>CM043113.1:70431862-70824362 GCA_023701765.1 Hylyphantes graminicola | reverse complement strand
GCCCACTGGTATCAATAGAAATCTCTATTGATATTCTCTATTGATACCAGTGGGCCATTTCCACGTACAGCTATTGATTATCTATACAAATCTCTATTGATATCCGTAACAAATACTCTAGTGATAACCCATAATCAAATCTCTACTGATACCCATACAAATCTCTATTGATATCAACAAGACAATATCTGAAGATATCAGTACAAATCATTAAAGACATCAATACAAATCTCAACTTGTAACAATACAAATCTCTACTGACCTCTAATGATACCAGTGGTCCCCATTTCCACAGTACTACCAAAGCTATCCTCAATTTGATATCCAATATAGATCTCTACTGAACTATATTGAATATCTCGTACAATCAATACTGTTATCAATACAAATCTCTACTGGTATCAATACAAATCTCTACTGACCTCTATTGAAACCAGTGGATAGGGCCATTTCCACGTAACAGCTATCCTCTATTGATATCAATATAATCCTCTACTGATCTATATTGATATCCGTAAAAATCAATACTGTATCAATAACAAATCTCCTACTGGTATCAATACAAATCTCTTCTGACCTCATATTGATACCTAGGTGGGGGGGGGGGGGGGGGGGGGGTGGGGGGGGGGGGGGGGGGGGGGGGGGGGGGGGGGGGGTGGGGAGGGGGGGGGGGGGGGGGGGGGGGGGGGGGGGGGGGGGCGCATTTCCACGTACAGCTATCCTCTATTGATATCAAGTATAGATCCTCTATGATCTATATTGATACCGTACAAATCAATACTGATATTAATACAAATCTCTACTGGATCATACAAATATCTACCGACTTGTATTGATTACCATGGGCCATTTCACGTACAGCTCTACTGTAATGATATCAATATAGATCTCCACTGATCTATACTGACATCCATACAAATCAATACTGATATTACATACAAATCTATACGTTGCTATAGGTATCAGTATGGCCATTTTCACATACAGAATAATTTAATGATGTCCTTAACTTATTTTTATTGATAACCATACAAATCTCTTATAGATATTCGAACATGTCTCAAGAAATCTTTTTGTAAATCTGCATTGATATTAATACATCTCTAAACAATTTAAATTTTCTACTATAATTATCTTTACCAATATATGTGGTTAAAAACATGAATAAGTGTTTTTTATTTGATCATCTAAAGTAATTTTTGTACGGAGTATAGCATACAAATTATATTAGTGGATAATAGGAACTAGGAACAGAGATAGTTACTCTGTTATGCACCACTGCACATTAGTACTTGACCAATTTGCCAAAAACATCCAACAAAAGCAATCGGAATCAATTTTTGATGACTTTTAACTCAGAACATTAGTCAAAAAGGATACTCCATAAAAAAAAAATAATACATACTAATTCATTTGTTATTGCTATCACATGAAAATAATTAAACAGTTAAATTAAAAACAAAAATAAAGGAATCATAAAAATTAATCTAAAAAATATTTACACTAACACATTGAAGAGCATAATACTATTTTAACTTAAAAACAAATTCAAATCGACTAATTGTTAAAACTTAAAAATTATTTCACCACAAGAAAAAAGCAAACATAAATAATTTTTGAATTACAATAATTTATTTGATTTTTTAAATACATTACCATAATTTGTGCTTTTCTCATAAGAGAATTAAAAACTAATCTTTTCGTCAGGCGTTTTTATTCTGTTTCGTTCTTCTGGTGGATATGTTAGCAGCGATGTCTGTTTATAAAAATAGCTCGAAATAAAAAAAGTAATTAATAAAAATATAAATTGTTACTTTAGAATAATTAAGTACCCAAACGCCAATTGGATAAAATCACTTACACCCAAATAGCGTGAAAAGTACTGTTTGACTGCACTTAAGACGGTAAGCAAGTCAAACCGGTGATTGAATACCAGCCGGTAGCTAGTCAAAAGCCGACTCCACTCTTCATTGTTTTGGTACAGGTAAATAAGCAGCAAGCTGCTTGGTAAGTTAAGTTGGGTTTTTCATTGTTGTCAATTTTGTAAACTATAAATTTTAAGTAAAAACAAAAAATATATTTGAAGAGAAAGATATTGGCTGCAGTTAGAAAGTGTGCAATACATACTTTCAATTATTCAATCAATTGATATGCTAAGCATTCACCATTTTTCAACACCAATTGATTTCACGTTAAAGAATTGTGGATCGGTTAAGAATCAGCTTAAATGCATACAAGTCAATTTAACTGTAACAATTATCATAAAATAACTTTACTACTTAATGTACAGACATATTTTTTTAAATCTTTGTTTTAATTTTTTTATAAAAAGAATTAAACTGTTTTTTTACATAAAAATGTTTCTTTAAAGCAAAATTTAAAATTGTTTACTTTTTGTCTATGTTTACGTTATAAACAATGTTTTTCCCTATTTCTATTTTTCTTTTGAAATGTTTAATTTCTTTTTTAACCAGCAGTATGGTGCCGCCTTGCTGGGAACCTGTTAGCTTAATGGAAAAATTTTCATAAAAATATTGGAATGGGGTTTTCCCTTCAATTGATTACCTAAAACAGTGGTTGTCATTCTCAAAAAGATTCGAAGCTTAATGTAGACCTTCCAGATGATACACAATGTTTTGCAGTCCTTCAGTTGGCATCCAAAATATGAAGGATTTCTTATGTATACCTACTCTAAAATCAGCAACATACAGCTGACCATGGGAGAAACATGGATTTATTAGACAGTACTACTATGATATAACGGCCGGCTGTTTCATTGGCGACCTATAAATTTTAAGTGGGGTTGATTTACCTATCCAGTTGTTGCTCTTTTGTGATTCTGACGAGTTGCGGCAAAGCGCCTGATTAGTTGTGGTAAAATTGCCAGATCAACTGCAGTTCCCAAGACGAGAATTGTGAATTTTTTTCAACAAGTTAGATAGGGCACTCATCAGAATGACTCCCATCTTAACTCGCTTTTAAAATAACACAATGTTTTGTTATTGAAAAAAGCACTAACTGGAAAAAAAGGGAAAAAAAGAACATGTGTAAGTACAAAGCAAAAAAAAAAAATTACAACTGATATTGTCAGTAAAATGACAAAACTATGAATGTGCAACAATACAAATATGCAACACAAATATACATTAAATGAATTTTATTGTTAGCCTTCATCAAACCTCGCACAAGAGCTACACGACTGCAGTTGACGACGGGGGTCGTAATTGAGAACCACAGTTAAGTGACGAGCCGACACCTTACGCAGCAACAAAAATCTTCAGGAAGGGGCATATAAAGTGCTTTTTTTAATAAAACCCAGCTTAATTTTTAATATAAATTTCACTGTTTAAAAATGTAAAATGACGTCTTAATATAAATAATTCCTTTTGTTAGTAACATGTTTTTTGTGTAAGTCCCGACGCTGTGCATGATGTCGCCATAAAAAGCTGTGTTGGGCGACAACTGCACTCATGTGTTTACTTCCTTACATAGATAAATGTGGTTCTAAATTATGACACTCATTGCCAATAGCACTATCTTGTAGCTAGTGATACGATAATTCAAAACTAACCTAAAAAGACAGCTGTTCAGCAACTACAGCTGGTTTTTAGTTACTTTTAACTGGCCCTGGTTAAATCGGAGGAAAAAAGAACCGGTTAAACCATGACAGTTTTTTCAAAAACCGCAAACCCCTATGATCTGCACATTGATTGTTTTGTCATTTGACCGATGATATGATATTTAAAAACAATTCAACTTCTATAATACAACCATTAATTCAAAGTTTAAATTTAACTAACTTATTTTTTTTTCTATTTAACAATTCAATTTTATGTTTAAAGAAACATTGGCAGTTAAATAAATTTTATTAAGAAATTGATTAACAACCAATATCCACAAAAATTAATGAAAAAGAAATGTTAATTGATGGGAAACTTTAAAATGAATGTCAAGATTCTGATATATAGAAAGCAATCCCTTTGCACTCATTTAAAAAAAATAGTTTTGCAATAAATATAATTTTAGCTATAAACAATAAGTAGCCAGAAATGCTATTTGTTTTCAGTGATTAACTTTTCGAATATGAAATCATCAGTAAATATTATTAACTCATGTTCTATTTACGGTGTTTCTGTTTGAAAATCTATTGAAAAAATAAACTGAGATTATTTCACCGTTTTTATTGTTAGATAGTTGTATAACGAAGTTCACTGTACTGCGAAATGCAATGCAGTACGTCGGTTCGTCCTAATCCGATACCGATAATAGTTTAAAAAAAACTATCTACAAGCATTATAAATAGTGAAATAACAAAAGTACTTACCTGGTTTATCTTCTTTTAATCCTTTGGATGATAATTCAACATATATTTAAAAATAATAATAAAACACGTTGTAAACAAAATAATAAACAAACAACAAACATCGAATACATTGCGCGGTTACAGCTAAGTATTATTAAGTTTTTTTTTAATATTTTTAAATAATATTAAATATTATGACTAAAACTTTCAATGTATTTGCTTTAAATATTTTTAGAGCTATTTTCAGTTAAATTTTGCAATACAACACACTTATGACAAAAGAAACAAGCCCAAAAATACTTTTTTGCAAGAGTTTGGTTTGTTTAAGAGCACTATGTTTTGATTATTACGACACGTACAATGTTTAGAATCAAATTAAAATTTTTAAAAAAATGTGTCCTACCGTAATCCTCTTTCTCTAAAAAATTGATAAACAAGTTCGAGATGAAAGATTATTTCTTTCTTTACTTTAAAACGTTTTAAGTTACAAAGCATTGATACAGGGATCGGTAGTGTGATCTGATCTCAGCAAGTAAATGGTAGTATTTAAGAGGTTTTTAACGATTAAATATTTCTCAGCAATTTCCATCTATGATTACTTGTTTTTATTTATACCTTATAAAGAAATAAAATGTTAGGTTTCTGCAGTTAAAAAATAATAACCCTTTTCCGATTAGCACTAAAACACGTTTTATGAAAAAAAAAAAACATTTTTCGGCCTCAAGCTAAAGATGTTTTGAAACTCTGAATAAATTAATAAGAATTTCTTTCTCTACAAATGTTTTATGATTATAACAAGTATTTTTGTTGCCTTTGTCGTACACAAGACTATAAAAACAATCAGGAATATATTTTAATTTGTTATTGAAACTAGAACCAAAAACACAAATACTTTTTTGTGATAAAACGTTATTATAAATAAGTTATTCCCTTTTTTAAATTTTTATTTGGAAGATACATTTACATTTTCAATGAAAGTCAATAAAATAATCATCCGATAGCAAGACAGGATTCTTATGTTCATGGCAATGTCCTGTCACCAAATCTCATTTTGCCATATATAAAACCTGATCAGAATTTGGCCGATAGCTTGATTTTTGATGACGAAAGCAATTAGAGACGTAATAATTAATTAGTTTTTCAACAGATATTTTACAAAAACTCCTATAATATTCGTTAGACGATGAGTCCCATTACATTGTAACTTCATAGCCAAATACTATATGCCTGTTAAAGTTAAGCCTAACTTGCACATGCAATTTTCCCTTTTCCAAAATTTAAAAAAAAAAAACACGTTGTGCGAAACTTGTATGTGTGTATTCTTTTTTTATTAACTATTAGTAATTTTTCAACAAAAAAACAATTGTTTGCTTTTGTAAATTGTATGTTAACTTTATATAAATAATTTATATTGGTTGATTTTTAATTTCAAAATAAAATACACAATCATTTGTGAATTTTCATTAAATTTCAAATAGTTGTAAGCCTTTCAAAATTATCGATATAAAAGTTTTTAAAAAAAATTCTATCGGATTTTATTTTGTGGGAACCCAGCCCTTGCTTAATGATGGGAGTCTGGGTACTATTATAGATTCGTAATTCGACGATTAATTGGTTATCAACTTTTTTTTTTCATTACATAATAGTATTTCTGCGAACAAGAAAAGTAAACATTCTTTCATATTAGGGCTCTCGATTTAAAGAAAGTCCATCCCACTATAAGATGGTATAATTTAAAAACCTATCTAAAGAAATTCATGGTGGTGAGGGAGCACACAACTACAATAAACCAATTAATAGTAATATTATAACTTTAAATTAATAATTGTGCAATGACATTATTCCCAATTTGGGGGGGGGGGTAAATTTAATTTTATGTGTTTTGAAGGATTTGCTTCATTGTATTTAAAATGATTAGTCGAATTATTGTATTGGATTGGGATTTATAGATTTTTAAACATTTTGTTCGTATTTCCAAACGTGGGTTAAAAATACTTCATCGACACCAAGATCTACAGATTTCAATAGGGATCATAACCCTACAGATCTTATTTTTAATAGTGTCAGAAAGGCTCCATTGATATAATTTGAGAACAGTATTCTACTGATAAAAGTTTTATGGATATCAGAATATGCCTATAAATATCAATCGAGATCAGTAGCCTCATGGTTACATTTTTATGAATATCAGTACAGGCCTATTAATGTCAATTGAGATCAGTAGCCTACTGGTAAGATTTTTATGAATATCAGTACAGACCTATTAATGTCAATTGAGGTCAGTAGCCTACTGGTAAGATTTTTATGGATATCAGTACAGACCTATTAATGTCAATTGAGGTCAGTAGCCTACTGATATTTTTTTTATTGATGTCAGTAGATCTTTATTGATATCAATGGAAAATATTATCAGTAGGTTATTGATATCAATAGCGTCTACTGATAACAATAAGGACATCCATAGAAATCAGTACATATCAATAAAGCTGTACTAATGTCAATAGATTTTTGTACTGATCTCTATGGATCATTTTTAGTAGGGATTACCTTGCATTAATTAAAGAAGTCTAATTGGCCGGGCTATGTAAATGAATGTCGTCTTACGGCGGCGATATGACGAGCTAATTATAGCCCCGAGTTATCTCGTGTGATGGTGATTAGGAAAAATGGCAAAAAAAAAAAAAAAAAAAATCTAAGACTGTTCATGTCAAATTTTTTCTACAGAAAGAAAAAAAATTCTTTTAATTTTGCCTTAAAGGGTAGAGATGATCGCTGAATTATCGTCATTTTTTGTCCGTCACTTTTAGGGGGACTAGAACCCAAAATTTTTCAAAAATGACGTTTCAATGTTCTTAGTGTTTCTTAAAATACGAAATCTTAGTTTTTCAACAATATATTACATTAGAAGTTTCGAGTACCGCAAGTATTTTTTTTATATATTTTTAAACGTTGATTAGGTAAATTCCAGTCATGTTGTTTACTTTAAGGGCTTATATCTCAATACACTTTTCCAATGTTCATGTACCTTTTCCCCAAATCTACTGTATGACAATTGACAGTGATTGTGCCCTCTAAAAAGGAGAGTGTAGGCTTTATAGCCCATTACCCAGCTCGCCAGTAGAGACAGTCACAAGAGACACACAGAGAAGGACGCCACAAACACATAGACAAATAACAAGATTTATTGACAAACACAAACATCCATGCCTTCACCGGGACTCGAACCCGAGCCCAGCAGCTCAAAAGGCTAGTACACTAACCATTGCGCCGACGGGCCGGCCAAATCTACTGTAGGTATCAACCAGAAATTTTTTATACGTATTTAGGAAGTTAATGGTTTCTAAAAACCGCTGGAATTATTTGACAATAACTATTAAACTTTTTTCCTTTTTAATATTATTGATGTTTTTATGTAGTTTCTCTTAAAAGATTATAATTTAAAAACCAAACAAAAAATTAGAAAATGCCTCCAGTAACGAATAATTAAACAGGGGCCCGGATGGGAGAGTGGTTAGCATCACAGGCCAGCAGTCTGCACGCTGTAACGGGTGAGGGTTCGATTCCCGCCTTCGCCCTGAGTGTACTTACTTTCTTTGTGACAGTTAAACTCTTTCTGTGTCTGTCTTATATGACGAAGGCTTATAGCGGGTCTGTGATCAAGCACACAATCCGGAATATAAATGTTAACTACCCTACCCATAATTAAACGTCCATTTTTTTTTTTTAACAACTGGTAAAAATTTCATTCCCTTGCCATGAAGGCACCATTTCCACAAATGCTCAAGATACCACAAGAGCAAGAGTCCAACCAAATGCCATACGGGTACGACGGGCTAATCGGAGGAATGGACCATATGACAGAAATGAGCCTCGACACCATAGAGCCACCCAATCAATCCTGACTGAAGATGGTCTGGTCCCTCCTCTCCCGATGCCAACTTCGCTAATTGCCAGCTCACACTGTACCTCTACCAGTGATGGTTTCGTCCGGACAGTGCCTGTGCCTCCTCTCCCGATGCCAACTTCGCTAATTGCCAGCGCTATGAGTAGTACCTCCACAGATGATGATTTCGTCCACATAGTGCCCCCTCTCCCGATGCCAACTTCGCTAATTGCCAGCTCGCACAGTACCTCTACCAATGATGGTTTCGTCCGGACAGTGCCTGTGCCTCCTCTCCCGATGCCAACTTCGCTAATTGCCAGCGCTATGAGTAGTACCTCCACAGATGATGATTTCGTCCACATAGTGCCCCCTCTCCCGATGCCAACTTCGCTATTTGTCAGCTCGCATAGTACCTCTACCAATGATGGTTTCGTCCGGACAGTGTCTGTGCCTCCTCTCCCGATGCCAACTTCGCTAATTGCCAGCGCTATGAGTAGTACCTCCACAGATGATGATTTCGTCCACATAGTGCCCCCTCTCCCGATTCCAACTTCGCTATTTGCCAGCTCGCATAGTACCTCTACCAATGATGGTTTCATCCGGACAGTGCCTGTGCCTCCTCTCCCGATGCCAACTTCGCTAATTGAAAGCGCGATGAGTAGTACCTCTACAGATGATGATTTCGTCCACATAGTGCCCCCTCTCCCGATTCCAACTTCGCTATTTGCCAGCTCGCACAGTACCTCTACCAATGATGGTTTCGTCCGGACAGTGCCTGTGCCTCCTCTCCCGATGCCAACTTCGCTAATTGCCAACGCGATGAGTAGTACCTCTACAGATGATGATTTCGTCCACATAGTGCCCCCTCTCCCGATGCCAACTTCGCTATTTGCCAGCTCGCACAGTACCTCTACCAATGATGGTTTCGTCCGGACAGTGCCTGTGCCTCCTCTCCCGATGCCAACTTCGCTAATTGCCAACGCGATGAGTAGTACCTCTACAGATGATGATTTCGTCCACATAGTGCCCCCTCTCCCGATGCCAACTTCGCTATTTGCCAGCTCGCACAGTACCTCTACCAATGATGGTTTCGTCCGGACAGTGCCTGTGCCTCCTCTCCCGATGCCAACTTCGCTAATTGCCAACGCGATGAGTATTACCTCTACAGATGATGATTTCGTCCACATAGTGCCCCCTCTCCCGATGCCAACTTCGCTATTTGCCAGCTCGCACAGTACCTCTACCAATGATGGTTTCGTCCGGACAGTGCCTGTGCCTCCTCTCCCGATGCCAACTTCGCTAATTGCCAGCGCGATGAGTAGTACCTCTACAGATGATGATTTCGTCCACATAGTGCCCCCTCTCCCGATGCCAACTTCGCTATTTGCCAGCTCGCACAGTACCTCTACCAATGATGGTTTCGTCCGGACAGTGCCTGTGCCTCCTCTCCCGATGCCAACTTCGCTAATTGCCAACGCGATGAGTAGTACCTCTACAGATGATGATTTCGTCCACATAGTGCCCCCTCTCCCGATGCCAACTTCGCTATTTGCCAGCTCGCACAGTACCTCTACCAATGATGGTTTCGTCCGGACAGTGCCTGTGCCTCCTCTCCCGATGCCAACTTCGCTAATTGCCAACGCGATGAGTATTACCTCTACAGATGATGATTTCGTCCACATAGTGCCCCCTCTCCCGATGCCAACTTCGCTATTTGCCAGCTCGCACAGTACCTCTACCAATGATGGTTTCGTCCGGACAGTGCCTGTGCCTCCTCTCCCGATGCCAACTTCGCTAATTGCCAGCGCGATGAGTAGTACCTCTACAGATGATGATTTCGTCCACATAGTGCCCCCTCTCCCGATGCCAACTTCGCTATTTGCCAGCTCGCACAGTACCTCTACCAATGATGGTTTCGTCCGGACAGTGCCTGTGCCTCCTCTCCCGATGCCAACTTCGCTAATTGCCAACGCGATGAGTATTACCTCTACAGATGATGATTTCGTCCACATAGTGCCCCCTCTCCCGATGCCAACTTCGCTATTTGCCAGCTCGCACAGTACCTCTACCAATGATGGTTTCGTCCGGACAGTGCCTGTGCCTCCTCTCCCGATGCCAACTTCGCTAATTGCCAACGCGATGAGTAGTACCTCTACAGATGATGATTTCGTCCACATAGTGCCCCCTCTCCCGATGCCAACTTCTACCGATGAAAGCGGTGAGGAACAGCACTTTCGACTACGCCGATCTCCAGGTACTTTGTATGTGAGGTATCCAGAAAACTTCGGCAGCGAAAGAGGGGATGAAGCATAATATGAATACAGAAGCGTTATAATAATTTGATCGGCATTTTAAATTCTTCCATGAACATCAAAAAACAGGTAAAACAGCAGTCTAATTTAGTACTATCAAAAAAAGTTTTAATAAATATATATACATATGATATACCTAAGTTTATTCATTATTTCAAATTGTTTTAATTATACCCTTCGGAAAAATTGCCATAGAAAAACTTATGGGAACGTATGGTAACTTATGGGAACTGTTTTGTCCACACATAAAATTACAGGCTAGAATAAAGAATTAAAATCTCTTTAGAAAAGAACAACCATGTTTATTTTCGTTTTCGCTTACATTCCAAATCAAAACATCTGCCGTTGCCAGATTTCAAATGCAATAACTTTAAGTTAATATGATTACAACACACTCCCACCTTTTGATAAATGAAGTTTATCAAACCCTTTGTTGTCATAAACTCTTAGATAGTTTCCCATTGTCTAAGTTGGGCACTCCCACCATTTGTACGCCTTGATGGAACCTTGCTGGAGTTAATTGCGCCAAGCCATTGCTGGAGTTAATTGCGACAGTCTGCTGAAGGATTTCACTGCTCTCTTTAGCGACCAACGCATCACCCGAACCCAGTGGATCACTCTTATTCTTCTCTTTATTCATTGGCAACTCCAAACACATAATAAGGTAATGTCTCCGGCCACACAGCATACATTTGAGCTTTGATTTGCATTCTTTGGCCCGATGGTTAGGTTTAAGACACTTAAAGCAGGCCTTTTTTCTTAATACTTCTTTCTTCTTATTTAAAGTCCAGCTTTGAGATAGGAAGCAATCACAGGGCCGTGTGGTACGTTTTTTTCATATGATGCAAATCATTAAAGTGCCGCTATTGATTTTTTAAAAAAGTTTTCATACTAATTATATTTGAACTCAAAAACTGAAAAATTTTCTATCCATCACCCATATGAAAGTTGTTTTTAATCATTTTTACATTATTCACAACTGTTCGGTAAAAACACATATTTCGATAAGTTTTTTTTTTTTTTTTTAAGTTAAGGTTTTTAAATTATATTGTATTAAATATTATCAATTTTACAATTGCAATAGGCGCATAAAAGCAAAAAATATACAAGGACTTAAAAATTCACGTTTACAGAGAATCCCCAATTTAAAAGGAATATTTTGTAAAGTTGGGTTTGCATAATGAGAGAAATTATGTATTTTTTATAAATATAAAGTTGAAATTGATATTTCAGTGAAAATTTTTGATATTTGTAATCTATCACTGCCAAGCGCACAGTGAGGTCTTTCGTCCGAATATTTGGTCACAAAAATATTTCTGAATAGAATTCGTAGTTGATGTTTTTTTCCTCTCGGCTTAATTTTTTTAATCAATAAATTTACTTATAAAGCTAGATGCTAGATATTAAGATATGCGTATCATTTTGGGCAATGATGTTGCGTGGTTCAAGGGTCTGTGAAAATTTTAAATCACATTATGACATTTTTTTTTAATTTAATTTTAACAATATATTACATTTAAAGCTAAATAATATTTTTTGCCTAAATTCTTTGTTCTTAATTATGCAGAGCTTCCAAATATAACCACAAAATGCATTAATAAAGACATCGTGTGATTAAAATTGAGACACTATTTTGAAATTCCTTGGTTCAATCACGTAGGGCGTTATGCTATGCTATAAAGGTGGACAGTTAGCCAAATCTAGTTAAAAGTATTTAATTTTGCAGTGCAGCTAGGTTGATATTGCATACATTGTTTAATTACAAAACTTAGTGGTAAAATTGTAACGTTAGGAATAAATCAATTTCAATTAAAAATTAGATTTGCCATGTATTTCATTTTCTTATTACACATTACTCATTCGTAAGATGGCTAAATCTTAATTTTAAAATATTCTTTAAGAAAAATACATTCATATAAATCCGATACAAAATTACTGAATTTAATTAAATAGAAGTAAATTAATCAAACACTACTTTTTAAAACAGCTGTTATATAAAACATTTAACTGATTGTTTTAGATAATATAAATGCTTTAGATATTTTACAACTGCTTTGAGAATATATTTGTAACACAAGTCAAAATTGTTGCTCAGGGACCAAGTTTAAACTCAATTATTATTTTTTTAAAAAGTAAAATGTCATTACACTTACTTTTACAGAAGAAATCAAAGTACATATCGAACTCTTGTAAGTTTTGTTATATCTTAATGTAAATAAACTCTGATCCCTATTCCCCTTAAAAAACCAACTGCTATGTAGATCTCCAAATAGTAAAATAACTGAAATACTGAAGATTGAATATAACTGAAAGACTGCAGACCAGAAACACTTCCTGTATTGTGGTGTTGTGCTGCAAGTTGTATACAAGTGCGTTGCTATACTTTTATCTTAGGCTATAAATTTCTTAGCCCTCCCACATTCCCCCCCCCCCCCAAAAAAAAAAGGATGGGGGTCTTGTTGGCACAGATGGGTCGCTAACTAACACATAGTCACCAGTTTGGAACCCAAATAAAAAAATAAAAAGTCTGCCACATTTCTCCGGCTCTATTTAATATTTTTACAAGCGTTTTTTTTTATATGATGCATGCAGCTGATTTGCAGGTCCGTATAATCCCATTTTTTTTTAAATTCATAAAAATAGTTTTTTGATTATTAATAAACAGTTTTACAATATAAACTAGGACAAAATTTGAAAAACCGCGATTATTGGGACGTACAACTTTTAATTTCATTAACATTGAAAAAAAAGTTCGCAATTATTTGCATTTTAAGGGTAGAAATGTGGCAGCGAAATTATAAAATTTTCTTATCAGGAAGAAGCGCCCCCTAGGAGTAGAAAGTAAGCTCCTCCCCTTGTAGTTAAAGGTGCTAAACTCAGATAAGATAAGGTACGTGTAGTTCAATTTCAAGGGTCTGTGAATTTTAACTTCTGCTCCGTAAGCTGAAGTTTCAATTCATTGTGTTTTTGGACGGCGATTTCGAAAATACAAATGGATTTTTTAATATAGCGTCCAGTTTAAAAGCTTTAAAAAAAATTAAGTGGCATTGATTCATTCTATTAGATTCTAATTCTTAATTAGTAAATAAAATCTTTTTTAATTTCTTCCAAATGATTTATTTGAAAGAGTTTGAAATATGATTTGGGGACATGAAGTTCAGAAAAAGGCATTACAAAGTGTGAACAATTGCACTAATTTGGACTTATATATTTTTGTTGAAATATTAATTTAAGTTAAAATCCGAAAAACATGTACTTCTTGAAGTTTTTGTTGTATAATTTACCATTTCTTTCAAGAAGGATTTTTGCTTAACGTTTTAAATCTGTTTGGAAATTAGGTAGCAGTATATTGGCTTGTTTTATATTAGGTACAGCTGTGGAAATAAAAAAGTACCCACTTGAGGTTATTTCCTCCGTTATTCATCCTAAAGAATCGGACCTATTTGACATTGTGAACAATTAACATTCTGAGTTAATTGCATGACACAAAATTTGCATAAGGGGCCATCTTCATATTAAAAATGTTACTAACTTTAAAATTTCCAATAGCAACACCCCTTTTTGAATCCATATTTCAAATCTCTGACCTATGTTAATACGAAATGCCAAATTTTGTTACTTTTTAAGCATTATTAGAGGAGTTAGAGACGTGCAAAGTTTTGGTCCCATAATGTTAAATGAGTTGCACATAAAAAAAACTATCCCTATCTATAAATAATTAAGATAATGAAACGAATTTTTTACTGAAAAGAAATTATAATAACCCAAACAAAATGCATTCAATATTGGGGTATTTAAAACAATTTTTATATTTTTAAATAATTATTATATTGATTTTTTAAAAAAATATGAATGGAAACCCCTTAATATTTTTAAAGAAATAAATTTAAGACAAGAAGTTTAAGCGAAATCCCAATTTTTAAAAATGTTTATTCATAATTTGCTGAGTAAATCACAAAATACTTTATAATTACCCTTTAGGGGACTGTGTATAAGATTACGTGTGTAATTGATAAATAAAGACGACTTAGCATGCATGCTTGCTTGTCATTTTAGAGATGGACCCCAAAAGGTCCACAAGTGATTCGATTGAATAACTCGTCAAATATTCATCCAAATGTAACAAAAACTTAGATTTAAGGGTTTTCAAGAGTGCTTAACATTTCTAAGTTATTAAAATTGGGTGTTGCTATTGGAAATTTCAAAGATCGTAATATTTTTAATATGAAGACGGCCCCTTATGCAAATTTTGTATCGTGCAATTAACTCAGAATGTTAATTGTACACAATCTCAAAAAGGTCCGATTCTATAGGGTGACTAACGGATGAAATAACCTCAAGTGGGTACTTTTTTATTTCCACAGCTGTACCTTTTTTCAGTTTTTCATTTTTGATTTTCCGCGATTTTAATTAATGATTTGGTTCCACTCTCAATGCGAGGTCTTGTTGTGCAACGTCAGTTGTGTTCTAATATAGTTTAGTTTTAGGTTTAGGTTTAAATGATCGTCGTACTAGAGCTACACGAGGGCTATTGGCGACGGGCGTCGTATTTTAGAACCACAGTCAGGTGTCGAGCCAGCACCTGAGTAGGCACCCAACGCAACCGTTAAGGGCGACATCGTACGCAGTGTTAGGACTTTGAAGGATATTTAACGTGCACTCCCTTACACGGGGTATTATTCGTCGGACATTTTTGGCTGCACGGGCCGTTTATAGATCGGCAGCTACTTTTGGCGATGTCTGGACCCGAACCTGGGACCTTCAGCATGCTAAGCGAGTGCTTAACCGACTGGGATCCCCAGCCCCTCTAATAGAGTTTAGTAAAGTTAGTTTGAAATATCCTTGCACTAGAGCTACATGAGGGCTATTGACGACGGGCGTCGTAGTTTAAAACCGCGGTCAAGTAACGAGTCGACATCAGAGCATGCACCCAACGCAACTGTTCAAGAAGCCATCGTACGCAGTGTTAGGACTTAGAATAATATTTAGCGTGCATTCCCTATGCAAGGGGAATTATTCGTCGGACATTTTTTCTTCACGGACGATTTATAGGTCGGCGGCAGTTTTGGCAATGCACCGACCGAACCTGGGACCTTTCACATTTAAGGCAAAAAAAATGTCTTAACCGACTGATATGTTCTGTCTCCTTTATGTGCATCATTTTCTTAATCCTGTAATTTATTAAACCTTTATCGTTGCATACTCGGCATACCGAATATCCCGTATAAATCCCAAACAGTAGTTCCTGCGTTCGAATCCCGGTTGGTAAGCGCATGGATGATTGACTTGTCAATACAATGTTAGGTTAAGTAAGGTTTGAATTAGCGTCGCACTAGAGCTACACGAGGGCTATTGGAGAACGGACGTCGTATTTTGGAACCACAGTCAGGTGACGAGCCATCACCTGAATAGGCACCCAACGCAACCGTTAAGGGTGACATCGTACGCAGCGTTCAATACAATGTTATTTGTCTACATGTTGGTCTTTATTTGTGTGAAAAGATGTCCAACCTCTCCGGACGCTCTGGTAACATTCTTCCATAGGATATCCATGATCACAACAACAGCATTAAACCTAATTAGTTTCAATTAGATTAAATTTTCCCTAACTCCTAGAAGATAGCTAATTATTCGAGGTATAGCATCCTTCAAATCCAGATTGCCGAATTTTTTTTTCAAAGAAAATTGCAATTTGGTTGTGGTTGTTTCAGATTATATATAAGTTTCCAGTTTTCATTTTTGTCCATCGTGATTTTATTGGTTGTTTCGGTTTTACTCTAAAATGCTCGATAAAAATCGCAGATATTTAGTAATGGGAATTTATTCAGAAAGTGTCTTCCATTTTGAGTTTGAAACAAACATGAGAGGATTCACTAAAGAAACAGCGTTATTGGCGCAAATAGTTTATTTGTTGCGGTACAAATTATACAAGTTTCGGCAACTCTCAAACTCGTCTTCCTTCAGAAAAATACACAACACAACTGTAATAGTGCTAAGTACTCATAGGGTAGGGTAGGGTATTTTACATATATATTCCGACTTGTGTGCTTGCTCAGTGAGCCGCTTATAAGTCTTCGTCAAGTAAGACAGACACAGAAAGATTTTTTACTGTCACAAAGATAGGAAATACACCCAGGGCGAAGGCGGGAATCGAACCCGCGCCCGTTACAGCACGCAGACTGCTGGCCTGCGATGCTTACCATTCGGCCATCCGGGCCCCGCTAAGTACTCATAGAACTCAGCTTTGATATTAAGTTTACTCCATTGTATGTTGTAGCGCTACTACATAAAGCTGGAGGCGGACCACAATTTTATGTAGATTTGCGTTACAAAAATGGTTTACAGTGTGTAAACTTCGTTGTAAAATGCTCATCTAATTTACCATTCCAGTGTAATGATATCAACTAGGCTTGTAACAGAATTTGTCACTTTACCCACTTGCACGCAACATTTGTGTTTAACAAGAAAAAAACGCGCCAAATACAGCATTAATTCTATATTAAACATTTGCTTGCTAAGTTTGGCTACTTTCATTTATTTTCTTTCTAAAATTCAAAAAGTATTACTTATCGTTTGCAAAAATTAATTTATATTTCAAAGAATATATATGTAATATTTTTCGCTTTTAAATAGAATGAAAACATTTCGTATCAGCGTACAAAAAAATCTGGTAATAAAATAAATTTGACGTCATTTGAAACTGATCGATGTTGCAAAATTAAATTTATTTTAATTTATTGTCTAAAATAATTATAGTTTCTCAAGCGATTGTTGCGAATGGTGATTTAATTCTAATAAAAATGGCTTCCTATGCTTTTTTAAATGAGCATTAAATTTTGAGGTTTTTTCAATAATTGAAGTACTTCGAACTCGAATTATTTTCTGAAATTTTTAATTTATTATAATTTTGATGCGCTGAATTTTTTGTCGTATCACACTTGATCGTAGCATTTGTAGTTTGGGCCATAAAAGTGGGTGATGGAACGATTAAAATACCTTCCACTTTTTATGTATATATAAACGTAGTAAACGCTATAAGTTCTGCACTGTAAAAAATTTGGCATGAATTTACTAACGATTACTTAGTAACTTTACAGGTATCACACCATTTACTAGAAAATCACCTGTAACCAATCTCTGATAGTAAGTATACTAAAGAAACTACTGTAGTAATAACTAAGTAAATTGATGTAACGCCTTACAGCGCCCCCTATCTATCTTTTCTAGAGATTATATATCGCAACGATAAGAAACCGAAAAACGTGGGCTTTTTTATTTTTGTATATAATATTAAACTACGTTAAATTATTTCGAAAACTTCACATCCGAAAAAAAAATGAATCTTAAAATTTCTTAATCAATAACATAAAACGCCTTTAAAGATCAAGATTTTAACCTCTTTATTTACACGCAATGAAAATGCAAGTCCCCGATAGCAGAGAGGACTAACGCGCAGTTCCACGGATCTCGATAATCTTGGGTTCTGTCCTCGGGAAATTCGAAGTAAAACCTGACTAACAGAAAAATTAGTGGCGCCCTCTGGTTTTAAACTTTTGTAACCAGTTTACTACCAGTTTCTTTGTAAACATACAAGAAAATCCCCTGTAAATCTACTACATTTTTCTTAGTATAACTTACTAAGCTTTAATTAGTAATATATACACATATTTCTTATGTAACACTACTAAAAAAACTTATGGAAGCTGAGTTTCCTAGAGAATTCTTAGTAACCTTACAGATATTTTTTTAGAGTGTGCCATCATCCTGCGCAGTGAATGTATTACATTTACATATGATATAAAATTCATTGTTCGGAAACAGCGAAAAGGTTTGCTTCACTGGCAGTGACAATATATGCACCCATCTTTTTTGTTTAAACGCTATTGGAGCTAGTTGTTCTTCTGACTCTATTCGTCATGAGAACATCGAATATCTGTTAAACAAACATTTCAATACTGTGACCTAAAAAGTAACTGCAAAATGTGCTGCAATTTCTCAGAATTTTTTTTACAGTGCTCATAATAATTAACGATGTAATTTAACATACTTAAGAGGAATACTTGAATAGAACTGGGCAAGTAAAACAAAATTAAGAACTATTTTAATGCATCCATAAGAAAGGACAGTTCTACTCTTTTATTTCTTCACAAAAGGACCTGTAGCTCCTTAAGAGGACAGTGAGTTAGCTAGACAAACTTGTAAGTGAGGGTTTTTTTTTTTTGTTGTCAAAAATAAGCTGTACCGGGGCCGTGGATCCTGGCGAAACATTTAAATCAACATCTCTTATCAAAATCTGTTAAAGAAATGAATTTTGTAATTGTTAGTGGGGGAATGATGAAGAAAAAGTTATCTTAGAAGACTTCCCTTAGTGTTCGAACGTTTACATATTCTTTATTATATAAATGGAGTTTACAGGAGTTCTTTGGATAACACACTGTTTTATTATCTAAGTAGAAAAAAATAATTTTTTAAAACAAACTTTTTCAATTTTCTATTGCTTGTTAAAATTTTGTCTTTCATGAAATGAAAATTTAACTAGCCATAAAATTGATTTTTAATTAGTTTGTTAAAGATAATTTTGCCTAAACTTTTTGTAATACTCAACAATACTGCTAACAACAATTTTACTTGTGAATCAAAATTAATTATAATTTTAAAAAACAATTAATGGAATACCTTTTAAACTTCTTTGTAAAGAAAATTACGTTTTACCTCATATAAAAAAATAACTTACTCAAAAGTACATAAATTTTCGAAATCTATAAATAAATGTGCATGAGTCATTTTTTTCCGGTAAAAAATAATAATTTACGATTGATAAATAATAAATATTTGATAACTAATAAAAGAATTGTACATTGGGAGCCAAATGCATGATTTCTGTTTCATTACTGTAGATTATTAAATTAAAATATATTTATTCTAAGCAATGTTTATTCTAAGCTGTATATTCTAAGCAATGCATTGCTGTATATTCTAAACATATAATTGTTGCATTGCTGTTTATTCTAAACATTGCAATGTTGCCTTGTTGTTTATTCTAAGCAATGCATTGCTGTTTATTCTAGACATTGCATTGTTGCATTGTTGTTTATTCTAAACAATGCATTGCTGTTTATTCTAAACATTGCATTGTTGCCTTTCTGTTTATTCTAAGCAATGCATTGCTGCAGATTCTAAACATTGCATTTTTGCATTGCTGTATATTCTAAACATATAATTGTTGCATTGCTGTTTATTCTAAACATTGCAATGTTGCCTTGTTGTTTATTCTAAGCAATGCATTGCTGTTTATTCTAGACATTGCATTGTTGTTTATTCTAAACAATGCATTGCTGTTTATTCTAAACATTGCATTGTTTATTTTATGAATCTTTGAAAAGGTTGAACACTTTTGAAGCAGTTTAAGTACCTGTAATATAAATATAAAAAAATTTCAAGTTATTCATCCTTGCAACGAGAGATGGTTATCATTTTGTAAAACTAACACAGCCACATGGATTTGAAAGCCCCATTAATTCGATCTCAGATTATTAGACGCGATAGTTGGGTCATTCTGACGAAATGGTAGATAGTTAGAGGATTGGGGATCATAGTTTTTATATCTTAGGGTATTGAGAGATATTGCTATGTTCTTATTGGGAATAATACTCTGGAAGTAGTTTAGTAAAGGTCATTTGAATTGGCTGAGAAAAGTTTTATTTCTTTGAAATGCAACGAAAATAGTATTTAAAAATCGTTAAGATGTATTATTGTTGATTTTTTTAGATGTATTGTAATATACAATTTAACATAAATTAGGTAAAATTTCATTGAATACAATGATGGCTAATAAATACTTAAAGAAAGATAATTTATCTATATTTTATATACACTTTCATTCTACTTGTTGACATGTTTATGCTAAACAAAATAGCTTTAAAGTAACAATTGACAATGTATTTTACTTTAAGGTTGGAATGGAGCCCTCTTTTAAAGCCCATGTTAAAATGACCATTTTACGGACCTTTTTCTCAGAATCTATTCGATACTTTTTAGTCAAATTTTCACTAGTTACTAAATGAATGTTCAACTAAACTTTAATGGATGCATTTTAAAAAATTTGTTTAATTTTTTAATTATGAAGTTTTAAGTAAAATTATACTTTTTTACTTAAAAAACATCAATGCTATTTAAAAGAAAAAAAGTAAGACAATTATACTCAAATCCCTCCAGAAATTTTTGGAAAGTAACTTCTTGAATACGTATAAAAAATTTCGAGTTGGTACTACACTAGATTCTGAGAAAAAGGTACACGCAATTTGATGAAAGTTTTTAGATATAAGCGTTTTAAGTAAAACAACACTGCTTTCTCACCTATAAAGAATAAGTGGATTTAACCTGAACAACATTTTTCAGAAACTATATCAAAAATACTTCCAGTACTACCAGAACTTTTATTGTAATATACACTTGTAAATCTGAGATTTCATATTTTAAGAAACATTAAAAAACATTGAAATGTTATTTTTGAAAATTTCTGGGCATCTGGGGTCAACTTTAAACTTTTTCATCCACAGTAAAAATGTATTCCGCGTCGTTGATTTCTAGTATTTTATCTCTGATTATGCTTTTAATCAAACTATCACAATTTTGGCTAACGCTATTATACACTGCTCAAAACAATTAGGGGAGCACTTTTTAATTCCAACTTTAACTTCACTCCCGAACTTTTTAATTTTTATCCTATAAATCTGAAATTTGTTAAATAGGTTCACTATGCATTCGAAATGAAATAGTAAAAAACAGGAGAAAAAATCTTAAGTTTTTAATACTTAAATTTAAAGGGGGGGAATGGAATAATAACTTTTTAATAAATTATAACAATAATTTTTTCAAAACTTTTTTTGTTAAAAATAGTTGAAATATATTTTTAAACATCTAAAAAATGCAAGCATGAACAATTTAGGGTCAATTTATTTTCTAAAACTGTTTTAAAGTGAAATTTATTTTACCATATTTTTAATATTTTCATTAATATTTAAAAAAATATATTAAATTCTTCAAAATACGTTACTCTTCCATATAATTATGATGTATCTAACGATACCTAAGTTGCGAATTTAACTTAGTCAGAAAAAAATCACAAGCTGATGATTCCCAATGGAATCATTGGGAGCGAAAGGGTTTAAAACATGTGCTCCCCTAATTGTTTTGAGCAGTGTACATGCAAAGGTAATAGGACACCTATACAATTTTAAATGAGATAAATAAAATGAGAAAATGTAATACTAGATTTAAAAATAATAAATCAAAAGAGATTTTCTTTAGCTCAAATCTTTATTTTAAATATGGTTTAACAATATTCCTTGTATCTGTGTCATAGGTAGTGTGCAGGCTACTGGTGATTTTGTAGTTTAAGAGCAGGATGTCATAATTTAAAAAGAATTTATAAATTTAACTGTAACAAGAAAAATAATAATTCGACAGAATCTGCATTTTCTATTGTAATTTGCTGTACATAGATATTAAAAAAAAACTTAAATTATTTAATGATTTTTTTTCTGATGATATTATCCGAAAATAGTCTTTATAACTTTATTGAAATGTACGGTGAAAAAATTATAATATATATTTTTAAAATGCTAAAAAAATAGGCAATGAGTCTTTCGAAATTTCTTTTACTAACCTTCGAAATTGTGTAAAAATAAATATACTTTTAGCTGTTGGATCTATTTTCTACAAATTATTTTATTTAACAGAACAAAAACAAAAAATTTCACCACGATTCCTGCTTTGAAAAAAGGTGAAAAATGTCCACAATATTTCTTGTTTTAAAATATTTTGTTCTTAATATAACTAAAAGCTAAAATAAACATTTTACTATCTCAGCTCCCCCAAAAAAATGTGTGTCCTAAGGTTCTTAAATATATATTGAAAAATATTGGAAAAATATGTTAATTGTGACATTTTTTCAAATGTTTGACTTCAATATTCAAATATTACAGAGAAAACATTTGTTTGCTAAATTACGTAATGTGTTGTGTAACTTATTTGAAATAATATTTTTAAGATAAACTCATATTTAGAAAACTTTCGTGTCGCCATCTACATTTTATAAACTAAATCAGAAAGCCCTCCAGAATATTGAAGAAAGTTAACAATAAGCTCGTATTCACACTGAAATTCGATATGCAAAAGCGCTACTTAATAGTTCTAATACAGAGGATATTGTATTCGATATAATGTATTGAATCATTCATATTCATTCATTCGTGTGTTTGTAGTTCGATAAGGAAGATGAAAAAGGTAAGAAATGAATTCCAGTGTTAGTAAAGTATATATTTCAGATTTTGAACTTTATTTGGATATTCTTATTTATTTGTGTTTATTAAACTGTTTAAAAAATTTAAGTACAGTTTTTAGGTCCCCTGTTCGCGTGAAAATTCGAAATTTTGCGAAATGTGCGAATATATAACTTTATATGAAATGTGTTATTTTATAGTATTAAATTTAAATCTCATTTTATAAATTAAAATGAATTCAGCTCTCAAATAGTAATATTTTAATTTAATATACTATCTATGTTTTAAAATAGTTTTAAACTGAATTGGAATTCTTCAAATACATTAAAATTGGCATATTTGACTAAATACAGAATGGAACTAAATAAGGATCACCTTTCCGTTTTCACAACAACTTCTCGCTGGTGTTATCTAATTTAAAACAACGGTTACTTTCAGAAATATTTGAACTAAATCCTATATATTTATTACCAAAAGCGACTTAATATGCAGAAATAAACAAAATGTATTTTGATATATAGCAGCAAATTTTTAGAATATAAATTTGAATTTTTTCATTAATGTCAAAATGGACTTTTGAAGTATCGACTGTACAACTGGGCCATTCCACGGGTAACTGACTGACATTCGGAAGATGAAATTACAGTGTTTTACAAAATAGCGGGACTATTATATAGTTTAACAAATTAAGTTTGGTATAATTTAAAAAAGAATTTTTAGCTGAATTCAAATATGGTTTGCAATTTTAGATAGCTTTTACAGATATTGTTAGAAAAATTATTGAAGTTGTGGTAACTGACTGACATGTCTGCAACCTTCATTGACACTTCAAGTTATTAAATATAATTTTTTTTCTGAATGTAAAATAGGTGGCCTTTTAAAAGTCAGGCCTATATCAAAGTGCAAGAAATGAACTATCCAGCACATTATTTTTTATATCAAAATATTGAATCCTGTAAAAACACCAGCTTTTAGAACGCCTTGGTAACTGACTGACATAATGGTAACTGACTGACATTTTAAAAGTGGGTGTAAAAAATGCATCCCATTACAAGAAATTTTGCTACTTTTGATTTGGGTAAATGTGTTGAATATTAATTTATAATGTAGGGAGCAATTTAATTATAATTTTCTAACTAACTTATGGGAAGTTTAGGGGAAAAAATATTTCGAAAGTGTAAGAATTTAACACTTAAAATTATGGAATTTTTTACTTTTCGCTTAAAACCAATTTTTCTTCGATAAAAATATATATTCAAACAATGAATTTCAGTGTGTTAAAATCGAGATTCCAATCTTTAAATCACATAGGACACGAACCAAAAATCACACAAGTCACGAAGTATTTATTTAATTTTGAAATTTTGGTACCGAGGTTGACATTTTTATGGAATTGCCCAACTACGTTTTACAATTTTCGTTTACCTCTTGCGACCTGGCGTCCCCATTTAGGATCAGTTTTTAAAACTTCCCCACAAACAATTAACACGTTAATTAGTTCCGAAATTGACCTGGGTCCGAAAGAAGAAGATCCAAATATCAATTTTCAGCCTTTGATTAAAGGTTTCAGTCATTTATTTCTATGAAAAATTGAAGTTGAATATAAGGGTCAATACGTCTTAAGTATCGTATTAGAGTTCTTTAAAAAAATATTTTTTTAAATCTTTTAAAAAAATCCTTTTAGTAGTTCATTTTAAAGGCATTTTGCATAAAAAACAATGATAAAATAATAAATTAACTACCAATAATAAGTGATATAGCCTTTTTTGTTGCATTTATAGCACAAAAACTGTGTATTTTTAGAGTTTAAGGCGTTTCCCTAAGTAACTATTAACTATTTTTTTAAAAAATTTATTTGTAAAACATACTCTTTAGCATATATTTGTATGAAAAGTATGTTTATATTAAGAATATACTTGTAGGACTTTGCTCGCGTATCTTAAGAGGTAAATACTAACTTTTCTACTTCAAAATAGAATGTGTTCATGCTTTATAAAGATATAGATACCGCAGCAACTGATTTAAGTTTAGGAAAGAAAATTCTTAGCGTAAGGGGCATGCAAGATTGTGGAGGTTTTTTTTTTAGTGGAAAATTTATAAGACATTTTGCATTAAACAAATATTTATTATTAAAATAAAAAAAATCTTTTTTTAACAATTTTAGAGTACAAAAAAGAAGACACATTACTAAAACTTTATACATTATCATTTATTATACTTTTAAGATTTTACTCGAACACCACATAAGTAAAAGGCACTAAAAAAAGCAATTTTTTTTTGTTAATTAAACGAACCTTAATTTATGTATCATATTTCATTTTGTTTCTAATATAAGTCTCCAACGCATATTTTTTTTAATTATGGCTTGTACACAACTAATTGTAAAAATATATATATGTATATATATTTGATGAATATCATTAAACTTGGAAATTAATACCCAATGAGCACTCATTGAACCATAAGGTCATGCTCAGCTGAAAAGCTCCCAAGCCTTCCATAAACTGACATTAAAACAAAGTTAAAACTACTGACACACTTCCTGTGCAAAGCTGAAACGGGTGACAAAACACGTGAAGGAAACATTAGATGTCAAACTTGGAATGGCTGTGTTAAAGCTATCTTTGTAGGATAACAATTGGCAACCTTAACAATTCAAAACAAAACCAAATTTTGAAAAAAAAAAAAAAAACTATTTTTTAGGGCTGTGGGGCGCCCTGTGGTCAGCGTCTTGATCTACGGATCGGAAGGTCCCGCGATCGAGTCCAGGTCGCTGAAAACCCACCGAGTATATGCGGAGTACGTGCTCGTTAAATCTGTTGGGTCCGAAAGTCCTGTGGGCGGTCATTGCGCAGTTTCCCACGGGTACAGGTTCCTGGAGACTATTTCCCTTCCCTTCAGGGACATGTCTAAATTGTGGAGGTGGCGCGCGATAGATGGCAGCATCTGTCACTTATATGTGTGTGTGTTGTGACTGTCTTACATGGCGAAGGTTTATAAGCGGCTCTCTGAACAAGCACACAAGCCTGTAAATATATATGTATACCAACCATAACTCTTTTAAATTGGTACTTTATTTATTATTCTTTTCTTTCGGTTGTTTTGATTTCCATGCAACAGTGGTCAATGTGGATTGTTATTTTTTTTTTCATTATTTTTGTTCAAAATAAAGTTTTTTTCCTCCACAGAATGTAGATGGAGGATAGCTATAGTTAAATGAAGTTGTGGTCAGTGCCCTTTTACTTAACTTGTATGCTTTTTTAACCTCTTGCGATCTGGCGTCCCCATTTGGAGAAATTTTTTATACCTCCCCACTAACAACTAACACGTTAATTAGTTCCGAAATTGACCTGGTCCGATAGAAGAAGATATCAGTTTTCAGCAAATCAGTTTTTCCAAATATCAGTTTTCAGCATTTGATTACAGATATCAGACATTTTTTTTAATATAAATTTGAAGTTGACTAGGGTCAATACGATATTAGAGTTCTTAAAAAAAACTATCTGATTTTTTTTTCCAAACGTTTCAAAAAGTTCTTTTAGTAGTTAATTTTAAAGGCATTTTGCATAAAAAAACAATGTTAAAATAATCTGTTAACTATAAAAGAGCGATACGGTCCTATTTTGTTGCATTTATAGCTTAGAAATTAGTATTTTTAGAATTTAAGGCGTGTCCCTAAGTAGCAATTAAATATATTTTTTTAAAGAAAATCTTGCAAAACATACTTTTTAGCATACATTTGTATATGATAAGTATGTTTAAATTAAGAATATACGTGTAAGGTTTTTCTCGGGTTTTAAAAGTGCATTTATTTGTCATATCCTCTGGTTTTTGCGATATAGTTTTTTTTTTTAATTTCACAATAGTTTTATTCCTTATAACTTTTTTTTAAGGAAGTGTGTTTGTAAAGCACAGTTTACTGTTTCGTCTGATGCAATTGTATCTATACATTTCATATAGCAATTATGAGAGTATTTTGAACAGATTTAGTTTTGTATGTATCTTAAACTAATATATGTGTGAAACTAAATGTGTGCAAACTATAAAATATCTGTGCAACTCTAATTTGATCACTAATACATTTAAAAACAAAACTCCATTTATTGAATACAAATTATGTAATTCATTTGAAAAACATTACCTGGGTGGCGGGGAGCTAAGTTGGTTAGGCGGCCTAACTTGCTAAAGGTCCCCAGATTCGGGTCCGGGCATCGCAAAAATAACTGCCGACCTACAAAACGGCTTGTGCAGCCAAAAATCTCCGACGAATAATAACCCGTGTAAGGGAGTGCACGTTAAATATCCTTCAAATTCCTAACGATGCGTACGATGTTGCCTTTAACAGTTGCGTTGGGTGCCTATTCAGGTGTCGGCAAGTTACTTGACTGTGGCTCTAAAATACCCGTCACCAATAGCCCTCGTGTAGCTCTAGTGCAACGATAATTTAAAACCTAACCTAAAAAACATTACCATATTTAATAACTATTCCTAACGTGGTAAAAATATCAAAGATTTTTATGAATGAACCTTCGTTTTGTTTGGTTTGGTTTTTTGAATTATCGTCGCACTGGAGCTACACGAGGGCTATTGGCGACGGGCGTCGTATTTTAGAACCACAGTCAGGTGACGAGCCAACACCTGAATAGGCACCCAACGCAACCGTTAAGGGCGACATCGTACGCAGCGTTAGGACTTTGAATTATATTTAACGTGCACTCCCTTACACCGGGGTATTATTCGTCGGACATTTTTGGCTGCACGGGCCGTTTATAGGTCGGCAGCTATTTTGGCGATGCCCGGACCCGAACCTGGGACCTTCCGCATGCTAAGCGAGTGCTTAACCGACTGGGCTCCCCAGCCCCCCCTTCGTTTTGTAATTAATTCAGCTTTGAGATATATTCGACCAATATATGTTATATTTTATAAAGTTCTAATACAATTTGGAATACACTCTTAAAACAAACGAGTGAAATCCACTCCAGTAGGAGAAGCACATTTTTGACACTGGAAAGGTGTGAATTTTAAATTAGACTGAGTTAAAATCACTCGTTTGGAAAGTGCATTTTCCAGACTGGAGGAGTGAAAAATACTCAGATTGAGTTAAAATCGCTCGTTCGTTTTAAGAGTGTACTATTGCAATGAAAGGTGTAGTTACAAAACTCACATTATCTAAACAAACGAGTGATTTTAACTCCGTCTGAGTTAATTTTCACTCCTTTCCAGTGTAAAAAATGCACTTCCCCTATAGGAGTGGATTTCACTCGCTTGTTTTGTTAAGGGGTCACAGGAGTCTTAAAAATGTTCAAAGAAGATACAACAAAGCATAGTTTGATCTTTCATGTCATTTTTGAACTACTCAATGTATAAGTATACTTTTTTATATGTAATTCTACAAGATTTGTTTATTATAAAACAAGTTTTAAAATTTATGAAACTTTAGCCAAAACTAAAAGAAATGATATTAAACATGAAGCTATTTGAACACATTGTGATTAGGCTTGCGCGGCAAATTGTGAGGTCAAAATTGAAAAAATGACCAAGAAAATGACTTTATATTGTACAAATATGTACAAATAAAGACTTATACCTAAATTCTCAGCTTAATTTTAATTAGAAATTATTTTAAGAACTTTTTTCTAAAAACATTAATAAAAATTTAAAAATTTTGATTTTAAATTTTTTTAAAAATAATTTCTAATTAAAATTGAGCTGAGAATTTAGGTATAAGTCTTTGTCTGTACATATTTGTACAATATAAAGTCATTTTTGTGGTCATTTTTTCAATTTTGACCTCACAATTTGCCGCGCAAGCCTAATCACAATGTGTTCAAATAGCTTCATGTTGAATATCATTTAATTTAGTTTTGGCTAAAGTTTCATAGATTTTAAAACTTGTTTTATAATAAATAAATCTTGTAGAATTACAAAAAAAAATTATACTTATACATTGAGTAGTTCAAAAATGACATGAAAGATCAAACTATATTTTGTAGTACCTTCTTTGCACATTTTTAAGACTCCTATGACCCCTTAAACCTCCAACAGGATCTCTACCACAGTCCCTTACGGTTTGAAATTTGAACTGCGGACGAGCGATTTTAACTCAGTCTGAGTTAACTTTTGCTCCTTTCCAATGTCGAAAATGCACTTCTCCTATAGGAGTGGCTTTCACTCTTTTGTTTTAAGAGTGTAAAGTATTATTAAGATATTGGGTCCATCCGTTGGTGACCTTTGACTATAGTTTATTCAAATGGGCGAAATCGCAATGGACGAGCCGGCCCCTATATCATAGTGATACATTAGTGAATGTGAGTTTTGCCCCACCTCAGCCTTCAAATATTGTCCAATGATGGACTATTACTATGAATAAACAAAGAAGATTAATGTATGTAATAGAATAACATCTATTACACAAGAGAGTATAATTCTTAATTAGTTAACTTACAAAGAAACAAATATTGGACGTCCAAAGGTGATTTATTGTAGAAGAAAGCATTTGTAACATTTGTAAAGAACGGGACCGGAGCCGAAGCTCGGTCCGCCAGAAAGCACACAACCTTACATCGTGAAATCTTATTTGAAAGTGTGACACATCTATTAGATTATTATTTCTCATTCTTCGATGAACAATCAGAGATCTGAAATTTGTTATGGGAAAGTGTGAAAAGGTTAAGTTTAAAATGTAATGACTAAACAGTTTCTGTGGGAACGGTTACGTTTGCTATTCGATGACGCTGTTGTTGGGATGTTAAAGTTAGTTGGGGTGTTAAAGTACTAAGTGATATTAAGGATACTTGAAAAGGTAATTAAGTTTGAAGTTTAATTGAGGATAAAAATATGAGTTTTTAAGGGGGTAAAGTTAGGATATGTCATGTATTATGTTTGTGAAAATCAAGCATGACTTATGACTTTCTTGGTGGGGGGCAAGTTCTCCGAACCCTGCGGTTTATAAAATCAAGCATACTTATAAATATCTTCTATGTAACCAAACTTTTTACCAAATTCAATTATCCCTTTTCAACAAAAGATGAAACCAATTCCTGGAAACCATATATGTCACTGCAATAGCAATAATAAAAATGCCTTCCTTGTTGTATTCAAACAAAACAAGTTATTGCATTTCCTAGTAATGACAATTACGCTTTGAGACAAGGTTATAATAATGAATAGATTTATTATATCACGGGACGAAACACATAGCCATTTATTGTTCCAATACAGCTGCTATTATAACTAACATTCCATACTAAAATCGCCACTGAAAGAAGTTATTATCATTATATGAATCGCAAAACGTGTGAAAGCAGATGGAGCTCTTAGAAAATTTCCGTACACCTTTCTTCGTATACTACAATAATTTAAGGAAGAAGTTAGAGGAAAAATCCCCAATACAATTGATTTCTTAAAAAAGAAACTTAGCCGTTCATATGAAGAGCTTATAGTGAAGGAACGTGTTAAGTGACAAAACGGTGATCCCGAGAAAATGATCTTTTTAGTTATTCTTTTGCACATACGATTAAAACGGCAATTAAAAAATTTAAAAAATATGTAAAACTTAAATTTTATGAAAAAGACGAATCGAGTTATCGTTAAAGAAAATGGTAAGGTGTTCATAAACCTAAACAAAAAAAAATGACACTTAGCATGTTCTTTCAATAAGCTCTTCAATTATAAATACATCTTTCCGTTACGTTTTTAGTATCATCAAAACCACAATATTACCAAATGTTAGGTTAGGTTAGGCTTGAATTATCGTCGCACTAGAGCTACACGAGGGCTATTGGCGACAGGCGTCGTATTTTAGAACCACAGTCAAGTGACGAGCTGACACCTGAATAGGCACCCAACGCAACCGTTAAGGACGACATCGTAAGCAGTGTTATGACTTTGAAGGATAATTAACGGGCCCTACCTTACACGGGGTATTCCGTCGGACATTTTTGGCTGCGGCCGTTTATAGGTCGGCAGTTATTTTAGCTATGCCCTGACCCGAGCCTGGGACCTTTCGCATGCTAGGCGAGTGCCTAACTTACTAGGCTCCCCACCCCAGCCCCTATAACCAAAAGTTAAAAAAAAAAAAACAAGTCCTCAGACATATTTTCGTACACCCTCCCCATATACCAAAATATGTAAAGGTAGAAGCTTAGAGGGAAACTTTCCAATGCAGTTAGGCCATTTTTGTACATTTGGCTAATCTATCTCTATAGTTTGACGAATGCGTGACAAATTGGCTGCGTCACGTAGATGAAGTGCGGTTTGTAAATAAAATCCCGCTCTGAAGGATATTGAAATTGAAGAAGGAATGAAAAAAAACGAAGCCAACGAGGCGAAAGAGCTATGCTCAAGTGAAGGAGAACTAATTTAGTCTAGGGAAGACATACGGTGTGCTGACTTCGGAAACTTTAGGATACTTTAATTAGAAATTGTAAACAGAATTTGAATCTAAAAAGTTGTGTGTCACTATTTGTCGAAGAAAATGCTTAGTTTGTTGGTTATATCAGCTTTTAATGCTTTAGAATAAAATTTAGTTATTTTTTACAAAAATGCGTCAACCATTAGATACGTCTACAATTCCATACGTTTTTATTCACTTTTTAAGGAGTAGTAGCCTTGACTTATAAGTACAAGTTTTATCCCTTAAAAATTAATTATAAGGTTTTCTGCATGGGCAAGGTTAATTAGAATAATTGTCGCACCAGAGCAACACGAGGGCTATTGGCGGTTGGCATCATATCTTAGAACCAAACTCATGTGATGGGATGATACCCTGAGTACACCCAACGGAACTTTTAAGCGCGACATTGTACTCAGCTTTGGGACTTTGGAGCATATTTAACGTGCACTTTCTCCTCCAGGGTTATTATTCCTCATACTTTTTGGCTACACACACTGTAAAAAATAACACTTTCATTTTTGACGATTCATAAATCCTCAAGCCTCATTTCGTTAATTTTGAGTATTGTTTCGTCAAACTACCACGTGACTTTTGAGTAAATGCGAATCCTCACTTTTACGATCGTGATTTGACGATTCTGTTTCTTGATTTTGAGGAAACTGAATCTCATTGTTGTACTCACATGCTCAAAAATGACGAAATATTTCTTTAGATTAGACGACATTCAAATCCTCATAAAAATGACGATTCAAATTTCCTCACTTTGAGGAAACGAAAACTCGGAGCATTTGCCAGTAAAGGAATCGTCAAAATTAAGGAAAATTTCGTCGTTTTTGAGCATTCATTTTTTAGAGTGTAGCTCTCGTTCAGTTCTAGTGCAGCGATAATTCCAAACTAATTTAACTTGATATCATGATATCAAAGCACTAAGTTCCATGTCATTTCTATGCCCCCTTTTCTCAAACAAAATGAACCCAACCTCCCGGTGTCTGGTTGCTTTCTAGAAGTTTAAAAATAAACTGATGTTTCCTTTCTTTTCGGGTGCCTCCGATAGTCCCGAATGGGGAGGGAGAAGAGGGAATTTTCACAGCTATTTTATTCCATCGGGAAGAACATGGAGGCTAAGAATAAGATGGCGATGCTTGGCGAGAAACAAAGTGAAGCCATCGGAAAGTCGACAAGCAACCCTACAGTAAGCCCAAACAAACCGCTCTACCAATGTTAGTTCATGCTGAAACGTACCACTTTATACCTTAAGGTAGGCGAATACCCAAAATTCCTCCAAATTCTAAAATTTTTACTAGAACTTTAATCTTTTCCAAATTCGGTATAGTGATTTCAAATATAATGAATAATACTATTTAGGCATTTTTTTTTTAAATTAAAAAATAATTCATTTGTTTTAAACGGTGTTTTTCTACTAAAAAAAAGAGGTTTACGCTTACAAGCCTACCACATTCAATTTTCATCCTATAAACATTAATTATGTGTTAAATTCTTCGTTTTGAACTGATGCATGCAATGACCCTCTAGAGTTACATACAAATTACAAGAAAAGAAGTTATTAAGAAAAATGTCATAAATTAACCACAAAAAAAGGATTTTTTTTCGATTAACTTACACTTGGACACTTTTTTTAAAAAAAACTTATATATTTACACCAAATGTTAGAGGTTCATGGCACAGATATATATTGAAAAAGCATCTGTAAAAATTTTCAGGTAAATTAATGTAAAACTTTTTATACTAGAACTGTTGGCGTAAACCCCTTTTTTTAGTTGAAAAACACCGTTTAAAATAAATGAATTATATTTAAATAAAAAATATGCCCAAAAAGCATTGTTCATTATATTTGAAATCACTATGCCAAATTTGGAAAAGATTAAAGTAATAGTAAAAATTTTAAAATTTTGGGTATTCGCCTACCTTAAAAAAGCGTCAATTAAAAAAATTCTGCTGGAGATCCAGACGGTTAGGCATTCGCGTAGCAGGCGGAAGGTCTCACGTTCGGGTCCGGGCATCGCAAAAATAACTGCCGGCCTATAAACGGTCCGAGCATCCCAAAATATGTCCGACGATTAATATACCGTGTAAGGGAGTGCACGTTAAATGTCCTTCAAAGTCCTAATGCTGCGTACGATGTCGGCCTTAACGGTTGCGTTGGGTGCCTATTCAGGTGTTGGCTCGTCACCTGACTGTGGTTCTAAAATACGACGCCCGTCGCCAATAGCCCTCGTGTAGCTCTAGTGTGATGATAATTAAAAAAAATTAATAAAATAAACTAAAATAAATTTTGGATTGATTTTTGTTTAACCCCACTGCTTTGTTATAAGTGAGAAATTTAACCAAAATCTACCAAATTTGGAGATGCTTGGCGCGAAACCAAGTGAAGCCGTCAGGAAGTCGCCAGGTAACTCTAGTAAGCCCAAACAAACCACTCACTCAAAATTAGTTCATGCTGAAACGTATCGTTTTATTCTAATGAAAACGTTAATTAAGTATTGACATTTAAAAATTAAAAATTGACTGTTTGCACAGTTGTAGGCTACAGAACGAGATCCAAATTAGTAGAAGATGGTAGAAATTTCCTTCACAAGTAAGAAAAAGGAGTTGCAATTATGGATTTTGCGAAGAATAGATACCTTTGCAATTCTCTCTGATATTATTTACAATTCAAATTTTTAATGGTCTTCTATTGCTTACTTTTGTAAGCCTCGTGGAATACTTTGCGGAACAAGAGGTGTTCTTAAATATGTTCTAAATAACAAAAATGCAGCTTTCATTTAAAAATCAGGAATCGCCAAGTCGATGGAGCTGAAGCAATCCTATACAAACTTCACTGTAGAACAGCGCCAAATACTTCGCCGAGATCTTCTACTTGGGCTTACTACAAAGAGACCGATGGTTTCATTTGTCAAACCTGATTTTGTATAGTTTTGTGCTCCAGCAGCATCTTGATCTTCTTCTTTTCTCAATGGGGAAGTCCCTACCACAAATATCACCATCTTATACGCTCTGCGTAAGCTAAATTCCTTGGCTTGCCGTCTTTACCCGGATGTTTGGATGTTGTTGGACTTTTAGAATGGTTGATTGTTTGGTTTTGGAAATTAATTATAGGAGTTTCGAATAGAGTCTAAGCAAGTTACTTGAACTCACATGACTTGAAATTTTCGCTAAAAGCGAAACTGAATCTATACTCTGAAACATATGGGTTGGGGAGCCAAGTCGGTAAGGCATTCGCCTAGAAGGAGGAAAGTCCCAGGTTCGGGTCCGGGCATTGTCAAAATAACAGCCGACATATAAACGGCCCGTGCAACCGAAAATGTCTGACGAATAATATCACGTGTGAAGGGGGTGCACGTTAAATATCCTTCAAAGTCCTATAGCTTCGTTCGATCTCGCCCTTAACAGTTGCGTTCTGTGCCTATTCATGTAAATAAATAAATATATGTTAAATAAATAATTTTCAAACCCGCACAAATATTTTAAACAATCTTGAAAAGTCTATAGAGGGAATAAAATTTAATATAACAAACTTTTAACAAAGAGGAAATTTTTAAGTTATCAATACTTTTGAAATTGAAGTTCTACCGCATCCTATACAAATGTTTTTGAACAGCACACTTGTAATCTTCAATTCTTTATGAATAAAATAAAAAAAAATAAAACATATTTTTAAAAAAAAATGCTTTTAACTGTATGCACACTTCAATTTTAGATTGGTTAAAGAACAAAATAGATGGACAAGTTGCTATATTTTAAATGCTATACGATTTTTAAAAAATACTTAGGTATTAAATCTGCTCTTATTGCATAACTTTTTTCACAAATATCACGTATTGATACAACTAATCAGAGTATTAAAACAAGGTTAAATTCATTATTACTCTACCAAATCCCTATTTTCACACACCTGCCAAGCTTTTTGTTAGACAGGCAGATGTGTGACGTCATTTGACTGTTCTTGTGCCACTTAGCTACATTGGTTGGACCAAACTGTAATTGACAATTTCAGTGAAACTGGGTGAAAATTTAGAATGTTTGAGGCTTTTTAATAGAAAGGGGACTTCAATACAAATTATAATAATAAGATCACTTTTGTAACAGTTAATATACTTTATAATTCAAACTTTAAAGATCTCTAAATCGAATTTTATGTTAAACAGCTACAAAATGTTATTTTCAAGCCCTGAAATGTTTTATTTAAAACCAGTCAAATAATATTTATCCCTGTCAAACTGGAAAAAAATTGCCCGTGCGACATGAAAGCGTACCAGTGCGTATAATCACAGAATTAAAGATGGACGCCAGCCAGTTTTTCTTTCGCAGGAAGTATCAATGCTAGAAAAGGGGCATCCATTCATGAAACAATGCAGTGATTATGATTCGTCCATTAAAGTGTTTGTCAGCTTCGAAAGCGACTTTGCATTTTGAAGGTCGCGCTGATGATGGGATAACCAACGATTTAGCACAGTTTATCCCTCAATCTGGTTTCAGATATGATTTTTTCGGTTATTTTTGTGGGTTTTTTTTTGTCTTGGTTTAACTAAAAATAATTCCGTAATTGAAAACGACGAAAATTTACAAATAAAAATAAAGTTAAATGAATGAAAAAACTGGCTAAAACAACAAAAATAATACATGAAAATAAATTAATAAAATAATAAGACGGGATAACCAACGATTTAGCACAGTTTATTTCTCAATCTGGTTTCAGATATGATTTTTGCGGTTATTTTTGTGGGTTTCCATTTTTTTGTCTTGGTTTAACTTCTAACTAATTTAGTTAACTTCTAACTAATTAGTTAACTTCTTCTAACTAATTTTCACAATTGACGTTAATCGTAAGCCGAAAATTTACAGATAAAAATAAAGTTAAATAAATGAAAAAAAGGCTAAAACAACAAAAATACATGAAAATAAATTCATAAAATAATATAAACCATTAAAATAAAAAAATGGAAAAAAAATTGCAAAACCGACCTAAGTTTGCAGCAGAGAAATGAACTTCGCGGAGGAAACTGCGCAAACAACGCTGCTGGCGCCGAAATTTCGCCTGCTCTGATTGGTTGCTCCTTTGCCCTGATATTAGTGCCCCCTGTTACGTCAAAATCGAAGGGGAAAATAATTAAAATTACACTCTAACTGAAGCTAAACTAATAAAAATAATAAATTTATGTCTTGAAATAACAAGTAAAATTGTTTATTGAATGTGAAACACCTTTTTTTATTCGATTCTCGCACTCGAAAATGAGAACTATTTACCCTTTTTCTCGTAGAACATTTGTATACTGCAAAATTAATGTCGGTTTTACTGTTTTTTTTTTTTGCAGACCCGCAACAAAAAACTAAACGAATACCGAAAAAAGGCCCATCACAAGCCTGTTATATAACACCCAGCGCCGACTCTAAATTAACTCAACTCCAAAAATGTGCCACAAAACCCAACTTGGTTAAAACACAACGACAACAAGAGCTGCTCAAAAACTCAAATTTTCACGCACCTACTACAGTAGATGCGATACCGAATCCTCGCACCCCTGACAGCTTTCAATCTCAAGGCTGACTCCTTAGTGTCTAGGACAAGGAAGGACTATAATATGAAGAGTACACGGGAAGAACCGATTGATTAATAGGCGGACGCCCGCAATTGTCTGCTTGGCGGAAGAAAACCGGTTTCTCTCTTTATTCTTCGCTGGTCCAAGCGTCCGGGATCGTCAATCGCCTGAATCTTGGTAGCTAGGAACTACAGAGATAGTAGTTGCAGTATTAGAGTGGCAGATCACGTGACATGCACTGACTTCTTGGGGCTCTTCTGGGAGCTCACTGCGCGTCCCGTCGTTAGCATTGCAGGTCACGTGATCTGCCACTCTATTACTCTAATCCACTCTATTACTTACTATGATCTCTGTTGTAGGAACTGATTTCCTTACACAAGTTTAGGCGATCACTCGCTATCATCGCCAAAGTAGCCTGCTAAGGAAACTTCTCTACAAAATCAATCGGTTTTTTCCCGTGTACTCTTCATATGACATCTTCTTTTCCGCTTCCGGGCCTGTTTTTCTGAACAGAGATGGAATGGAATCATTTCCACAAACCTCAAAGGAATTTATATTCTTAATTTTTGAAATTTAAAAAAAAAGTGTTTCAACTGATCGGAACCATGCCGATAGCATCAGAGTAATTATCTTATATTTTCAGAAACATTTTACACTGCTCACAACAATTAGGAGAGCGCATGGTTTAAATCATTTCGCCCCCAATGATTCCATTTGGTCAAGTAAGGTTTGAATTATCGTCGCACTAGAGCTACACGAGGGCTATTGGAGACGGGCGTCGTATTTTAGAACCACTGTCAGGTGACGAGCCAACACCTGAATCGGCACCCAACGCAACCGTTAAGGGCGACATCGTAAGCAGGATTCCATTTGGGATCATCAGCTTCCAATTTTATTCTCACTAAGTTAAACTCGCGCAATTATTTATCGTTAGATGGAAGAATCAAGTCTTTTGAGGATGTAAATAAAGTTCGTTTTAATTGATTGAAAATATGAAAAGCATGGTCAAATATAATTCAGTCCCAAAAAAATTTTATGAAATAAATTGACCCTAAATTCTTCATTCTTGCATTCTTAGAAGTACAAAATTTGATTTTACTTTTTTTTTTTTAGAATTAAAATTTTGAAAAAATTATTGTTATAATTTATTCGAAAGTTAAAATTCCAATTTTTTGCCCCTTACATTTTAGTTAAAAAATTAAAGATTTGTTTCCCTGTTTTTTGCAATTTTAATCTGGATGCAAAAGGAATCTATTAAACAAATTAAACCAATTACAGCAAATTAATAATGCCTAATTATTAATACCTCATTAAACCAAACCAAACACTACTTTACGATCGAAACAGGTCAAAGTCCAACAACGTTGGTTCGTTATATCGCACTGTACGCGGAAAAAGAGACCTATTGCAAAAAACTAGTTTTTCAGAAAAGTCGTCTGAAGTTTATTTTTTCCATTGCATTGCATTATAGAAAAAAATAACAATTCGCGAACTGCATTTCAACTATTCTACCAATTTATTTAATGTTTGCTTTAATTGCTAGATATTTAAATTTGGAATATTCTAGCATTTACAACTCGAAAAGACATATCTGTACGATAGGTCGCTTTTCCGCGTACTGTGCGATATATCCAGCCAAAAAAAAAATAAGAGATAATTAAATTCATCGACTCACTTGAAGTAAATAATTTATGGTAGTAAAATGTTGTTCTAATCAATAACTTTTTAAGAAAATGAAGTTTTAGTTTGTGATTTGTTCACATTTATCTCAATATCTCTTATTCATTTTTTTTTTTAAATAGTTTGACCATATTTGCTTAAGGAATTAACTTGTCGGCGATGAAATCATCAACTAATTATCAGAAGTCATATTTTATTTACGTTATTTTAGTTTAAGAAAACTAACAAAAAAAAACTTAAAATATTTGCACACTTTTTAGCTAGATAGTTGAGAAACAAATTAAAGTGCCGTGTGAAATGCAGTACAACTGGTCAACCTATTGTAAAAATCAAATCATTCCGTTCCACTGCTGTTTTAAGAATATGGCCAACTGTGTTATATCCACTCTCGTTAGCTTCCTACAAATAAATTCTCATATTTGTAAACTGTTATGCTAATGGCTGTTTGAAAAAGACTACATTATTATTACAGAAATGTTTTCATATTCAATAAAACACAAAAATTCCACGAATTGCGACATTGACTTCTTTCCAGTCACAATACCCCAAAAATATTCCTTCTGGTGACCCAACTCTTTCCTATTGACCCATTTCCCCAAAACAAACCTTCCACACCTCGGCATTTCATTCCGAACGGCAAAACAAAAAACAGGGTGGCCCCTTTTATTCCGTCGAACAAGAGAACCATCAGCAAAAGAACATTAGAACCCGAGCTCCATTTTTAGCCCGCTCTATATCTGTTCGGTATGCCCCTGGCAGACTTCCCTAAGAAAGTAACGGGGGGACGATCGTAGTGTATTATTGGCAAGGGGACGGTGACGTCACGTGAGGCGTTGCCTACTTGAGGGGGTGCCTAAAAACGAGGATACCGGGCGGAACATCTTCCTAAGCTACCTTGTCATCCATCGGTGAGGGTACCTTCCAGAAATCGTCTTGAACTTCCCCCCACTTCAACTTCAAGTAAATCATGGTGAGTACTGATTTTGAGTACTGTTTTGTTTGCTGTTTTTGGAATTACGACGAGGGCGTCCACTTCCGTGTTGGTCATCGCTTGGAAGTTCAATAATTAACTAGTATAAAATAAATCAGGTTAGTAAGTTCCGGAATACCTTGTTGGATGACATTATGGATATGAACATAGTGCAACTCTATATCGACTTGTACTAATGCAGACGTTGCCAAGGCAACTATTAGTTTTGGCGAGTTGGACAGAAGAGTCCTACTATACCATTAGGCCTTTCTACCATTAGGCTCAGGCAATGGACAACTAAATTTTAAATCTTTTATGCTAAATGCTATAAACCCCCCAAAAATTTTTGTAAATTAAATTTTTTTTAAGACCCCACCTTCTGTTTAGCTTGATTCAGACCCAGACTTAACGTGATTGATTTGATTGATGTTATTAAGGAAGTCGATAAAACGTTAGCAACACATATGATACCTCTGTTCTCTAGACTATCATTAGTCGGAGGCAATTTAATGCCAATTAATTCAATCTGGGTCAATAGCTATCCACATCCAAGAAGATCTTGGGAACGAGAGTTGACAAAGCTATCACGACTCTGTCTATGACTAAGTGACTTGAATATGAGCTTTAGTAATACACAATATCCTATTGCATCGCTCACTTACCTTCATCCAATATCATTCTGACATCAATTCAGCATCTTCAGATGATCGTACTATATCATGTGGAACTTAAGTTCATTGAAAGGGTAGATTGGAATTCTAAGCGATGACTAACAGAAAGCTCAAACCTTTCCCTCTAAACTAAAATACCTAGTAACTTGGATTTAACTTATGATTAATCTGATCCTGTTTAGGATAATAGTCTGACCTGACTGAATAACCACAATGGAATGCATACTCTCAAAGGATTGCTCCTTTACGTCCGTTAATTAATTTAAATAAATATGTGCCTCAGTGTTAACCCAATGGAAAAAAAACTATTTTCTCTGACACATTTATGCAGCTGCATTGAATATTTTTAAAAACGGTTTTTTTTAATAATTAATGTAGATAACCTACAGGTCTCTACTAAAATTGCTTCGAATATTTTTGGCAAAATCATTTATTGAAAATCTAAAAAATATATTCGAACCAGTTTTAAAAAGTGGGAAGGGACCTGTCCAAGTCAGCTACATTTATTACATTAAAAAAATCCGTTTGAAAACATATTCAATACAGCCGGAGGAATGTGGCAGAGAAAATATTTTTTTTTCTTCATTGGATTAACACTGATGCACTTTGCTTTGGAGACTGGCGATCCAGCGCGCCCATTCCCCCTTAAATATGTTCTTATTAATTATTAGTGATGCATATTATTAGTAATTTGTACAAAAAGTCTTAATCAATGCAATTTTACAAAAAATTGGCATACATGCACTTGTAAATCTTTAATGATTAGTAAAATCTTTTAAATATGGTTTGAAAAATTTACATTTGTAAAGGTATAACATAATGTAGTTAAATATTTGTCAACCAAATTTTAAATTGGATATATTTGTAAAATATTTAAGATTAGAGAAAATTACCCAAAACAATTTTGTTGTGTATTTTCAAACAATTATTTGTCAATGGAAGAGTTGTGTGTGACAAAAATATTAATTAAAATGGTCACATTTTAAACTATATGAGCTAAATAAACTCTACGTTTAATATTTTTAACCCTTTCAGTCCCAGTGATGCCATTGGCATCATCATTTTTCTAATCATAATTAAAAATAATAATATTGCTGGTATCTATTGGGATTAATAAAAAATATTTTCTAATAGAAAAAAATTAAGATAATCGAATGATGTTCTTTTTGGTATCATAAATGGCTATAGACGATCAGAAAAAAATTCTAAGAGAATAATGTAAAATTGTCACTGAGACTAAAAGGGTTTTAAAGCATGTTTTCTATTTTAATGTCACAATTCCGTCGAGACGTAAAAAAACGTAGACGTAGCACGAACCTAAGAAAACATCGTACTTTTAATTTTCAAATACACGAGAAAATGGTTTGGGTGTCTAATTCCATTGTTAACACTTCGTTTAACGTTACTCTCTAACATTGAAGTTATGATACTTGTTTTTGCTGACTCCAGGTTTAGAGTAACGTTTCATTAGAAAATAGGAGTAAATTTTAAGATTGTTCCTATTTTGTTGTGTAGCGTTTCTCCATAGAGCAGGGGGCAGCAAAAATTTGGAAACTTCAGTACTAAAGAGTAACGTAACACCAAATTTTTACAGTGGTGATCGCGAAGAGCGTGAAATAAAAATTTTAAAATCATTTAGATTAAAATTTTATATTTTATTTTACAAAATATTTGAATGTATAAATGATAAAATAGAATTTGCGAAAATTTCTTAAAATGAATTTATTTAAAAGCTAATATCATTTTTATATAAACTTAACACTAAGTTTAAATTATCAAAAATATATAGCTTAATTATTTTTTACAAACATTTTAAAGTTAAATTCATGTAATTTATTAAAAAATGAATCTAAATCTGACTGTCTAATATTTAATCTAAATTTAAAAATTTATGTCGAAATTTAATTTCTTAAAATTTAAGGTTAAATTTCATTTACCAATTGTTGAAATATAAAATTAAAATTTCTAAAGTCAATTAACAGAATTTTTAACAATCAAAGTCTTAACTCTCCAAATATCTTTCACACTATATAAATACCTACATAGTTCAGCCTAAACGTAACTCTACATCAATTAAAAACAGTTTAATCGCTGATGTTTCATCCAAAAGTGTAAAAAAAAATCTTTTATTTATTGCGATGACAGTTGTCGCTAAAATGTTTAGATTAAAGAACCCAAGACCGAAACAAACTTCCCCCGTTTCCGAGATATTAAAAAGGTCTCTAAGAGTAGTAGCGACAATTTGAGACACTCATCAAAAACTTTTTTTAATAAATGTTTGGATTAAAATCAGACTTTTCACCCCCAAGTTTTTTTTTTTTTTAAATTTTATTTCTTGATGACTTGGACTGAAATCTGAAACGTTTCGCGTTCACAGTTCTTGTATGTTTGACATACGTTTCAGTCGGTTGAAGTGTTGCTCCTTAGGAAAGATCGTCATAGATAAAGAGATGCTTTTTATTTTAGATTTACATGTGTTTGTGTATTAAGGTGATGAATCTACAATCTTTCGACAAAATAAATTTCTCCTAATAAAAGTTTTAAAAGTTTTAACTTACTAACAATTTTGTACTCCCGCTGCAGTATACATAACAATTAACTACTAAATTTAAAAAAGAATTCAAAATTAAAAAAAAATTATAAAACTATTCGAATTCTAAATCCAATTTTTTTATGAGTACCAATGATGCAGACGCATTTTCAAACCCCAGAAAAGCCTAATACTCATTTGATACTCCATTGCGATTTAGAACATTTGTCAAACTCTTTAAAGTACAGTGTTCAGCCAATACAGAGTATAGCTTGTCTTTTTCAATGTTTTACAAAACTGTTTAAATTTCAAATTCAGGGTTTGAAGTTTAATCCCATTCCAATTAATCAGAGGCATTTTAAAACCTCAGAGAAGCATAAACTCGGCTGAGGCTTATTATGAGTTTAAAAAAATCTAATGATTTTGAATACAGAGTTTATCTAATATATTGTAATTAGTGACGCTTTAAATATGTTACAAAACCATTTAAATAAAATATTCAGGGTATGAAGTTCAATCTCATTAATATGATTCAGGGGCTTTTTCAACCTTCAGAAAAGGTAAAAACTCAGGTGAAGTTTCAGATTCTTTGTCGAATGTCTTTTGAATACTTTGTCCGCTAATATAGATATACAGATATACTTAAGTCTCGTTATATCTGTCACAAAACTTCCTAAATTACAAATCCATGACTTGAATTTCATTCCCATTCCACTGATTCAGATGCTTTTTTTTTTACTCCTAGAAAATGCATAAACTTTGCTGAGGTTTAAGGAATTAGATTATTGTCGAATACTTTAAGCATTATAGTACAGTGTATATCTTGCACGATTCAAAATGATATAAATTATAATTCCCGATCTTAAATTTCGATCCCATTCCAATGATTCAGACTCTTTTTCAACTCCTAAGAAAAGGCACAAACCCAGCTGAGGCTGTGTTGTAAGCGATCCCAGCATCTCCCTAAGAGTAATTATAGCCTCTCCAAGTATGGCGATGCACACAAAGATGGCGGACGTTTTCTTTTGTGTGTTCCCGATTTTTCTCTCTCCTCAGCACTCTTGTGTTTCGGGAACGTTTTATTTTTGGAACATTGACGATGGAACGTTCTCCCCTTACATCTGGGTGCCTCTAAAAGATCTCTAACTAAGAATAATGCTCCGCTCAGAATGTTTTCTTTGGCGGGGAATTTCGTTCAATTTTTTTTTTATTCTTGAACGCTTTTTTTAAAGGACCATTAAGAATGAATTGTCAATTAATAATATTAATGATAATAATCATTATTAATAAATACAAATATTAAAAATAGTCCATTTTATTTAATCTTGAATGTAACTGGATAATAATAAATCGGGTATAATGTTATATTAAGCTGGTATTTTTGTTCGAATTTTTATTATGCCTGAAATGGATTTTTCAAGCCTTAATTCGATTATCAATGAATTCCGATGATGTATAATAGTTATCAAATAGTTAGAAATGTTACAAAATTGTGCGTTTTGATTAACTTCGCGCGTTTGTAAAATTATAAAACCTTCAAAACTATGTGATTACTCCTTCTGTAGTAAGGAATCAATAAAATATAAAATTGAATTTTTAACAAATATTTAAGAAAATTAAAAGTTTTATAAACCCTGAATGAGCTTTTTTTGCAATATTCATTCTAAAACGTCAATACTGAAATCTGATAAACCAGTTGTATCTTATTCCTATTTTAATTTTTACTAAAATAAAATATTCAAATTACATGGTTCATTTGCTTCTTAGGAACGTTTCAAATTACTTAAAATAACCGAATCATATTTAACCACTTTATATCAATTATTCAAATTACATAAGAACATAAGTTTGAAGAGGAGTGATGTCATTTATTTTATGAAGTGGTTTAGGATCTGCATAAGCTAAATTGATGAGAATCTAATCTAAAGAGAATTTTATTAAGGTATTATTCAAATTTGTTTTAAATATTTAATTGTTGACATTCAAAATATTTGATCATAAGTCGTTTTTGACTCGTTACAAATTTTTACCTTTTCTGTTTGACAGTTTAGACAGCAGCTATAACGAAATTAAGAATTTGAAAATTTTCCTTGGTCCATAAAACTATAAAAAAATTCAGATGCTCCAAAATGTATTTCGTAAATTTTTCCTTGAAGAATATATATAGCCATTTACGCAAGCATTTTTTGAAAACCTAATGGAGATGACGTCTACGTCTCGGAATGGAACAAAAAAAAATGTGCGATTCTTGCTTTTGAATGAATTATGCATACAGGAATCTGGCAACAGCCGGTGAACTTCCGACTCGAGGTCCCTCTGACGAAGGGAAAGGAAACTTATCCAGAAATAGATCGAGAAACGAATAAAGTGCTTATTCAGGCGCTGGCAGTATTTTGTTCCCCCAAAAACGTTTGTAAGAAAAAAGTTTGCAGGAAATACTATGCCAGTGAATCACTTTTTCGTCAAAAAACTTTGCCAGATCTCTTTTGTAAAAACTGTAACTTAAAACACTTGCTGAAATAATTAGCTTTTCAGGAAGCAAAAAATAAATTTTATATTTTACAACCTTTTAAAATACATTTGAAATGCAAGTTCGTTTTAATATTTAGAATATTTTTATTTATTCGTGGTAAGTGTATAAGAGAAACCTTCCTCCCTAATTTTGTTCAATGTCTTTCGAATTCGGAGAGATTCAAGCTTTCCAAGAGTAAGATATATGTTTCCAATTAACGTGTCAAAAGAATAACATTATCGAATTTTTAGTTTTTGATATTTAGGATCGTCTTTTACATCTGTAGAGAAAATATTAACAAATAGCCAAATGGTTGGAATATTTTTCACTGCAAGAGACTTTAGTTTTGGACTCATTATTACTTATTTTTTACTATAAATTATTTTTCAGTGTAAATGTCATTAAATGACTTCATGGGTAGTTCTTTTTGTGAGGAACTTCACAGAAAAAATAAACTTGTTTAACTTAGTGCAACATACCACTGAATCTAGACTCATGCGCATTAGTAAAATATCTAAACAAAACAAAATGATGGAAAATAATGCTACTTTCATCAAGCCAGAAATGGTTAGTTGTTAAAGCGTACTTGTAAGCACACGAATTCTTGCAAACACTTTGATTATATTTAAAACTATAAAAGTATAACCGCACAAGATATTGCTCCAAAATTTTACGCTGCAATTTCTGAAGTTAGAATATAGAAAATCAGTTTCGTCCCTCGGTATGCTCGAATGCAATTTGAAGTATAGAAATTTTTACTCGTTTTGAGATGTAATCGTAATTGGTGTATTTGATTTAACCTTTCTGCGTTTTTGAGGTATAAACATACACAAGTTTATGCAGTAATGTTTCTTCATGCAGTTCAGCGATTCCCAACCTGGGGGCGATCGCCCCCAAGTAGACGATTTGTGTTATCAAGGGGGCAAAAATGCTAAATGGGTGATCACGGATAGTGAGTATTCAAAGTGGGAAGATAATTAAAGTAATATTGTACCTTTGTACAGTAAAACCATTCTCCAATCATAACCAAACCAGCTAATTTTTACTTTCAACTCTCTTAAATTTTCTAGAAACCTGTAAAACAATCTTAGTTAATTATTTCAATTTTGTTCTTTAAAAGTATGTGTTTTATGTTTTTTCGATTTTATTTAAAAGTGACAGGATAAGCTTCTTTGGTTGTTTTTACAGACGGAAGTAAACGTTATAAAACTGTTTTATAGCTACACTTTTACTCAAATTATAATTAGACATATAAAAAAATATAAAAAAGGCGTGATGGATTTTAATCAACCTAAAGAATGAGGCAGTGGTTCAGAAAAATTTGGGAACCACTGATGTAGCTGAAGGCAGTATTTGCTGCTACCAATTTTATGTAGCTATTTTACACCAAAAGCTATACAGTGCACTGCGTCAACCAGGGCCGGATTTAAAGATTTACCGCCTGTAGGCTACGATTGATTTGCCGCCCCTGTCACAATATTCCCCCCCTTCTAGGAAAGATAGTTGGTTAGCTGCAAAATAGGGTGGCATATGTGCTGCTTAAAATAGATACACGTATTAGAATCATCTATGTAAATGTACCTTTACACACTAAATCGAAAGTGAAATACGGGAATATTTTAAACTTTACTACTATTTTTCTTTCAACTTCGAAATCCGGGACGAGGGGGTGCAATTGCCCTCGCAGCGAGTATGTTTGCTACGAAATATCAGTACTAATATACGTTTACGGTTTTCATTAACGTAATTTTTTTGTTTTCTTTCTCAAAAATATTCGTATCTTTAAAAACTTTTTTTTTATGCCGAATGCCTCTTTAATTGGTCGTAAAATTTGCCGCTCTAGGCTACAGCCTACTTAGCCAATTTAGAAATCCGGCTTTGGCGTCAATTATCAAATATTAAACCATCTCTTCTTTCTTCCCAGGGTGACGAGAAGGAGAAGAAGAAGACCAAGAAGAAGAAGGCAGAGGAGGACGCCGGCGGCGACGCCCCCGCACCCGCCCCCGCCTCCAAGCCCGCCTCCCAGAAGAGGAGGGCGCAGAGGTCCGGGTCCAACGTCTTCGCACAGTTCACGCCCCATCAAGTACAGGAGTTCAAGGAGGTACTTGCCTTGACATCTGGACAAATGAAGTTTTTATTTTAATGGATAACTTAATAAAAGCTTTTTTGGGGGAGAAAAAAGAAAAATAATTTTGATTCTTTTCTTTTTTTTTATGTCACAGAAAAAATTATTGTGTAACTTTATTCGATAAAACTGGTGGAAGAGTTCCGTTCAGTGTTATGGAGAAAATTTACACCAAATTTGTGGAGTAATATTACACATACAAGATAGTCTACTAATGTTACTCCATAAAAATGGAGACAGGTAGTAGAAAAAGTAGTTTTGTAATATTAATTGTCACCTACATAAGCTTCCACACAAGGTTTATACACATTATAAAAAATAGACTAACATCGCCACCTAATATAAATTAAAATTTTCAAAAGCACAAATTGTCTATCCTTATTAATTTTCTTTCGCAAATGAAATTTATATTCGTCATCGTTTGCTAAATTAATCTATATTTCGAAGAATAATTCAGTCTGCTTTATAACTTTCGAATTAAAAAGAAAGTCGGTAAAAATTACTAGTAATTAGTTATCATCTTTTTATTTTAAATAATTCAATAAAGTCTTAACTTTTAATGCCAATAAATGTTTAATATATAATTAAATGCCATTTGTTTTAGGCTTTCACACTCATTGACCAAGACAAGGATGGCTTCGTCTCCAAGAATGACATCAGAGCAACATTCGATTCCCTTGGTAAGTAAAACATTGACAAAACATTGATAAAACATTGCAAGACAAATTGATCGTCCATTTAGTATAAAAATAGGACATTTAAATCTATTACGACTCTTCATTGTCGACTTTGTCCAATTAAACTGACCCTTGTCAAAAGTATTTAAGTAGTCAATAAATGAAATTGATGATGTAACGTATAGTTGTGCTTTGAAGAATGTGATTTTTGTAATCACACTCTTTCTATTTTTAAAACAATTCTTCTCTTATAAAAATACAAATTCAAAAATTGTCGACCAACAACAGGCCAGAGGCCCAGCAAAGTTGGTCCAAAATAAATTTAATACTTTACCAGTTTCTCCAATGACTATCGAGATTCTTCTTAAAACCTTCCACTCTCTTCGAATACACAACATAATCTGGTAAGACATTCCACTCATTGACAATTCTAGGTATTGTAAAAAATAATGTTTTCTTACCTCCCTTCAAAAGCACTATTTTTTCCATTTCGATCTTTTTTCTGGTCCGGCTATTTGAGGCAAAACTAAGCCCTCCATGTCCTCCCCTTGTTTAAATAAAACTGACATAAAACATTAACTTTACGTTTAATTAATATAAATTCGTTTTTAGTTTAAATGTTATAAAATATTTTACAATGGATAGTTATTGAAAACTTTTTCTTTATATTCTTTACTAGCGGTTATACCGCCCTGATATTCGCTCGCCCTGTTGCGTCAAAATCGAAGGAAAAAATAATTAATAATGCGCTCTAACTGAAGCAAAAGCAAATAAAAATAATAAAAATATGTCTTGAAATAACGAATAAAGGAATTTATTGAACGTGAAATTTTTTTTATTCGATTCTCGCACTCGAAAATGAGAACTATTTACCTTTTTTTCTCGTAAAACATTTGTATACGCATACTTAAACTGTGGTGAGGTATAGATATACGATTGATACACATAATTTATTTATATTTGATTGATGTCTTTCATCCTTATAATTCCGCATTTTGTCCTTGTAGGCCGTCTGTCCACCGACGCCGAGCTCGAGTCCATGGTGGCCGAAGCCTCCGGACCCATCAACTTCACCATGTTCCTCACCATCTTCGGAGACAGGATAGCTGGTAAGGAAACCTCTACCATCATTATCAGGGGTCGGCTCGTCACTTGACTCATTCTCAGAAATGAATACTCAAAAACGACGAAGTTTTCCTTAATTTTGACGATGCCGTTTACTGGCAAATGCTCCGAGGTTTTTTTTTTCCCTCAAAGTGAGTAAATTTGATTCGTCAATTTAATGATGATTCGAATTTCGTCTAATCTAAAGAAATATTTCGTCATTTTTGAGCATTTGAGTACAGTAATGAGATTCAGTTTCCTCGAAATCAAGATACAGAATCGTCAAATCAAGATCGTTAAAGTGAGGATTCGCGTTTACTCAAAAGTCGCGCGATAGTTTGACGAAATAATCCTCAAAATTAACGAAATGAGGCTTGAGGATTAATGAATCGTCAAAAATGAAAGTGTTTTTTCTGAGAGTGCTGTGGTTCAAAATTACGGAGCCCGTGTCCAATAGTCCTCGTGCAGCTGTAGTGCGATAATGTGCAACTAAATTGGAAAAGAACCTAACTTTTATCTCTTAGTGTAAGGACTGGGTAGCGCCTAGCATGCGGAAGGTACCAGGTTCAGGTCCGAGCATCGCCAAAATAACTACCGACCTGTAAAACGGCCCGTGCAGCCTAAATGTCAGACGAATAATACCCCTTGTGGAGGAAGTGCAAGCTAAATATGTTCCAAAGTCCCAACGCCGCGTACGATGTTGCCTTTAGCGGTTGCGTTGGGTGCCTATTCAGGTGTCGGCTCGTCACTTGACTGTTATTCTAAAATCGTCGCCAAGATCCCTCGTGTAGCTCTAGTGCGACGATAATTCACATAAAGAGGGACTTTTAAAGTTGCTTTTAAATCTTGAATCTCAGACTTCTCATCATAAATGCGGATAAGAAAAATAAATACCCTGACGCTTCTTACAAATAATATAAATTCGGACAAATATCAAATATTTTAGATATTATATATAATTTAATAATTTATATAATTTTTTTATAATTTTATCCCTAATTAGTTCAAATCTTTTCTAGGAACTGATGAAGAAGAAGTTATTGTGAACGCTTTCAACATGTACGATGAAGGAGATGGCAAATGCAAGGAAGAGACGTAAGGCATTCATTATATTATAAGTTATTTAAATGTACATTTTACTTTTAATGGAAAAGTTTCAGATGATGTAACGCTCTTGTTTTCATTTTTCTCATTTAATGCGATTTTATTGGTTGCTTCAGTTTCATTCTCAAAATGACCAATACAGATGAAAAGAAGCTTTTAATGTTTATGTAAACTTTATATGACAATCTCTGAACAACCAACATCACAGCACGAAGTTGCCATTTGAAAATCTTAATAACAGAAATATTCTTAGAAAACTTACTTTCAAATACCAAAACAAAAGTAATTCTAGAAATATGGGAACTTATCCACGAATCTGTTGTTCCCCACGACATTAAACAACCCCATTAATTTTTTAATATTTTTACTTTAAAAAAAAAAATCTATAAAAATATTTTAAATATTTTTAGTAGATCTTAAGTTATTGCGTATAAGATTTTTTTTCATTCTTTTTAAAATAAGAAATGAAGATAAGCAATATTAAAAAATACATATAATTTGATTTTTTTTTCAAGGCATCCCAAATGACATTTCATAATCTTTATTTTTTAATGCTTGAACTTTACTTAAAAAGGAAAAGAACAATCATTAAATTATGATATAACTTTAAAATAAAAAACGAAAAAGGTTTTTAATTAATTTGGAATGTAAACATCTACCATTAAACTTTTTTTAAAAAAAATATTCGTTTCTTATTGTATTCTTGCATATTTCAGACTGAGGAAAGCCCTAACAACATGGGGTGAGAAATTCAATGACGCTGAGGTAAGTTTATTTTTTTATTAAAATATTTTAAAATATTATAAACATAATTGAACCAAAAATAAAACATTTGACGCATTAAGAAGTCCATCCAGTATAAAAGAAAAAAACATGTCACATTGACTTTCATTTGCTCCTAAGCTCTTCCCTTCTAGAGGGCGCACTCACTGTCATTTGTCATACTATCATTTGCCCTTCAATTTTTATGGGCAACAGCGTTATTTGATGTAAACGGACTACTAATATAAACGACCTTATTCCTTAAACAGAAATTATGGCTTTTCCTGTATTTTTTCAGTTTTAGCTTATTTATTAGCTATAGGAAATAATGGGCATGAGTGCTTTTTAACGGGGTGTACTGGAATCTCTGCTGCCAAACATTTTACATCTATTGTTTTTTAACAGGGATATATTATAGATCGGTAGTTCAGAGTGTTAGGCTATAATCTGTCAACCAGTTTGTTGCTGTCCACTATCAATTAATCACAATCGGCTACAAATTACATTAATTCATAACTTTCTTACCCATTTTTGAGAGTGTTCGTTTCCTTCTCCTCAGATCGACGAGGCCCTGGCCGAGGCCCCCATGGACAGCAACGGCATGATCGACCTGAAAAAGTTCGCCAACATCCTCACCAAGGGAGCAGAAGAGGAAGAGGGAGGCTAAGCCTGTCCATCCTCGACTCTTACTCTCTTTTTTTCCATCACAGGTAGGGAGAGCACCTCTCTTTCTCTTAAGCTCATGTAAAGTACACATTTCATTTGCACTAGAAATGTTATTTTAAATTCAAATTGCTGAAGGGGGAAATGTTGATTCTATTGTTGCATAATATTTTTTTGTACTTCTCCATTTCACCAAGCAAGTGTTTAAGTCGCCAAAATTAAACAACCGCCATCCAAACGGAATATTTTCAATTTTAACCTTTAAGTGTGTGTGTGTACTGTGGTAATCTAACTGTGTATAGGTATACTGTGCTTTGTTGCCAAAACAAACCCGTTTAGTAAGATTTGAGCCTGTGAAAAAGTACCGATACCAATTTTCGGTATATAAAGGCATTTTTAAGATTTTTTGAGGGGTTCAAACCATTTAAATGGATAAGGATAATCAATCCTACAATTTTATAGAATATTTCTGTATTTTCTGAGATAATTAGATTTAATGCGAATTTTTAATAAGAATTATTTGTACAATTATTTATAAAGATTTTTGCCACTTAAAAACTTTGAGGCACTTTTGAAAATATAGTTTATAAATATGAATCCAAAATCTAAAGTTGCCAATTTACGATTTAATATTATTCCATTATATTAAAATAAATATTACAATTGGGTAGATTTTATCAATTTTGCTTATTTTTCTTTTGGTAAAAATGAATAACGAAATAATTTCTTTGAATATCTGTACTACTTTCAGCCTTAAAAAAAACAAATTCTACTTAATATTGATATATACATTAGAATACATATTGCATCAAACACACAGGGATTGATACCGCACTTCATTTTACAAAAACAAAGGTGTGTCGTAGCTGCAACGGCTTTGTGGTGAAATAATTCACCATAGATTCAACCAAAAACCTAAAAAATAGTAAAACGTTTCACCACACAATCGTTACAGCTACTAGGAACCTCTTGTTTTTTTGTGAATATATGATCGAAATTTTCATTATTGTGTGAAAACTTTGAAATTTGCATTATAATAGGGGAAGGTGGGTTCCCTTGGATCTATTTTGACTTTTCAATTTTTAATTTCTTAATTACTTGCAAAAAGTGAATAAAATTATATTTACTAAATACTTTATGTTATTATATACAACATATATTTATTTTAACATGTTATTTAAATTATTTTAACTATTAAAAAAATAAATACAGAAAATTGTAATTAGGACCTAGGTACACCACCAGCGGTGTACCTTGGTCCAACCGGTAGTGTACCTTGTACCAATTATTAACAGGTAGAGAGACTCGCTTTACAGTCCAAAAACCAATATTTATTAGACACATAAAATTCAAAATACATTTTACAATCTACTCTTATTTCTAGCCAAGATTGTAGTAATTGGTTATTTTAGGTCAATTGGCTTAGTAAGGGGTTTTATTGCTTTAGTTTTTTTAGTGCCCTTTTGGCTTTTTTAGCTGCAATGCGATCTTTCTCAGGTGTATCCGTTGAAATGCAGCTTAAAACTAAACCGTCATTTTATGCCATAGGAAAACATTTGGCTATCTTTCTGTCATAAATTTAAAAAACTCAAATATTTCCTCCTATGTTTATACAACTAGGCCTAAACGTAAAAAGGATGTTCTGTAAAGATATTTATTATAAAAATCATCTTTTCAGATGCGTTTGCAATGATTATTTTCTATATTATATCAATATGGTTAAAATTTTATAGGTATACCATAAATCCAAATAATTAACGACAGAAAAATATTTATCACACCATATAAAAATTTCTTACAAATTTCCGTTCTACATAATTTTACAAATCAGGGTTGCATATTAACAGCTTAAAATCTTTAATTTTTCAAAGGAAAAAAATTACTTGAATTTTAAAAAGGATTTTCAACAATCTGAAGCACATATGACCTATAGTAGTGTACCTTGGACCAGTCCAAGGTACACCACTTGTATTAGGTTCGAGGTACACCACTTGGATATTAAAAACAAAATAGTTAATCACCATGTAAAGGTTAGAATTAAATTAATTTCAAGCACACAGTTTTATAGCTAAAACTTTAGTTTATATTGCATAACCATCGTTTCTGAATAAACACTACATGTTTGAGTATAAAAATGCACTAAAGAATAGGACAAAAATTTACTTTTGAACTGCGAATTTAGTTTTTCGAAACCTCTTTAATAAATTGACCTTTTAAACAAACAGATAGAACTTCTCTGAGACCCCTGGTAACAAATACTTTAACTGCATGTGGTGTTGTTTCAATATCTAAGCAAATCGAGCTAGAATCAGCATAGGTTCGAGGTACACGTATGTCCAAGGTACACCACTTACCCCTACACATCAAGAAATATATTAGAAATGCTTATTATAAAACACATCGGAACATCCATACACTCATATTATATCAGCATTAGAAAAAAACAGCAATATTCTACTTCATGCACATATTAATGAAACCATACAGTTTAATTAAGTTTCTCTTCTCAATTGAAAGTTTGAAAAATAACTACATTGATTTTTTTTTTGTTTCAGAGCAAAGACTTCAAGGGGAATTATTTACTTCCTACAAATGGCCATTTCAAGCATCACTCTTTACTACCTTTTGTGTACTGCTTTTTCAAACGTCAACAATTAAAGTGAAAGACATTTTATTCTTCCAAGGCCTCTTTAAGTGAATGCGTCACCTTGAAATCGTCTTTGTACTAAATTTCTGTCCACAGAGTCTAAATAAAAGCAAATAATTTTACTTTTTACTACTATCTGTTTTGTAAATTCTTCACATTCTTATACTCAAACCTCTTTTTGTCTTATTAAAAGAATCTGGAAAGATTACAACTTGCCTACTTCAGATGAATGAAAACAACTTTTGTTCTATGTATCTAATTATATCTACATATTCCATCAAAGTAAATTTAGTTACGAATTTGTACTATCCATAACGTGATTAGTTAAATAAAATGACACTTCTTTCTACAACTGACTTGACTTTTTTGAATATCTTTTAAGGGGAAACGGCTCTCAAAACATTATTTCTAGAAATAATAACATAAACTTGTAAATTATAATGGTTTTATATAATGTTCACTCTAAACAAAATTTTTCAGTGATAAAAACAAATATTTACAAGCAGTTTTTAATTTATTAAAAAAAAAGGAAAAAATAACTTTTTTAAAACGCTACTTCTCTTTTAATTTTGAGAATAATTCCAGCAAACTTTTATAGTTTATTTTTAGTACTATTTGTTCAAGAACTGTACATGAATTTTAAAATGTGAGCTACAGTTAAAAAGTAACATGCATTTATACTGAAATTCACAAAAAAATTACAAATTATTGAATTCAACATTTAAAAAAAACAGCTATACATAGTAGACCATATTCCATGCACATTTTTGTGCACCATTGTATAAGAATACAGGTTACAAATTTAAAAAATCTAAAATAAATACAGGTTACAAATTAAAAAAAAATTAAAATATAAAACTTCGATATTAAAATATGAATAGATATTAAAATTTCAATTATTTCATTACCCTAACCCTTATTTTTTTAATTTATATACAAACACTTAAATTAACATAGAAAATGGTTTTATAAAAAATAAAATAAAAATTTGAAAGACTAAATAAAAAAAACTATTTACATTATCCCCAAAACTAAATATTTTTGGTATACCATCTATATACAAATACACAAAAGACAACTGCCGTTTGTCTGTTTGTTTGTATAAGACACGAGATCTAAAGAACCACACAAATGATTGTCACTCCTTCAACTGCACGTTTCCACTTTTTTTTTAAGATTTATTTTACACATTTCTTTAAAACGATTTTTAAGTATATTTCGCTGATTAAACATTAAAGCTATAAGATTTATCTATTTTTGATTTTTAATTCATACTGAATATTTTTTACTTAAATATGTATTCTTTTTAATTTGAGCTTCTTATCAAATTTAATTTTGAAATTAATATTAATCATTACTATATCCAAGATGGGTAATTAAATGGAAAATTACAGGGTAATCTTTATATCTTATGTAACAAAAATTAAAGAAAAAATAGTTAAAAAGACTCTTAAATTATTTTTTTTACCTCTACCCGTGCAACGTCGGGTATAACAGCTATTAACTTAAATTTAGCGATATCCTCTAAGAGGCAAACAATTGAAAGTCACGGTTACAGAAGACCGTGCTTTGTTTGATGTGTGTCTCTCAAGAGAAAGACGTCGGTCAATAGTCGCACATGATTGGCCAACCATTTTATTGTTTTGTAATTTTTTCCTTAAATGCCCAGTGTAGTCGAAATAAAATCACAAAATACTATTTTAAACATTTTAAACCGAATTTTTTAAAGGTTTTCATTGAGAATGTTTTTTTTAAGGTTTACGAAGTAGAATGTAAACTTTCAATGACAAATTTTATTTTCTTGTACAAGTGTGTTAACCACTTTTTAAGAGTAATTAATTTTAAGACTTTTTTAAAAAGATACATGTCTAATTTATGCTTATTCCTACAATTCTAATTTATTCTTATTTTATTTTAACATAATGTAAATGTATAAGTTAAAGCTGGAGTATTTGTTTGTGATATTTTAAAATAAAAATAATTTTTATTTTTGAAATTATGGACTACTTTTTAAAAGTGTGATTTAACTTCAAATGTTTTAACTTCAAATTCATATACTTTACTAAAAAACTGAGAGAAACTTTTTAGAGGGTAAAATAAAAATTGTGAAAATAACTGTAAGATATTAGAAATATATACTGCCCAAAACAATTAGGGGAGCACTTTCGGTACTTTGGTTTCCCTTCCAGTTCCAACTTCTTATTTTTTTCTTCTAAAAATCTAAAATTTGTTAAATAGATTCATTATGGATCCAGAAGGAAATGGTCAAAACAGGGGAGGGGGGGAATCTAAATGTTTAGACTAAAATTTAATTAGGTAAAAATTAGACTAATAATTTTGGAATGATTTATAAAAATAAATTTTTCAAAAGTTTATTTGTAAAAAAAGGTAAAATCAATTTTTAAACGTCTACAAATTCAAGCGTAAAGAATTTAGGGTAAATTTATTGCAAACTTTTTTTTTTGAGTGAACTTTATTTTACCATTTGTATTTAATATTTTCATTTAATAAAAACAAACACCGTTTAATTCTTCAAAAGACATGATTCTTCCATCTAACGATAAAGAAGTGCTAACTCAGCTTATTGGGATAAAAATTGCAATCCATTGATTCCAAATGGAATCATTGGGTGTGAAAGGGTGAGTTCATCTAATTGTTTTGAGAAGGGTAATCCTTTAACACAGTGGTTCCCAACCTTTTCTGTAACATCGCCCCCTTCTTTAAGTTGACTAACACATATCGCCCCCCCCCCCTTTAATTTTTATAATTTGTCCAATTATAATTTGAGTTAAAGTGTAATAGAGCAATTTTGTAATTTCAAACACTTACTACCATTTATAAAAACAACCAAAGCAGCTTTATCCGGTTACTCTTAAATAAAATCGGTGAAAAAAATGTTTATTTTTTTCTATTTTAATTTAGTTTTTTTTTTTCAAAGAATGAAAGTGAAATAATTAACTAAGATCTTTAAACTCAATCCTGGAAAATTGAAGACAGTTGACAATAAAAAAGCTTTTTTATTCATTTTTTATATCAATTATTTTTTCAAGCTCATACGCAAGTCTTTGAGGCAAATATCCAATTGATTTCTTTGTTTGGTGAGGAGCTGGATAACAGAACTAACACTTTTTTAACTAAATATAATGACGGAACGAGATGAGATGTAGTCCAGCTTTCTACCACAGTTAAGGATCAGTGTAAATAAGTTTCACGCAGGCTAACTCATATAACCTCTATGCTTGGAATGAGTTTCACCTCACTGTCATACTTCAGATCTACAAACTCTGTCTGCAAAGAGTTATCAAGGTTATCCACAACCCACATCTTCAAAAGGGAATGGATCGACAATAGAATCAGGAATTTCTAACTTGGTCAAATCTTCAAATCTTGTTAGAATGTCAGTTTGAAACTTTTCACTGTGATAAAAAAAAATTAGAATGGTTTTACGGATCTATAGTACAGTATATTTTAATTTTCCCCCTTTGAACACTCATCGCCCTCCTACCGCCCCCAAACTATTTATTGCCCACTTGATAACACAAATCGCCCACTTGGGGGCGTTCGCCCCCAGGTTGGGAACCACTGCTTTAACAGCTCAACTGAAAACAAAAGAACTTTGAAATGTCAAGAGGCGATAGGGTAATGAGGAAGTTAAAAGAAATAGCAGCAGGTACAAACAGCAAAAATTTACCAGCAAGAGGTCACAATACCGTGTTGTAAAAAAAGTTGTACTCCAAAAAAGATTGTACTCTAAAGAATTCTTTCTTTAATTTACGGAGATTTTACTGTCAGATTATTTCCGTTATTTGACGAATTATTTAGTGGGGGGGGGTACATTTATATTTCGGCTTGTGTGCTTGATCAGAGACCCACTTATAAGACTTCGTCAAGTAAGACAGATAGAATTTTTACCGTCACAGGGAAAGGAACTACACCCAGGGCGAAGGGAAACGATCCCGCACCCGTTACAGTGCGCATACTGCTATCGTAATGGTCTTAACCACTCGGCCATCCGCTCCCCGATTCATAAGTATTTTGGAGGGTCTTTGGAGGGTCCCTTTTAATGTATAGAAACGAAGTCGTTAATCTGCAACAGTTGTGTGGTGATATGTTTCACCACATTTTTGGAATTAAGTAGAACCATTTTTCAGGGATTTTTTGATATTTGAAAAATGGTTCAACCGAAAATCTTACCATCAATAATCTCCTGAAAAATCTGAATCTGAAAAATGGTTCAACCGAATTAAAAAATATAATGAAGCGTTTCACCTACACAACCGTTGCAGATACTAGGAATTATTTTTTTGGTGAAAAAAAAAACGAAATTTTTAACAGTGTAGAACTGGTAAGAATTTAAAATTTTAAATAAAAATTACAAAAATAAAAAAATCTTACCATCAATAATCTTCTTCTGTTTTTATGGACTAACGTGTTCCAGTATGGTTCTTTTGCTTACACACCTTACCCAAGTTGACTTGAAACACTAACTTCGGAAAAAAATAAAATTTCGGAAATCTCAAAATGCACCCGAAGCTCAACTGAAGAACCCAATATGTTTTTACAAGTCTAGGGCTTGAGATATGAATCTTTAAGAAATAACGTTATGTTCTTTTTAACCTGATGTTTCAATTCACGGAAAACAACACTTTTTCTAATAAAGAAATATTTGAACAGAATTTAATTATTTTTATTTTTAAACTTTAATTTCTTCTTAAATACGAAAAGAAGTTCTAAAGCATTGAACTAACCTACTTTTTATATATTTTATTGTAAGTTGGCCTTATTTATAAAATACGAGGCCTGTCTCCAATGTAGTCGTCTAGCTCTAGTGCGACATAGATTCCACCCCCACCACACCCACATACAAAAAAAAAATATTTACTACTCGCATAAATTTTTACGGTACGAAAGGGTCAGACGTATGGACAAAAGGTATAAACTTGATCTCTGATGACATATCATAAAAGAAAAACTTGAAGGAGGGTGTGGACAGAAGGGCGAAAAAATTAACAAAATTTGTGAAAGATTTTTTTAATGGATAGAAAGGAATTTTTAAAAGAGAGGTACAGGAAGACAAACAGGCTGACAAAAGGAAATCTCCACAGTGTCAATAGCCAACTCTTTTTAAACATCTCTTCATAGTTAAACATTTTTTCATTAACTTGCTGAATTAAACAGGTTTTATAGGTTTTATATTTAATTTTAATGAGGGCAACTCAAAAGTGTTATTGATGGAGAGTGGTTATAGGAGGGCACTTATACTAAGGCATCTATCTACACGCTCTACCATTTTGATGTAGTGAGCGCAGTCCACTATAACCCATCACTTTTCTTAAAAGTAGGAGAATTATATCGTGATATTGATTTTCGCTTTCATAAAGGGTTTTGGAAAGATCGAACCACTTTAACCAAGTCAATATTTTAGTCCAGACTGAACTCCTTAAAAAGGTGCCAATTCAACGTACACCAACAACGTTTTAACTGCACGAAAAATCAATAAGTTCGTTAATAGAAAATCAGGGTCAAAAAAGCAGCATTTGATTATTTGCACCTAGAATGTCCAGTTTTAATAAAATGTTTAGATAATAAAATTAACAAAGACTCTGATGAATAGCTTCAGCCTCTTGCGACCGCGGCGTCCCCATTTTGGAACATTTTTTAAAACCTCTCCACAAACAATTAACTATTTCTTTAAAAAAAAAAAAAAGTTAAACGAGTGTCAATGATATTAGAGTTCTTAAAAAAAAGTTATTATTTTTTTTTTCAAACTATTTAAAAAGTTCTTTGAGTAGTTGATTTTGAAGCACTTTGCATTAAAAACAATTTTAAAAATAAACTGTTAGCTGCAAATGAGTGATATGGCCTTTCATTTGGTTTTATAGCACATAAAAGGTGTATTTTTAGAGCAAGGCGTATCAGCGGCGTCTCTCAGTAACTTTAAAATTTTTTTTTTTTTTTCAAATTACTTTACAAAACATACATTTTAGCATATATTTGTATGCAAAGTATGCTTAGATTAAGAATTAATGAATTAGGATTTTGCTGGGGTCTTAAGAGGTTATGACGAAGGCTGAAGATCTAATCACAAAATGGTCAAGGTTCCCTTCATCAATTTAGTCGAATGAGTACAAAGCTCGCTTGGAAACTAAAAACGATGGCCGTGACCATTTCAAAGCAAACAGGAACAGGGTATAACTGTTTCTTGAAAAGTAAATAAATATCTCCACTCTCTAAAGCTCCATGAGGAATGACCAGGAGCGTTGAGCAAGGGACGCCATATTTGGCTACCGGGGTCCACATGACCGCGTGTTTTCTTTTTTGAGGTTGTATTTTTGGTGTTGTAAAAAATCGGGGCTGGAAAGTGAGGAAATTATGACCAAGGGGATATGCAGAGACCGTGACAGCTGAAGATTCCTTCGAAGTGGAGATCTTTTGCGGCTAGGTGAGCTTCTGGAAGTCTGCTGTTGGATATTGGTGGAATTTTTGGGAGAAAGTTAAGATGGTAAGTACAGTTTTAAAAAAATTCCATAATATTTTTTTAGTTTAAAAAAAATTTGGTAACGGTTCTGGGTATTTTTTTTTTTAATTTTGTTATAGTTGAATTTTTCCAATATTTCCAAAAAATGGTTTCGCCCTACCAAATTAAAAAAAAAACCTAATAAATGAAAAAGAATTCCAAGAAATTTTCTTCATTATTTAACGTAAATTAATTTGAGTGAATTATTTGAGATGTTGTATTTTTCCAGATATTCAAAATAATTTCACGTAAACCTATTTTAAGTATTTAAAAAAAAATTAAGGAATAGATGATATTTTTTCAATTATTTAAATTTGTTTCTGATAATTGTTTCGAGGAAATTGGTGAAGTTGAATTTTTCCAGTGTTTCAAAAAATGTTTCACGCAAACGCACTGAAAGCTTAAACAATTAATATTGTTATATAAATATTTCATATTTAAATTTTAAATAACAGTGGGATTTTTTTCTTCAGTTCAAGCCAATTAAATGCATTGATAAGACATCTTAAAATTGCAATCAAGTGTTACTGAATTCTGCCGATACTCTTAAATTTAATTAAATATAAATTGTTCGACAAAATCCTCGGACCTACACAATTTCTTATTTTTATCACAATTGTACACAATACAATTAAATTCAATTAATTAAAAATTTTATAAAATAAAAGAAAATATGGAACCCTTTCAACTATATATATATAGATCTATTTTAACTCTAATTTCAATACCTTTCATCACAATAGTACAAAAAAAAACTATTACACTAGGTAAATAGAATTTTATTGAAAATGGAACAGTTTAAATCACATACAGATACAATTTTAACTCCATTTTCGATACTTATTATCACAAGGGATCTCTTATCAGCTCTATTCAATGCTAAGTTCAACAAATACTCTCAAAATCACTATCATTCATACAAACCTTCATGTTTATAAAGGAACTGATATCACGTTTGTGAAAGGAGTTATCTCATGTATGTGTACTCAGCTGATACTGAATGAAAATATCCCACTATGCGTGTAAAAGTGACGTAGTTGGTAATTTGGTAATTTAATCGTTTCCGGCTGCCAATTTCTAGCCTCCTTTAGGATCTTTAACACAGCGCATGCTCAAACCATGTGAATTTGAAGCGTACATTCCTCTTTTCTACTGTTAGGGATATTCAAGGTTTATGACGGAGTCACATGTGCTTGAAGATTAAAACAACACCAGTTTAGGCGTTACGTGTAACAGCTCTGGCGCTGTATTTTTACTTACAAATATTTTTTAATAGTGTATAGCTTCATCGTATAAGCTGTGTCAGAAGTTTGGACCCCAAAATTTAATTTGCATGACGATGGTCATTCGAGGAATTATATTTGGTCAATCCTATATATTAATAGGGTGGTTACGCTAACAACAGAACCTTCGATATCTTCCATAATTTGGAGCCTCAACAAATTTCTGAGTTTTACCTCAAAGAAACGCATACTATTAAAATTATTCCTTTAACAACTTCTCGGAAGTTTTACAATTATTTGGCAGGTCGTTTGCGGTTTTCAAAATCTACACTCCGTGCCAACCTAACTTGGGTAAAAACAAATAGTAAAAAGGCAGGGGGGGAACTCTTGTAAGGTAATATTTACATGCAAAATGATCTGAATACAATTCAACCAAAATACACTTCTCATTCTGATAAAATTGCGAATTTTTCTCAAATAATATTCAAATCTGTTAGACCTTAAATGAAATGAATGTTTTATTCATGTTTTCTGGATGGATTCACAAATAATTTATGGAACTCTTTACATATGTGGAAGGATCTTCTCCACAGCATATTTCTATTTACCCAACTTAGGTTGGCAAGGAGTGTATGAAAATGTTCCACCGGCAAAATTGTCAGTGAAATGTTCTTCAACTGAACGTGAATGCAATGTACACGGTAAAATTTCGGGAACTTCTCGAAAACTACTATTTTGATTGATACATCACTTTTCCGCTTACGTTACGAAATATTTTCTTTATTCTCTTCCTCAAATAGACAATAGGAGGTGTGTGTTCTGTTCCATTGTTAGCCTCTTTCGGTAATCAGGTACTAGTACCGTCGAAAGTAGAGGCATATCATAACAAAATATTTACCTTTTTTTCACCTTATCTATATTTGGGATTTTTTCAGGTTTTTTTTTTTTGTTTTTCAACGGTAAGTTGGTGTGAAAGACAATGTTGCTATTGAGAAGTTTCAATGAATCGGTTGAGTACACACACAATATTTTTTTTTTAAATGGTTTCATGTGTTATTATTGCAGTTGAATTGTGCGTTCAAATTTATTGGTAGAATTGAAATAAAAATGTTTTAAAAAACGTAAAGTTGCTTAAATGAAAACATATAAATAAATTTTTTAAAATTAATTTATTTATATGTTTTCAACCCCTAATTTTAAAAAAAACATGCACATATATCTGCCTTTTCACTCTGTAAAAAAATTTATATTTATGAGCATTTGCTCTTTAATTTTTATGGGCAACAGTCTAATTTGATAGAAAATTGTCAATGCGCCTGTTGTTGTTTCTCATCCCCTCTGGTCTAGCTGAGCTAGACCAGGTCCATGAGTCCATTAACCTTAAAAAATAATAATAATAAAAATAAAAAAACAAGATCGGGTCTCGCAGAAAATCGTCCTTTGTAAAATCCACACAACCAAGGAGATGGTCCAGGCTTGCTGCACTGGAGAAACATTTGTTGCATGTTCGGTAGACCTTTCTCCTCTTCAAATTTCATGCACTTTAGGTAACCACTACTGAATCTTGTATATGCTGTCTGATCACTCATATCACTCACCCCTGAAACTCAAGGCGCGACCTGGCTTATCCCCAGACTACCAGGTATGCACTGGGGAAGTTTTCCAGGCTAGTAGAATGCCTTTCGAACGGAGTGAATTTCTGAGGATGTGAGTAACAAATTCTCTGGAAGGGGTTCAGTGGTGATAAGTTTTGCCAGAGAATTGGCGATATCACGCCTTCAAATTTATTGCTAGGATTGAAATAAAAAAGGTTTTAAAAAACACATGATTGCTCTATTCGGAAATTAGGTCGATTCTAGGGGGGGGGGGGTTCGTTTTCGGCATCGCCAAAATAACTGCGCACGTGCAGCATAAAATTTCCAATAAATAATTACTTAGTCAAGGACAAAATAGTACTTTTTGTAGAATTTATTTTTTTTACCCTTTCAGTCCCAGTGATGCTATTTGGCATCATCATGTTTCTGATCATAATTTTAAAAAAATTATAGGGCTGCATCTATTCGGATCAATAAAAGATATTTTCTAATAGAAAAATTTTGAGGAGTCGAATGATGTGTTTTTTTGATGGCGATCAGAAAAATGCCTCTAAAATGGTGATGCCAAATTGTCATTTGGACTGAAAGGGTTAAAAAAAATATCCGAATGGTTTATCTCACATCCTACTAACGTTAAAAAAATTTAAAACGACATTTCAAATTGAAATTTAAAAAAACGATATTCTTATTTTTGTAGTCGAAAAAGTCGAAAAATGACTCAACCAAGAAGACAGCCCGAAGAGCCACTTCGAATGTCTTCGCCATGTTCGAGCAAAATCAAATTATGGAATTCAAAGAGGTAAGCTCTATCCAAGATCTCAATTAAAACAAGGAAATTTTAAAATGGTAAAATCAGAACATTGAAAAAAGTGCATCAAAATGATGCATTATATTTTTTGTGATGCATTATTGACGAATATAATACGTTGGCAAATGGACGTCTTTGGAACAAATAAAAATGACGTCATAATTAAATTCAAACAAGGCAGTGTTGAGCATAGAGCAAAGAAACATTCTTGTAATCAAAGATAAACATGATCGATAAAAAACATAGAAATATATATAAAAGTCTATCAATATGATGCGGGTTATTTTTGTGATGCATTATTGACGTACATAATTCGTTGGCAAAGGGACGTCTTTTGAACAAATAAAAATGACGTCATAATTAAATTCAATCAAGGCAGTGTTGAGTAAAGAGTAAAGAAACATTCTTGCAATCAAAGAATAACATGATCGATAAAAAAATATAGAAATATATATTAAAAGAGTTTTATAAATTTAAATAAAAAGTAACCTAAAAATTTTGTTAACATAAAATGGATTTATGCGGTTAAAATTTTAGTTTAATCTCTTGCGATCTGTGGCCTCAATATTTGGGGACATTTTTAAAATCTCCTCAAAAACAATTAACATGTTAATTAGTTCCTAAATTGACCTGGTCCGATAGAAGAAGATCCAAATATCAGTTTTCAGCCTTTGATTACAATTATCACTATTAGTCATTTATGTTTAAGAAACGAAGTTGAAGGGGGGTCAATACGATATTTCAATACGATTTATCCAATACGAGTTCTTAAAAAAAATTCAAATTTAAAAAAATTCTTTTAATAGTTAATTTTCAAGGCATTTTGCATTAAAAACAATGTTAAAATAATCTGTTAACTATAAAGGGATACAGCCTTTTTTTGTTGCATTTATAGTACAAAAAATGTGAATTTTTAGAGTTATGGGACGTGTCCCTAAGTAACTATATTAAACATATTTTTTTTTTACGTTTCTTTGCAAAACATACTTTTTAGCATATATTTGTATGAAAAGTATGTTTAGATTAAGAATATACGTTTATTATTTTGCTAGGGTCCTAAAAGGTTAAATAACGAGTTTAATAAAAAAAAAGTCAAATATTGTCTAAAAGTGTAGTATGCGTTATAGATGGTTGAATTAATGTGCATTACTATTTCAGGCTTTTCAAATGATAGATTCCAATAAAGATGGTTTAATTGACAAAAACGATTTAAGAGCAACCTTTGATTCGTTAGGTATGTTTCTCTTTATCGTTTTCTTGAAATTTTCAAAATTATTTTATTGCAGTGTTAATCTAAAATGAAGAAAAACATTTATTCGTTTTATGTTCTCAATGAATTAAAATATTATGGTAAAATTAAAGAATAAGATTAATTGAATGATGCGTTTGATTTTAATTTATGTTAAAATAAAGTTGATTTCAATTATTTAATACCAACGGGGCTGTATTTTGAAGTAATATATTCCACAAAATTGTTCAGTGGTAAAAAAAAGTTATGTGTTTTTTTTTTTTTTTGAAGTTAGACAAAGTATTAATATATTATCATAATCTCTTTAGTAAATTTTTATTCAAATAACACTAAACTGGATTTTTTTTTTACATTTTAAATTTCATATAGTGCAGAGAAAGCAATTAACTCCAGATAATTGTAAATCTGGGGGTGTAAACTAATTTTAAATTTCAATAATGTATAATGTTATTGAAAAATTAGCTATTATAGTTCAAATCATAATGAAAAATCCAAGGTAATGTTCATAATTTTTTTTAATTAAATGGGATATAAATAAGTCTTATATAAGATGCAAAAATATTGAAAATGCAAACTATTTTTATTATTATTTCTGTCTTCAAAAGAAGTAAATAGATTTTAAAAGATGGTTGAAGCTAATATGTGAATAAATAATAATAAAAAAAATATTAAATTATTTTTTGTATTTTAATTTTCCAGGAAGAATAGTAAGCGACACTGATCTTAACAGCATGATTGCAGAAGCCCCTGGGCCTATCAATTTTACAATGTTCCTCACTATTTTTGGAGAAAGAATATCAGGTGCGATCTTACCGTAGAAATATTTTTTAATTTGTTTGATTAAGAGGTCTTAAAATATGGTTATGATTATTCTTTGATTCAATACAAATATGTAATTATTTTTATCCTGAAATTTTTCTTCAATTAGTTTATGGTCATGTTTCATTTCTTGAGTGGCAACAGTTAATAGGAATGAAAATAAGGGTTTTTTATTTAATCAAAGCAGCGGGAGAAGTTTAACATATCAAACTACGGATGAAATCCAGGAAAGATAGCATGAATATTATTTACGTCACGTGAAACATGCCAATTAAAGGAGGATAAAATTCAAGTTATATGTTTCCACAAAACAGTTTGTTATCGAGTATGTTTTCGGTATTTCGTTTCATTTCAAAAATATATTTCCTTTAAATCAAATTAGTTTTTGAGCTACATTAAATAATTTATTTTACTTTTTTTGTATAATATTTCATCTTTAATAAATGTCTATTCATGTTATCATGCACTAGAGAATTAATGCTAATAATTTTATTCCCTCAATGATCTGAGAAAGAAATCTTTAAGAGAATCAATTTTTTTTAACAAAATTCTCCTACAGTTTACCAGAAATGGGAAAAACTTCAGTTCCACGACCATCTCAAAAAGTGCTTATGTTATTCTTTGAGAGGACGCGGTACTCAAAAATTGGTCGAAATATCGATTTTTTAGTTTTTACTTTTTATTATTCAAAATATCTTTCTGGACATATACTGAAAGTTTCATAAGAAACTTTAATAACTAAAAAAAGTTCTTAAATATTTTCTGGAGTCATTCCTATAAGTTATACATAGAAATGACACCCGAAATGTATTTACATATTTCGTCTGCTTTCAATCCTTTTTCTCTGTTTCGACTTTTTTAATTCTCGTGTTAAATAAATCCCTAAGGCTTTTATGCTATTTAAGTTAAAATTTTAAAATTTTTAACCTGTGTTCTTATATATGGTGCATAAAATTTTGCTTGGAATAAGGTCTACTACTATGTATAATTGTATTTTTAAATGCTGAATTCAATAATTTGTAATTTGTTTGTGATTTTCAGTATAAATGCATGTTGCTCTTTAACTGTAGCTCACATTTTAAAATTCATGCACATTTCTGGAACAAATAGTACTCAAAACAAATTATGAAAGTTTGGTGGAGTTATTTTCAAAATTGAAATTTAAGTAGCGTTTTAAAAAAGTTCAAAATTTTGACTTATTTTTAAATAAATTAAAAACTACTTGTAAATATTTTTTTTATTGCTTGAATTTTTTTATTTAGACTGAACATTAAAAGATCCACTTTAATTTTCAAGTTAATGTTATTAGTTCTAGAAATAATGTTTTGAGTACCGTGCTCTACCTTAACCCAACCTTTCACTATTAAATATTTATAAAAATAAATTTTTTTTATAGGAACTGATCAGGAAGAAGTGATCAAGAAGGCCTTTAATACTTTTGACCCCGACGGCGCCGGAAAGGTCAATGAAAAGAAGTACGTATACTCATCCAGCTGATCATAGTTCGAGGAATTCCAGTTGACTCACTTGACTCACTCGCTCACTGAGTCACTTATTGCTTTATCAATACAATCAACGACCATACAACTTCTACTTTCCCTAATAAAGCCTTCCTAGTTTGAACAGAAGTGTCCTTTTGATTCGGAATAGGGTATTTGACTTAAAAAAAAATATTGACTTAAAATTTTCTTATGCCAAAAATATTCGTCCCGTATTTTTTTTTTCAAATGCCCCTTAAAAGGGAGAAAAATGACTTTTAAAATTAGGACTAAAAATCAGACCCGAAAAAGCTTTGTGGATGTCAAGTGGTATTTATGACGTAACTAGTAACTATAAACAAACTTATAGAAACTTACACCATTTTGGAATCTACTTTAAGCAAATTTGAACTATCCGCTTCTGTAAAACCTCCTTCCATTATCTATTTAATTCATTATAGACCAAAGGGGGTTTCAGTTATTTATAAAAACAAGGCATCGCCCTAAAGGAAACGTTTCTGAACAAAAATTGTTTAAATTAAATAATTTGTAAAAATATTTTTAAAAAAATCAAATAGCCATCCTGGTTTGAACAGAAGGGTACTTTTGATTTGGACATGGCAGAATCTCTCTTAGAAAGTTTATAAAGATTAGGCCTCGCACTGAGCAATTATTCATATATTGACTCTTAGGTAAAATATAATAACTATTTTAAAGTAAACTTAATAAAATACAAAAGTTTATCACGAGTCAATGTTTTTTTAACAGCGGTTTTAAACGGGGAAGAAAATTGAATTGTAATCTTATTTAAATATGTACATATTACATTTACACTGAGACTGATTTTTCAGTTTCTCTAACTAAGTCATCCTGGTTTAAACAGAAGGGTTCTTTTGATTTCGACTTGAGCAGGATCACCCAAAGGGCTGTGCAGTATATGAAAACAGGGCATAGGAAAGGCCTCACACTGAGCAGAACTAATTTAAATTTACTTTTTATTTAAGCATAATAAAATATTTTAAAAGTCAAGTAGCCTTCTTTGTTTGAACAGAATGATCCTTTTATTTCAATCTGAACTGGATCGAAAAAAGAGATTTGCTAACAGTTTGTAAAAGCAGGGCATCGCACTGACCAGATTTTTTTTTAATATTTGACTTTTAGTAAAATATAATAACGTTAACGTTTATCCGGGTTTGAACAGAGATATTTCTTTTATTTCGACATGACCAGGATCAATGTTAGGGGAGTGCTGAAGATCAGAATTTTTTAAATAATAACTCTAATAATAGAGTGGAATTAAAAGATAATATTTTAAAACTTAACTACCAAAATGCAAAAAAAAAAAACGACAATGATGCTTCAAGAGCGGAGAAAAATTGAATTCTAAAGTTATTTAAATATATATATTAATTTTTATGAGTCTATTTCTAAATTTAAATGAACTTGGGAAAATTAAAGTGTAGTAGATTTTTTCGTGTGATTTTGAATGTGAAAGTACTGAATCACTATTTTAGGATAATATATTTTCACTGCATTTCACTACACATCAATTGATTCATTTTAATACGTACACTGCATTTTTTTGCCGAAATTAAAATCGACGATATAGTTTAAGTTGAAAAATACAGCACAGAACTTTAAGTATTTACAAAATTCGAAATAAAAAGGTTTTTTTTAAAATATTTTTTTCAATGGAGAAATGATGAATCGAAGCAAAGTAATTTAGAACATCCCCAAAACAAATTTCAATGTTGATTTCGAATAACTCGTACACAATAACCGATTACTCACGCTCTTTATATCGTTATACGAACTTTATAGCTACGAATCTTATTCCAAGAAATCAGCTGTATTGGCATTGAATTTCCGCGTTGCGGTCATTCTGTTTACCCATTGAGAATGAAAATTTATGACTTATTAAACAATGGGGTTTTACGAGTTGTGCAAGGTTCTTAACCCTCGGAAGTCGTTATGTTTTGAAATAAAGTAGCTTTTTGAGGAAGGAATTTTAGGACAGTAACAAGTTTATAGTGATTGAGTAGGGGCAGGGGAGCCCAGTCGGTTAGGCATTCGCCTAACATGCAGAAGGTCCCAGGTTCAGGTCCGGGCATCGCCAAAATAACTGCCGACCTATAAACGGCCCTTACAGCCAAACACGTACGACGAATAATACCCAGTGTGGAGGAACTGCACGTTAAATATCCTTCAACGCTGCTACAATGCCGCCCTTAACGGTTGCGTTGGGTGCCTACTCAGGAGTCGGCTCATCTCTTGAATGTGGTTCTAAAACACGACGCCTGTCACCAACAGCCCTAGTGCAGCTCTAGAAAGAGATAATTCAAACTAAACAGTGAATGAGTGCTTCCTGAAAACGACTGCCGGGGTGGCGCGTGGGTTATGGTGTACTGTCGGATACCTTCCTGGGTTCTGTCCTTGACTCAGCCATCCTTTAACCCTTTCAGTCTCAGTGATATCATTTGGCATCATCATGTTTCTGATCGTAATTAAAAAAATAATAGGGCTGACCATCTATTGGAATTAATAAAAAAAATTCTAATAGGGGAAAAAATTTGAAGAATCGAATGATGTACTTTTTGATATCTTAAATGGCTATAGACGATCGGAAAAAAAAATCTGAAATGATGATGTAAATTGTCAGTGGGACTGAAAGAGTTTAAAACGGATCATAAAATTGGATGGTATTAGTATTTTTACCATACATAAGTAAAGAGAGAAATATTATCTTAGAAAATACTATAAATTACATAATTTGGAAAAAAATTTCATTATATTCTGTATAATAAATTCTTATATCCTAATCCTAGTCATCAAAAAGATAAACTCTCGAAAAATTTAAATTGAAAATAAGTGGTAATAAAGTGGAAAATAAAAATTGTCCATTTTTGATCTCTTAGCTTAAAATTAAAAATAATTTTTAATATTTAAAATTTCGGCCTCTGTTATACGTGGAGATAATGTTGTTATGATTGGTTACTTTCTTTGCAAATTTTAAGAAAAAGCTTTTTATGTATGCATATGCAATTGCACTTGTTTACCTTTTATATATTATGCCCAATTTAAACTATCCTTTTCTAGGTTAAGAAAGGCACTTATGTCGAGGGGAGAGAAGCTGAATGGTGCAGAGGTAATTTCACATTTCTTATTCACCCAAATTTAAACTTCAAATAAATGTCTAAACAATTTATTTCCGAGTATCAGAAACTTATGCAGTCGAGCCACATAATTGCACTCATATGAAGGTAATGGCAGCAGAATAAAAGAAACATTTTCAATTTAAATTATATTCGTAAAGGTTTATATTTTTATTTGTTTTTTTTCATCCGATTTTTGTTCAGCCGATGGCAACAGGAAATAAAAAAAAATATCGGATTTGAGGGAAAGTGGTGCAGTTTTTTTCAGAAAATTTGAATTTTCTCTAAAACTAGAAAATTTTGTAACCTGGAAGTTCAAAAATCACAATATAAGTATACGCATTTGTGCCAAGTTACTAGTCAAACAAATGTCTAGTTTAAGAGTCTATAAGACACATACACACATATGCAAAACTTCCTTTTTCTTATCATAGATACATAGATATCAATGACAATGCTTCAGGTCTTGAGTGCCAACAGAAATTAAATTCCTTTTTGAGCCTAGAATGGTGATTCAATGTCACGAGGAACAAAGCACCAATCGGAGAACCAATCCAAAGAAACGCGGGAATGAAAGCTTGAGGGAAATAATTCATCTGAAACGAGCCATTTTAAAACAACGAATTAAACGGCAAATTAAGAAAAAGCCGAAATCGTATTCTTTTTTCCCCGAACATCATCAACGATTTCATTTAGAAAAATTGAAATACATAAGTGAAAAATATTAAATACAAAATTAGTTCATGTTAAGCGTTTTTTTTTTTTTTTTTTTTTTTTTTTTTTTTGTAAAGTGATAATAGGTCAAGCTTATTTCTGGAATTACAATTTAATAGGTTTAACATGTTAGAAATATGAATTATGATAGTTCTTAACAGGCGCGTTTACATGAGCCATCGAATATATGGTTTGAAGAGCAAACTCAGCAATTTTTTCCCTCCTGTGGATTTTCTCCCAGACAGAACCGGAATTGCAGGGTTCATTGGGGGTTCCGCAAACCCTCCAAAGAAGGAGGGTTTTTGATGCTTCATACCACGAATTCGGTCACAGACTATCATTTGGGTTAGAAATCCTGCTTGACCTCTTTTTCCTCTAATGTTAATTTTGACATTCCAAGGATTTGATAGCTCATGTAAACGCTCCTTATACGTAACATTTATTGTTGAACGGGTTCACGTTTACGAGGCTAGACTAATAAATATACCTTCTTACAGGTTGACGAGGCTTTTAAAGAGGCTCCCATTGACAAGGATGGAATGATCGACATTGGCTCCTATGTCAAAATCATTTGCGGAACAGCTGTTGATGAAGATTAAAGAGTCTACATTCAAAATGTTTTGAAATATAATTTTTGTTATTTTATTTTTGTTTTATTTCTGTGTATTCTTCAAAAAATTCAAATTAAAACAGATAATTATTCCTTGGTATGATTTTTTTTATATGTTTCAGAATTATGATTACTTCCAACGAAGATTCAGTTATTAAATTCTTTTTGCAATTACCTTTTCTATAAAACTAAACAAGATTGCTAAAATTGTAAACAATTGCTTACATTTATGAGTAAAATATACGATCTCCCATACTATAGTCTTTTGAATTATGACAAAAACTCTACCCCCCCCCCCCATGTATTCGAAGTATTTCGGGACTTTTTTTTCTATATAAACTATTGTTTTATGAAAATATATAAACTTTTGAAGCTTCGAGATTTCTGCAGGTACCTGTCATATATGGTAAACAATATTAATATTCATCATAAAATTCCTTAGTTTTGCTCGCGAGGGTTTTAACCTTTAATAGCTATGCCATGTTCTATATTTCTAAGGCAAACCTTGAAAGCATCACTCACACTATAAGCAGTAAAACTATTTAAGATATTTCTTAAATGATATTAATGAAGTAATCAACACATCATAAATTTAACTGATTTACAGCATTTAAACTTCATAACAATGATAAAATTATATGATTTGAGTTCTTTTGAGGCCCATTTGTGCCAGTATATTAGTCAAGAAGTAGTGCAAATTGGTCCAAAAATTGTGCCAAAAACCCGTGCATTTTCTTTGTCGATTTGCCTCGAAAGATACATCAAATTAACCTTTTAAAAATACATCATATGATAACAGAGGCACATTAAATTTATTTTTGTAATAATTTTCTATTTTTATTGTGTTTAATATTTGACAAACTGATTTTTTGTAACTTTTCCAGCAGAGAACCTTTTTTCCCCACTACATTTCCAAACCCCAATAAAAAACTTTTTAGCACTATGTAGCCATCGTAAAATCTCCAGAACTTCAAAAAACTAGAAAGTTGAAGCTAACTCTGAACTTCAAAACAATGTCTTTTTAATAAATATTAATTATTATTGTTTTATGCGTATTTTCTTTAAAAAAAATAACATATACTGAAAACGAAACCAAAAAGAAACAAGCGCAAGTTTTCGATTTCACAGTGCCCTCTACTTTTTCTTTCCTCGTTCGAGATTAGAAAAATTATTCCAATCACCAAATGTTCCCTCTACATTCGCCTACCAGAGTCTCTGGCGCAAACCCGAAACTGAGTTCACCCATCCGCTTTGAGATTAATAAATAGATTAGATTACGAATTACGAGCGTCGCTGCGAAGGACTATTGTATTTTTTGAAATGGGTGTTTCCTATATTTTTTATGTGTGCGATTACTAGTGTCAACAGAATGGAATGCTGAGAACAAATATAGATTCGTAGACTTGTTTCTATCGTAGTTAGAAGACTTTCTCTATAGTTTATCATCTGAGAATTTGCGCATGGACGTAGTTTACGAGTCCGATTTTGCATAAGGATAAGCCAAAAAGGGTAAGTGCGCCTTAAATTTTGATAATTTTCAATCACTCTTCCAGTTTATATAAGTTGCATTTTAGTTGTATTAATATCGGGAATATCACTGTAAGAAATGTGTCGGAATAATCTTCTTCCTTATCTCTCAAATTGTTTGTTTTCTAATTTTTGTTTTGACATATCAGATCATGACTAAAGGGGAAGAAATCCATTATAATAAGTTATGGCATATTTGCAACCTGACGCTGTTTATTTATTTCAGTCGAACATTTTTCAGTTTTTAGCTCTATCTGGAACGGGGGAATTCATAAATGTACCTGTTTTGCCATTGACCTCAAAATTGTCAGGAAATTTTTGTTTGTTCCTACTTTCATAATGACCTCGAAATCTATTTTAAATGGTCGTAATTGAAAAAGTATGCAAAAGTGCAAAACTCTCTCGGTTTAGTAGATTTCTCTGTGCTGTACAAAGCTTCTTTGGAATATGTCTCATTTTTTGTATATCTTCTGTCATACTTGAAATAATGGAACCTTGCGACTGGCAAACCGTAGGTAAAATCGTATAGTATCATATATAAAAACAATTTCTCAAATTTTTCTCAATTGGAAGTTTTGCAATGCAATGAAAACGGCATGAATTAAACTAATATAGTTATATTAAACTAGTTACTAGTTAAAAAAAATAGAAAGCATTTTAAATGCATGTAAAAATAGTGTACATATTTCATATTGGGATTAGAAAAATATTTTGTATGTGTGGTATGTATAAGGCCTTAAAAATTAAAACTAATAACTTGTATATATGGCTCAGCCGTATATATTGCATGAATAAAGTATGAATAATGTATATTTATTTCATTTCATTTAACCCTTTCAGGCCCAATGATAACATTTGACATCTCATCATTTTTCTGATCACAATTAAAAATTATAGCTGACATAGATTGGGATAAGTAATTAAAGTATTTTCTAATAGAAAAAAAAGCTTCAACGAATGATGTGCTCTTTGATATCATAAATGGCTCTAGACAATCAGAAAAAAATTCTAAAATGATGCCAAATTGTCATTGGGACTGAAAGGGTTGAATGTATGGTTCATTACAAATTATGTTGTGTTTAATGCTTTTGAAGTACTGATTGTGCAATACAAAAATAAATTTTTGTGAATAAGTAAAGTTGTATTAAATTTCTAAATAAGTTGTATTATTAAATTTCTGCTGAAATATTATCTTGATTAATTTCTTTTTTAAAATTTTGTTTTGATTATAATTATGTTGACGGGTATTTTTTAAAAAATTTCTTAGAAAATTTACTATTATATAATGTACATGAAATAAGTAGCACATACAAATTTGATTATTGTCTCTCTTCTCAGCATGCACAGAAATGCTGAGTATCGCCAAAAACTTTAATTTTCTAGAAAATTAGTGTATTGTCAAAATAATATTTTCCTCTGATTTTTAAGACATTTTTTTTTCTCTTTTTTTAATGTGTAGCTTAAAATTTAAATAAAATTTTCTATATTTTTAGTTGTTGAAGTCAGATTTTTATGAATTTAGTTTAACTAGAATGTGTATTTAAACTTTGAGGATCTATAAGCAATTTAATAGTGAGATCTGCATGAACAAAGCAGTTACTTTTGCAGCAGAAATGCATTTAATTCAGCAACTTTTTTTTCACATTGTCCACTTTCCCGTGGACCACCAAATCTTCTTTGCTGGTGTGAATCCAATTCATAAGAGTATATTTTCTAGTAGTGTAGAGCAAACAAATAATGTAATATTATTAGCACTGGGCTGTATAACCTTAAAGTCAAATAATATGACACCAACATGTCCACAATCTGTACATTTTTTTATTATGGGAAATATCAATGGTTATGTGTCAATATAATGTTCGAGTTACATAGCTTTTTATTCAAGGTCAACTGGGAGGTATTAAATTTATAAAAGGGATAAATATTATGCCAACATGTTTGTGTAAGTTAACACATTTTATGCTCATAAAATTTCTGAAATCTTTGTTTAAACATTCTAAATACTTTACTTTTAACCCTTTCAGTCCCAATGACAATTTAGCATCATCATTTTAGAAATGTTTTTCCGATCGTCTGTAGCATTTTATGATATAAAAAAAAGCACATCATTCGATTCTTCAAATTTTTTCTATTGGAAAATATTTTTTATTAATCCCAATAGTTGTCAGCCCTATTATTTTTTAAAATTATGATCAGAAGCATGATGATGCCAAATGGCATTACTGGGATTGAAGGGGTTAATCATCATTGTTATTTGGATTTGGTCTAAACAAATGAACCCAACAACACCATATCCACTGATTGATAAAATGTTCATGTCCAGATATACCATCCGAACTCATCATTTTAATGCTCTTTACTCTCAGCGGTTGGGTTGCCCAGTCGGTTAGGCACTCGCTTAGCATGCGAAAGTTCCCAGTTTTGAGTCCAGATATCGCCAAAATAACTACTGACCTATGAATGGCCTGTACAGCCAAAAATGAAAAATAACCCTGTATAAGTTAGTGCACGTTAAATATCCTTCAAAGTCTAAAGCTGCGTAGAATGTCGCCCTTAACGGTTACATTGGGTGCCTATTCGGGTGTTGTCTCGTCACTTGACTGGTTCTAAAATACACTGGTTCTTGACTGGTTCTAAAGTAAATAAACAGAGTTTTCCCTCTCTGATTGTTCGCTTCTACACGATGCGTCCGCCTCGCCCTGTTACGTCAAAATTGAAGGAAAAATAATTAATATTACTCTAACTGAAGCAAAAACAAATAAAAAAATAATAAAAATATGTCTTGAACTAACGAATTATGTGATTTATTGAATGTGAAAAACCTTTTTTTTATTCGATTCTTGCACTCGGAAATTAGAACTATTTACCTTTTTTTCTGTACAACCATTTGTATAGAGCTTTTGCACCCCTCTTCCTCACCTCTTTCCTCTGCACCCCTGACGATCGCTGATTGGATGAAATCGGTGGCACGGGTGTGGCCAATTTTTCGTGGAACATACAAACGCACGTGCTTCAGTGGAAACACAATAGAAGAACGGATTTGTATGCGCTAACGATCCGGTTGCAGGTGTTGCCAGATGCAATAACTGTGATCCAGTTAAGAATAGGTCACGTGGTTGCAACAACTCTATACTGCATATTTAAACTGCGGTGAGGTATAGTGTAGCTCTATCGCAACTATAATTCAAACATAACTAACTATTTCCTCTCGTTTCCAGTTTAATCTCTGCCCCCTATGGTAACGGTCGATGCCGTCTTCTGGGACCGAAGTGCATTCCTTCAATGAGGCCTGGACAAAGAAGCACCTGCTGCTACCCGTGAAATCACTCGACCCCAGAACATCGCCCGAGGCGGAGGACACAAAGGAGGATTTTGATGACCTCCTCCACCTAAAATGCAGGCTTATAAATACCGCAGGAAATGAGAGAAGTGAGGTGGACGTGAAACTGCCCTACGAGCGACCCCTTATCAATAGGAATAAAGGATCGCCGATATACAACACGAAGAAAGACAAGCCGACATTGGACGAGGTAGGAATTTGGTTGAACAATTTGGCTTTGGTTTTGTTTTATTGTTATTCCTTAAAATAAGATTAATTTTTGCGGTTGTAGCAGAGTAGCTGGTTCAAATCATGGGTAACTGGTAAGGCATGGATATTTGTGTTGTCCTGAGTACATGTGTGGGGAGAACGTGCTTGTTAAATCTGTGGGTCCGAAAGTCCTGTGGTCGGTCATGACGCAGTTTACATGGGTGCAGGTCGTCTGGAGAAAATTACCCCTCTCCTCCAGTGACACGCCTAAATTGAGGAGGTCTCACCATCTCAGAGTAGAAATTGGACATCCACCCTCTCATGGGTACTCAAAGTCTTGTGCCAACGGATGCTACTGCAACCCTCTAGCCTTCCAGGCTACGGCCTGGAGGCACACGACAACAACACCATAGTTTTAATAAGTAAATACAAGCTTAAGCATCGCATTAAATTTATCAAAGGAAGAGTTATTAAAATGATTGAATTACTAAGGCAGATGTGATGCACCAGCAGCTAGCGGATACGATACGCTGTTGCATCACAAGGTGAATAATACAGCTGATGGTGGTGGCGTTAACGTTAAGAATAATTAATGCTTGTCTCTTGTGCATGCATATGGGGGGGAGGGGATGCTTAGTTTTTCCTTAATCCTGGATGATAACCCTTGACACGTTAATGATAAAAGCACATTTTGATGGGTAGGAACTATTTATCAAAACTTCTGTACATTTAATTTACACAAGAAAATCACCTACTAATTACAAATTAGCATAAACATTGTGTATTTGTTGCTCACTTTTATTTTTGAATGTTGTAAGTAGAAAACCTGTCGATTAAATGAAAATATAAATATAAAAGTTATTAAGTGTGGAATTTCCTGGTTTAGTGTCGAAATCATTGGATGTATTTTCAATGATTGTTTAAACACTGTAGAGTTCTTTGTTGATATACCAGAGATTAGAGTAACAGGTTACTTGTTACTTTTATGAGGCAGAGATTTTCAGATTTTTCGAAAAGTAACTAACTTGGTTACATTTAGCAGTAACATAACATAACTTGGAATCTCTAGGGAGGATCATAGGCTTTATAGCCCGTTACACCACTCGCCAGAAGTGACACAGACACAAGAGAGGCACATAGAAGGGACGACACAAACACATAGACAAATAACAACATTTATTGACAAACACTAAAATCCATCATGCCTTATCAGGATTCGAACCCGATCTCAGAGGCTCCAAAGGCTAGCTCCCTAACCGTTGTGCTGCTGGGTCAGCAACATTTGCAGTACACGTTTCCTCACAATAGAGGAAGGCTGTCAAATACAATTTTGGAATGCTTCTCCTTTTAAAATTAAATAAAAAAACATTGATTTGTTTTAATTGCAGTGCATTGCTTCTGCTTATGTTTTCTAATCTTGGTTCTCTCTTAGAAAGACAGTAAGATAATTATTTTGCAATTTTTTAGTAAATTTGACGATTCTAAAAATAACTTTATATCCCTCTTCTAGCGTTAGTGTGGCGATAATTTAAACTAGACTAAAAGTAAACAATTTACTTTTCATATTAAGTAACTGTAACAGAGCTACTTTTTAAAAGTAACTTTCCAATCCCTGTAATATGCAATTGCAAAGTTTTTGATTAAAGGAACCACTAAATTGATGCTAATGCTTTTCTTCACAGGTACTAGGAAGCATCCCCCTGGTCTACAACCCCTTTACCAAACAGCTCGAGCTAGAATCCCGCCCGAGCCCAACTTCTAGAACCGGAAATGGAACCTGTTTTCCAATGGATCGTGATGGCGCCCCTACACAAAGGGACAAAGCCGACAGAGCCAACCAAGAGGACTCGTTCAGTGAAGCCAGATACAAAAACCACACCAGGTTCCTTCCCAGCAGAGAGAAGGTTTCGGCTGTGGGTGGGCCGCTGGAAGAAGAGGAAAAAGGTGCCGGTAACCTGAGTGGCGACGAGGCCTGCGCTACAGCTTGCGATGGGCGTATTCCGAATTCGAGATGCAAAAGCAACTCCCGAGCTCAGTACAGAGATATGATTTCGGCTGTGGGTGGGCCCCTGGAAGAAACGGAAAAGGGTGCCGGGGACTTGAGTGGGGATGAGGCCTGCGCTACAGCTTGTGTTCCGAATTCCCCGGCCGCCCACACTGATACTTCTTCGTTTACGAGCATGTCTTCACTGGGCACGGAACATTCCTTTGGAGTGGGCGAGCCTAGGCCTAGTTCGTCTCTTTGTTATTCCTGTGATAATCTGCAGAGTTTGCAGGATGATCTGCAGAAAGGAGCTAAGCCAAAGAAATGGGGTCTTTCTAATTTGTTTCTCAAGTAAGTTATTGATGTGTTTCTGATGTTGCTCATCAATTCATAGGATGAGTACAAAAATATGTACAGTAGGCTCCCTCTATACTTGGTTCAATAAGAGATCCACTTTTAAGTAGCCAAAATGGTTGTCTTAAAGTGTTAAAAATAGGAAAAGTAAAAACTCCTTTCGTTATTGATCCACCATCGATAAGATGTTGATAAATATGCACCAAGTTGGTGAATTTTTGGGCTCCAACAAAAAAAATACAGATTTATCTTAAAAATATGTAACTTACTGTAACATTTTAATATGTCGTATAAAATACACTTTATTTTAATTGTGCATTCATAATTCAAATATTATCGTAAAAATTTGCAATAAAATATCTATCCAAACTTAAGTTTAACCAAATTTTAGCTGAATCAAATTGCCTTTGGACCCACATCTAGGTAACTATTGTGGACAATTCAGTTGTTACTTAGGATTTTAGATACAAAATCTTTACATAGAACAATAAAACATGAATTTGTTAGTTCATCGAAACAGCTAAATTGTAGCTACTTAGTTTTAGCCTTCAACGCATGCATGATATACATTGTTTTATGTAATTGTATATATATAATTATAATACATCAGTATCTTTACAAGTGAAATATACAACTTTAAGCAGTCCTCATCCAACAAATTTAAAATCAAAGATATGTGATAGCAAATCAGCTACCACATAAAGAGCATGCTTTTTCTGAAGTTCATTCGAATAAAAGGAGATAGTTTAGATGTCCATAGGTGGTTGGTTTATTGTAAAGAAAGCATATTTTGGAGTTTGTAAAGAACACTCAGGGTCAGCTAAAAAATACACACAACCTTACATCTTGAAGTCTAATTGAAAAGTGTGCCGCTATTTTTAATGGTAATGAGAAAAGGGGATCAGAAGTCAAAACAAATTCTGCTGTGTCTGCAATTTATCTGGGATAAGATATTATTGACGCCTATTGGAATGTGGGAACTGTTCAATGGATCGGCAAGACATTAAACTGAGTGTTATTAAGAAAGAACTGAATATTAGAATATTATAGAGATTTTTGTGGTTACTATCATACCTAAATTGAGATTTCTACGATATATCACATATAATTCTCAATTCTGTTTGTAGGTTGCCATGGAAATCAAAATCTCCCATTGAAGATGAAGAGGAGCAGTTGGAGCCAAACCAACGTTGCCCATCTGCCTGTTCATCTGGTAGTCGAAGGAGCGATGAATGCATTGCCAGTTCTACTACTGCTCTCATATTGGAAAACAGACCATCGTATGTGCCAAAAATTTGTTGACACTTAATCTGCATTTGGTTTAACATAGTCTAGTCTTTTCTATGTGTACAAATCTTAATTATTTGTTCTGTTTTAACTTCCTGTTATATGAATTGGATGGGGAGCCTTGTAAATAAGGCACTTGCCTTGCATGCAAAAGGTCCCAGGTTCTTGACCAGGCATGCATAGTCAAAATCACTGCCGTCTTATGCCTAAGCCCATTCAGCCCATATAACATGAAAGTGATTGTGCCCTCTAGAAGGTAAGAGTGTAGGCTTTTTTTAGCCCATTACCCTGCTCGCCAGAAGAAACAGTCACAAGAACACAAAGAAGGACGCCACAAACACGTAGTAGACCAAAACAACATTTATTGACAAACATCCATGCCATGACCGGGATTCGAACCCGAGCCCAATAGCTCCAAAGGCTAGCACTCTAGCCATTGAGCCGGCGGGCTGGCCTGTTCAGCTCGTATCAGTCTGAGTAATAATACCCCATGTAAAGGCAGCTCAAATTACATATGCTTCAAAGTCACAACGTACATTGTCGTCTTTAACAGTTGCGTTTTGTGCCTTCTCAGGTGTTGGCTTGCACTTGACTGTGGTTCTGAATTGCGACACCCATCACCAATATCCCTTGTGTAGCTCTAGTGCGACGATATTTCAAACTAACCTAACCAGTTTTGACTAGATTGCACGCAATGCTTGATAAGGTCTCATACTCTCCAAAGTATAACAAAGATATAGGGCCTGGTCTATTCCTTGGGACTGGGGAGCCCAGTGGGTTAGGCATTCGCCTTGGATGCGGAAGGTCCCAGGTTTGGGTCCGGGCATCGCCAAAATAACTGCCGACCTATAAACGGCCCATGCAGCCAAAAATTACGAGTAATCCCTGTGTAGAGGAAGTACACATGAAACATGCTCCAAAGTCCCAACGCTGCGTACAATGTAACTGTTGCGTTGGGTGCCTACTCTGACTTGTCACTTGACAGTGGTTCTAAATTACTATGACCCGTCGACAATAGCCCTCGTGTAGCTCTAGTATGACGATAATTCAAACCTACCTTCCTACCTGGTCATTTCATTGGAGACATGATTGCCAAAAGTCGTCTATGAATGGACATTACCTTATATCTTATACGTTGGAGAATGAGAGTTTTGCAACTATAATTATCATATGCTAGGAAGAGTGATCTGTAAAGTTGCATTATTGTAATTTCTTGTACTGTAAGAAAATTTAAGGTTAGATGGCTTTGTTTGAATTTCAACTTTCGATTAACTTAAGTGTATTGCTTTCCTTTAAAAAGATCTTAAGCAGTGCAGAATTTACTTATGTTGTGTATAAAATATGATCTTGCAGTAGAATTTTAAAATAGTTATATTTTTTTATTTTACAAAAATATTTGAAATTATTTTTTTAACTTAAACAAATCTAATGGTTTTGTAGCTACAATTCTAAAAATCAATACTTTTTTGTATGATTGTACACTTAATTGATTAATCTTCCATGTTTTTTTAGCCATATAATTCATTTTCATGGTTTGTTCTAGGAATTTACCTGCTAAATCTGCTGAAGAAGAAATTAAGCACAAGCAGCTGTATGAAGAAATGGTCAGAGGAGCAAGAAGAAAAGGTAATTGGTTATGTTGATCAGGGGTCTGTCCAGGAAATTTTTACAGGGTCCCTTTTTTGTGAATTTTTTTTTCAGAATTTTGAACATATGCTAATTTTGTGAAATTTTTTAAATACTATAGGGTAATTTTGTGAAAATTAAGAACAAAAGCTCTCGTTCAACAAGAAACCTTTAAAATACAAAAAGAATTTGATTTTCTTATTTTTTTTATCATACTTGCTTTCCCTATAAAAATTTGCATATTTTGAAAGTTTCCTGTTAAACAGGACTCTTTAGTAGACAAAACAGTTTTTCAAAATGCCAAATTACATTTTATTATAGTATTTAATTATCTGAATACAAATTTCCACAATATTAGAGTACACATTTACTTTAAGTTGGGTAGCTAAAATACAAATGAAACATTTGCAACTTTATCCTTCTGGCACCATTAGATTTAAAAATATCAATAATGCAAGAACATTGGGCCATATAAAACGATTCTCAAATGTCTAACTTAAGTGTCTTGTTTCAATTTACTTCTCAATTCAGAACAAATGAGGTTCATTCGATAAAAAAGCCTCAACAGAAGCTGTACTTGAAGGTATAATAGTTGCCAAAGTTAGTAATCTCAAAAAATTTGTTCTTGTGACGTTCTACTGGGATTTTTTTGTTTTGTTTAGGGCGGGAATTTTGTGAAAAATCTGTTTTCACTTATTTTAATTTTGTGAAGGGTCCCTTTTCCCCCTTTTGAATTTTGTGAAGGGTCCGTTTTTGCAGAATTGAATTTTGTGAAGGGTCCCAAAACGGACCCAATTTTCTTCTGGACAGACCCCTGTTGATATAGTATGTTCATTGCATAAGAGTTTGTGTTATTGTCTATCTATTATTGGATGTCTATTTGTTTTCTTATCATGTTTGAGTAAACAAATTCAACCAAAATTAAATGTTTTAATGAAAATATCAATTATCTAATCCATATACAATTTTTGCATTTTAGAATTACAAGATGCAAAATTTAGGAAAAAACAAGCATATCACCAACAGAAACTTGAAGAACAACTAATCAATGCGACCAAAGCGTGGAATGATGATATACTACCAAATTGGAATTCTGTGTACGTTATTACCATCAGTAGTTCTTAGAATATGTATTCTAATAATAATTCTTTTTTATTAATTGAATAAGAATATAATCTTATACTGTAGTAGGTTATTTTTATCATAAACCAGGCCATAGCATCATTCACGATTTACGAGCATTATTCTTGAATGTTAAGTGTATAAGAGATATCTTGTGAAAAACACATTATATTAATCAAAGCTACAAAATTATATCTATTGAATAATTTTTAACCTTATGTGCTATTATTAGTAGTTTAACTTAAATAATGTGTAACTATAGTAACTCTAAATAAATTAAATATAATAATTACTTGCAGAGTATTCCTTCTACATTATTTGGCAAATAAAATAAAATTTGAAGAGTGAAAATAAAGTTTACAAAAAAATATTCACATTTTGTAAGTCATATTAATGTATATTTTTAGCTTTGTAATTGGGGAGTTAATTTTAAAAATTGTCTTTCTAAGCAAAATATTCTAACTTCAAAGTCTATAAGAAATTCAAGGAACCAAACCGTTATGGCATTATAGACAAGTTGTCATTGCAACTGTGTTTGACTATTTAAAAAGATTATTCATAATATTTTCTTGTTATTTTATTCATCTTTTGTTCCATTTTAGTAAAGAGAATAGGAAGACCAGAGATCTGTGGTGGAAAGGTCTGCCTCCGAGTATTCGCGGCAGAGTTTGGAAGTTGGCTGTTGGCAACGATCTGAATATTACCCAAGAGCTCTTTGAAATTTGCACAGCCAGATCCAAAGAAAAGATTTGGGTCACCACTGATGTGACGTCATGCGAGAGCGGGGAAGGTAAATAATTATTGCATTATGCATTACACACTTGACAATCCCATGTAATTTTTTTTTACAGAAAAAGCTTTCAAATTTGCAAGTGTTTTTTCGATTCTTAATCGATACATTAACTTTTTTCTTTAGTAGTATTTTTGTATCATGAAGTTCTTAACTTCAGTGATCTTTTAAACTTTTTTAAAGATTAAATTAGTCATGTGATTAATCTAATTAGAATAAGCCTGTTCTTTTGTTTGGCTATTGCAATTATTGGAACAGCTAACTCTTACATTTAAAATTCTGAACATTTTTAGGGTGTTTGTTCATGTTATAAATATATACCTTTATTAACCTGAACTTGCTATTCGATCATGTAATTATTTTCTTTTTGCACTTCCTCTCTTCTTTAATTGGAAGATATTTTCCTATGCATAATAAAGGCAGCTGATTATGCAAGCATTAATGTGACCTTTCTAAGCTAAACTCAACATTCTTTATCTTTGTACTTCTGGGGCATTCCTTTATCCTTAAGTCAAAACTGATTCATTTTTCGAACACACTTAAGGGGGTTCAATACCCAAAAATCGGTGAAAAAATCAAAACAAAAATTATTGGCTTGCAATACTATTACAACCTTTATTAATACTGTCACAAAGTATAAAGACGATTGGAAAAATATTTTTGACATTAAAAGCCATTTTAATGTCATGGCTTTGTACGGAAATGGGTTAACAATAACATCTTTAAATGCGTTTTTCTCAGAACTTGATTTTTTGAACTTCGATGTATCTTTTCTCAAAAACTATGCTATGTTTTCTCGTAAACTTTTTTTTATATGATGTAATACATAGTATAGATTAATCTGAGGTTATAAATTTTAATAAAACTAAAGTGAAAAAAATTTTATGGGGCAAAAAAGTGAGAAATTTCATGATTTTTTGGGTACTTTAAAACTTATTTTATTAAAAAAAAATCTAGCAGTTATTTAGAAAAAAACTTTTAACCTCAGATTAATATATAAGGTTGGTATAGCACACACAGAAAATTTTAAGATGATCTGATCAGTAGTTATTGTGAAAAGGTACATTGCAATTGGTCAATTTAGCATTACCGATATACGACATACTGAACCCCCTTAATGTTTTATTTCTGTGATTATATTTAGACGCTGATGAGCCAAATGAGAATGCAGCAGACTTCATCAAGCTGGACGTCTCCAGAACTTTTCCGCAACTCGGAATATTTCAAGAGGTAAGAGAACATTTAGTTCCTACACTTTTTCGTTTTGTATTGAAAAATACCTCTTAAATTAGCTTAAATAATAATACCTAAAAACTGTTTCCTTTTAGGGAGGACCATATCATAATACTTTAGAGGGCATTTTAGGTGCTTATGTGATATACAGACCTGACATTGGATATGTAAGTGGTTTTATGTTTGATTCCTATGAGGGGGGAGATATGAATATTAGTGCTGCAGTATTTATAGTTTTCTTTGATACTATAAGTTATTTTTTAATGGTTAAAAAATATCCTTTATTAGCCAACTTTATAATTTTACTATCACTATATAACAATTGTCACTTTTTAATTGTAAGTAGTTACTTTTCTTAGCCCATTAACAACGACTTAGTGAATACCATTAACACCTTCATTTCCGAATGAAAACATTAAGTTTTTTTTTATTTTTGTGCTGCCTACTTAATTTTTTCATACAAATTATTCAGGAAGGTCTTTATTCCTTTTTAGCTTTAGTTTTCCTTTATTCCTTTTTTTTAGCTTTAGTTTTCTTTTTATTCCTTTTTTTAGCTTTAGTTTCCTTTTTTTTAAGCTTAAATAGACTTAGCCAAGAAGCTCCTTTTCCCTACACATATTTTCTTGACTTTCGTTGTTAATAGGTTAAAGCTTGAACTATTTGTGAGTTGATATAAACTTAAGGGCCTGTCATAAAATACTGTAATTTTTTTGGAATTTTTTAAAATTAAAAAACATAGGCATTGTGTAATAAATGTTAATTTTAGTGTCATTGTTCCTAAATATTCCAGAGTTTACAATTGGACATCCATCATCTATGTGTTTGAAATAGAATTTCTAAAATACATGCACACTAATTATGCAGTTGCTTTATAAATTATTTGACCATTATCTTGATTATTAATCTGTACTTGCATATAATAGTTATTTTTTTAATTATGTACACAATTATAAATCGTTTTCAAGTGTTTCAAATGTACTTTTAAAGCCAACTCAGTTTTAATATTTCTGTCTTTCTGATTTAGGTCCAAGGGATGTCATTTCTAGCGGCCATGTTACTTTTGAACATGGATGCTGTAGATTCCTTTATCTGCTTTTGTAATTTGTTGAATCGGCAATGCCAGCTGTCATTCTTCCGGATTGAACAAAAAATGGTGTGTATTTTGATTGATTTTCAAACATTATTTAAAATCAAACTTAACGGGACGCTGCAACAAAGTGTTGTCAAAAAGTTATTAACTCCAGCACAATTTTAACTACTTTATTTGCAGTTCAAATTTGCATCGTAATTTAAGTTTAATTGGGGAATTTTAAGCCTTACCTCTTAATTTTAATGCTTACAACTTAGACATTTTTGAAAAGCAAGTGGCCTTGAGGTGTTAAATTTATATATTTTAACTGGGTAGATGTAATTTTTGATTAAAAGTAACTCAAGCTTTAACATGAATTCATATTTAACAATTGAAATTTTTAGTTGAGTAACTTCTTGAACTCATTGACTCACTTAATTGAACTCATTTCTTCAAGAATTCCTTTCATAGATTTAATAAGAAAAATAATGTTTATAAAAAATAACAATTATTTTATGCATTTTTTATGCCAAATCTATTGGTTCCAGAGCAAGTTGAACTGAAATATTAACAATTTACATCTTAAAAATTAGCTTGGGTTTCTGATGTTGACCGATTTTCGGCACTTCAATGTACTATTTTATGTCACAATTAAAACATGTAGCTTTGCAGTATAGTTTTGATATTTGATTTATAATGCATCTAGCATATTTCTCCAAAATTATTGAAATGCTGCTTTCCTTGTTATTTTGATGATAAATAATTTTTCATAATTTATTATTTTTCAGATGACTGTATATTATTCCGTATATGAAGAATATTTTAAAGAAAATTTACCAAAACTGTTCAACTTGTTTACAAAACAAAATTTGAGTCCTGATCTGTATTTAGTAGATTGGTAAGTTCTTTGTATCATTTACGAATCTTTTTAATTTGATGCATGTTTGCTTAAAATTTATCTTTTTTTTTATTCTTTAATTTGTGTATTGAAAACAAATATAACCTTTGTGTTTGTGCACTATTCTGAAAAAAATGTTGTAAAAGTTAAATGTCTTTCTCATTCCTAATGTTACAAAAAAATAATAAGGCTGTATTCGCCCTAAAGTATCCTCTCTCCAATTATTATGGTGGAGGTCATTATACAACCTTTATTATTATTTTTTTTTTTTTTGGAACATTAGGAAGAAGAATATTGTGTAGCTTAGATAAATTCTTTGCAGACTATATTAATATTTTATAAATTAAAATTTTATCTAAATGTATCCTTTTAAAGTTTTGTTTGTTTGTGTGTTCCTTATAGACTCATTATTATCTGGACATCTAAGAACGGTGAACGGATATTTTATTGCTAGTGTGAAATATAACTTAATAAAAGTCTAGTGAAAATCTGCAATGGAAATTTTGTGTTTACTTCACATTTTGGAGATTTCTTTTTCTGAACACTGTCTATCGTAATCCACTTTACAGCTCAAACTATAAGAATTACAAGTTTCCACATTTGGTGGTTCACAGGTTCTTAATACCTGTTGGATATCATAATTAGTTTTTTCGGGAAAATCATGCATGCAGAAATGGTAGCTGTCATAGAACGTCTTTAAATGTATTGATTTGTTATTAAATTAAGTGGATGTTGAAAGTCGTGTAATGTCATACCCCTCTAGCTCTACTAACAAGTACTTATTTTTCCAGGTTATATACATTGTACAGCAAATCTTTGCCCCTGGATGTGGCGTGTCGCGTCTGGGATGTGTACCTGAGGGACGGGGAAGAGTTTCTAGTGAAGACTGCTTTAGGTGAGTAAAGTACATCGGTCACTTCAAATGTGTGTCACTGCATTTTAAATTTATTTATATGTCTACTTCATTTAACTGAGGAACTGTAGGTATTTAATTCTTTTAACTGTTTGTTGATTCCTGCGCTGAGTACTGATATACATTTAAATTCACCTTATTATTTAAAAGAAAGACACCTCAATAATGGATAGGACTTTCTAGGCAAAATAAGAAGTATTGAAATAATTAGACATTCTATTGTGGCAGCCACCCATCTGATAAAGCGCTTTCCTGGAACGAAAAAGTCCTACAAAACATAAGCAAGAAAGCATGGTGAAAAAAAGAGACAAGTGACATTTGCTCAAAAGTTTTCAGTGCTACAGAACTTAACTGATCATGATGCACAATTGAAGAGCACACGGGAAGAACCGCTTGATTTCTTTAGAGTCTTTCCCTGATTGTGTCTGCTTGGTGGACATTGGCAACTGGAAACTGGTTTTTATTTTGGTTCTTCATTTGCGGTACAAACATGTGAATCGTATTCACTGATCTCCAGTGTGAATCAGGGTTCCCATGAAATATAAACAAAGCTTGTAACCGGTTTCTTTACACCAGTTTAGGCTATTTCTCGCTATCATTCCCGAAGAGTCTATTAAGGAAAGCCTTCTACGATATAAAGCGGTTCTTCCCTTGTACTCTTCAACTGCTATAATCTCTTTTATTTTGAGAATAGCATTCATTGAGTCCACATTTCAACTTAAACTGTCTTCCCAGGTATCCTAAGAATGTACGAAGACATCCTCCTCGACATGGACTTCATCCACCTGGCCCAGTTCCTGACCAAACTCCCAGAGGACATTGACGCCGAGAAACTCTTCCACTCCATCAGTGCCATCCGCATGACTGTCAACAAGAAGTCCTTCTCCTCAGTGCTGCAGCAGCACATCGACAGCTTGTCCAACAGATAGACTATTTTTCATCATAGTGAGAGTGTTTGAAGACTGTATAAAATGTCTGAGGGTTTGTAAAATGATGGTTGTAATGTCCGATGCTTTGACAGGGAATTAAAGTAGATGAGTTTATTTTTTGTGATTGTTTTTTCGTGTATTTTGTTTTGCTTTCTTTTTATTGTTTAAAAGTAGTTGTGTACTGTGTTTTCTAACATTTAATTTTCTTTTTTTAATACAGAGGTTAAAATTTGTTTGTTGGAGAAGCTAATTTTGATTGGTGAAAATAAGAAATATATTCAAGGGCATGATTTGAAATTTTTAGACCTACCTTGCTGGGCATGTGACCTGTTGTTGGTTGTCAATTTTTGTATTTGGTAAAATTCATAATTTATTTTTATTATCCTCTGAGAGGTTCAGGCCTATAAACTTGTCACTTAACTTTCATGCTTTCCAGCTTGCATTGATCTATTAATTTCTCAATTATCTTGTTAATTCAAATTGACTAAAAAGTAATTGCAACTATATTAATTGCAACTAAATTAACTCAATGTATTTCAATTGTAACTCACAATTAAAACCCACAAAAATATATTTAAGGGCATGATTTGAAATTCTTATACCTACCTTGCTGGGCATGTGACCTGTTGTTGGTTGTCAACTTTTGTATTTGGTAAAATTCATAATTATAACCCTCTGAGAGGATCAGGCGTATAAACTTGTCACCTAACTGTCATGCTTTCCAGCTGTGTATTGCATTGATCTATTAATTTCTCAATTATCTTGTTAATTGACCAAAAAGTAATTGCAACTATATTAATTACAACTAAATTAACTCAATGTATTTAAATTGTAACTCACAATTAAAATAATTGCAATTAACTTTTTTAGTTTTATGAAATAAATTAAACTAACATGTAACTTTATGTATTAAAACGAAATGAGTGAAGATTTAGGAAAATTAAACTGTAAGTCTGAGCTACACTTTTGGCGAATAAAAGTGGTTAATTGTTATTTTTAATTAAAATTAACAAAACAATTGGAAATTTATTAATTGTTAATTGTTACTACTACACTTAACAATTAAATAATTATTAATTGTAATTTTCCGCAATTGCAATTGAGTAATTGTTAGTTGTTGTTGTTACATTTACCAATTCATTGTTAATATTTAGTTGTTCTTGCAATTAAAATGTGCCCAACACTGCTTTCCAGCAACACTTATATTTTTCTAATTTTTTAATAACAAATGTGAGGAAGTCATATTACATATATTTTTTTAAAATTAAATAATTTGAATTTTGAGTTAGAAATTTAAATTTCTCCTGCAGTGAAAGCAAGTTAACACTTCAGCACATTTGGTTATGCCTCAGAGAATTAATAAAGGGAGCAATTTGATTTTAATAGTGCAATTTCAAATTTGGGACCTCTAATTTTCTTCTTATCTTTTTTTTTATTTATAAAAACTGAGTTTATATTTTTTATTTTGTAGAATTGTAGCTCTAGGAATGTATGTGTACACAAATATGTCTTCATAAATATATGTGACGTGATATAGCATCATGTCTAACGTCCACTATTGATGTTATAAGGTTTGACCATATTCTCTTCAGTTTTATATGATGAATCTGAGTGGAAAATGCACAAACAAATGTCCTTTGTATGTTTCCACGTTATATGAAAGAAAATTCAGTGTATTCCTCATTATGGTGGATAAATTTAGTGCCTTGGCATTAATATTTATATGGAAGGCATGATTTTAATCAGTATATTTATGTTATGTTAAAAGCCCTTTTTTAATATTATAAAAAAACTAGAATCTCGAAGCTTAATTTAAGAAATAATAAAGAAAAATTAATAGGTATGCTGCATGTTGTAAATGGTAACAGTTCCGATAAACTCATAGTTTCGTTGCTGGGCGGAGCTATAAAACGTGCAGAGCAATCAGATGAAGAGAAAATTTCAACTGTTTTATTTTGTCTTCATCTGATTTGTTCTGCAAGTTTTATAGCTCCGCCCATGACGGTGGCTTCTGTGCAAGGAAACAGTTTAACTCTTATTGTTTTAATTTTTGGTCTTTCTGGATTAACATTTGTTGTATTGAACAATACAATATTTTCTTACCTTACTAAAATGTCAAGATTGTTCTCTATAAGCTTTTCTCTGTTTGTGAATATCGTTAAATTGCTGTTCCACAACTTTGCTTAATTTCTCTGCACCAAACAAAAAACAATCTGGACCTAAGTTTTCTTACAATTGTGCAGTTTTGGTGATGCTTTGCATAATTAAAATGTGATCAAATTAAAACTGATAAAATTTAATAAACACCATTCATCAAAACAAGTAGAATGTGAGGAACTCTATAATAAACAAACTGAAATGGAACTGACTAAGTTGACTGTTTTGAAATCGGAGCAATTGAATCGGTGAGTGCACAAACCACTTCAGTTCAAAATATCCGAAAACTCCTTTTCAATGAAAATAAGCGTAGAAAGGCAAGATGCGTGTTGGGTGCAAAAACTATGTTAGTCTGTTGAGTAGTTCCGTAAATACAGGACGTTTGTTTCGAGTGTTGAGTGCAGAAATAGAGGAGGAGTTATTACGTTTTTCTCCCTCCTGAAAAATTTGAAATTTGTGACTGACTTTGTTTCTGCACTCACCGATTCAATTGTTTGATTTATATTTCATTGCTTATACTAATTGAAAGTACATTGTGCATTCAACTGCTTCTCTGTTGCCCTTCGTTGACTTAGATGCTTCTTTTCCAACTCATTTTGACTTTTTAAAACTATTGAATTGACTTTCATTCTTTCATATGGAAAAGAGAGATACAAGTAAAAATCAAAACCAATCATGTCTGCCATCTTGGCTTCATCTTGTTCAATAAAATGTTGGTGTTATTGTTTTTAAAAACAAGAAGTTCTTAAAGAACTAAAATAGCCTACTTTCCTGTTACTTAAATACTTACTAAAATTCTTATCTTGAAAAAACTAGGTTCGTAACAGTAAGTGACATCAAGAACCGTTTTTCCACCTTAAATTTAAAATAAATTTCACTAAACGCAGCATCTAACTAAACACAGCATCTTTTTCTAAACACAGCTTGATTTGCAGTCATAAGTAAATATTTGATTTTTCGTAGAACAAAAACCAAAAAACTACTCCTCAATAAACATTTACTTGCTAAATTCGGCTAGTTTCATTTATTTTATTTCGAAAATTAAATAATTATTACTTAATCGTTTGCAAAAATTTATATTTCAAAGAATAAATAAGCAAAATTTCTAAATTAATAAAGTGTTTTTTTTTTTTTTTTTTTGCAATACTCCTCGCTTTTAAATAGAATGAAAACAATTTATATCAAAATACAAAGATCTCGTAATGAAAAATATATTTGACGTCATCTTAAATTGATCGATGTCTCAAAAATAAATTTATTTTAATTTATTGTCGAAAAGAATTAAAGTTTCTCAAGCAATTGTTGCGATGGCAACGGCGATATAATTCTAATAAAAATGGCTTCCTATGCTTTTTAAATGAGCATTAAATGTTGATGTTTTTTTAATAATTGAAGTACTTCGAATTCTTTTCTGAAATTTTCAATGTATTCTAAATTCGATGCGCTGAATTTTTTGACGTATCTCACTTGTCCGTAGCATTTGTAGTTAAATTCAGCGATTTAAATGAATCGAAATTGAATTTCAATGTTAATTCAATGGGAAATTCGTCGTCAAATAGTCGATTTATGTCCGTCCTATCGTACAGACAGACGAACAAAAAGTATGAAAGTTGGGTGTCTGAGATTATACCTTTCTAATAAAAAAAGAATTTTTAAGATCGGATTGATAGAACTGATTTTGGAAGGGGGGTACGGACGGACGGACATCGACCGCATGTCAATACCTACTTTTTCATTTTTTTTTAATTCTTCGAATTAAAAAAAAAAGAAAAGTAGGCTAAAAATCTTGAAGCTCATAGAAAATCAAAAACAAAAATACTGTTTTCCAATCCAGTATATAAACATTTTATTATTTTATAATATTATTTAAAGTATTATTTTTTATATACTTTATATTTCTATGAATTAAATGTTTGTATGTGTTAAGGTTTTATAATATAAACCTATAAACAAAACACTTGCTTATTAGCTTTTAGTTTCAGTTCCCCTTTATTTGTAGAAATCCTGTATTTTAAGCTTGTATACATTTATATTTATTCATGTATCTTATGAAATCATATTGTAATTTTATTCATGCTGTTTAGTGTTTTAGGCCCTACATTTTTTGTCTGTATTTTTTTTATAAAGTATATCTTTCTATTTTGTGAAAAAATTATTTTACAGGGTTTATATTTTAAATATTGATGTTATACATAAATCATTATTTTTTTTTAAAAATAATCCTACTAAAGATTTTCTGTGTTCATGTCTTTCATTGTTATGTTTATGCATGATTTTGAAAAAAAAAACATAATTTTTTATGTTTATAAAACAGTTTAATTTTACCAAATTCCTTTACATTTTTATAAGTATCTATACTCTTAGCTGTCACAAAATAAATAAAAGCATTTTTGTATTACTTTGACTGTTATCAAGATTCTATGCAAGTCATTGAATGTACATAATCTCATATTTTCTATTATGTTTTTCTTTCATGAATCTGTATGTATTAATACTTTTCTGTAAACATGTGATAATCTACCCGATGAATTTAGTCGTGCTATGAGAAAAGCATGTTTGTATACTATGCAAAAAATTGTCTCAAACTTATAAATGTATATATGTATTGCTTGCTTAATCAGTTTTTCTAAATGGATAATTTATGAATTGGGTTTATTATTCTTTAAAAAAAAGATATTTTCTAAATAAAATTATTTAAATCAAATGTTTTATGATATATATTTTAATATTATTAATCTTAACAAAATGTGATGCTTTGTAAATTAAATAAAAAATGAAATTTGGAAATTAATATTATTTTATATTTTTGAAAATGGAATTAAGTTAATTATAAAAATAACTTAAAATATAAATGCTTTATTTAGAAAAAAAAAACATTGTTTGAAATTTGTTTAAATTTAACTTTAGAGAGAGATTTTAAAGATAATGAAAATATCATAATTGTATATAAAAATATTGATGCATTGTTTACATAGAAAATAAAAATATGTATACTTAATTTGATGCTCTAATTTAAATGTTTTATTATCTTATTTCATTCTATTTGATGAATTTTAAATTAACTTATGATAACCTTAAGTATACTTGAAGTTATTAAGATATTAAATACATTTTATTTTTAAAAAGAATTAACTATAACCATTTTATTTGAACAACTAATTTAACTTTATATTTTAAAGATTTATACTAGCTCTTTAAATATATAATACTCTTCCTACCCAAAATGTAATGTGTTTGGTATTCTGTTACTGGTATTCTTCTTTCCTGTACTACAGAATGACTATTTTAAATGAGGGCCTCAAAACGAATAAAAATTGCTGTTTGGGGCCTTTTGTAAAATTGCACATAACTCCTGTATGACTGTTTGCAAAATGAATGTAACTACCTTGATTTAGGTATATACTATGTATAGTAAAATGTTGATGTATTGGGAAAAATTATGCCCGATCTATGCAATTTTTTAAAATAACATTGTGTAATTTTTCCTAAATGCGTTGTACCTCAACTATTCTTTGTGAAAATAATCCAAATAAGCATACTAAAGCTATAAATATTAGCAATAATAAATTAAATTGAAAATCCTGTATGTTTGATGTTGATTTATTTTCATCTTTTAATAAGTAAAAAGTTACCCAAGCGTTACATTTATTTTCAGATGAAGCATCGGCTGTTTGAGGAGTTGGGTTTTTCCCCTCAAAACTAATATTTTTCATCGATCCCAACGGTTAGGTTAGGTTCGAATTATCGTCGCACTAGAGCTACACGACTGCTATTGGCGTCGTTTTTTCAAGCAATGGTGACGTGTGACACCAGTTGACGCTTAGTTCAAGTGACGGGCTGACACCTGAATAGGCACGCAACGCAGCGTTGGGACTTTGAAGGATATTTAACGTGCAATCCCTTACATAGGGTATTATTCATCGGACAGTTGTGGTTGCACGGGCCGTTTAGGTCGGCAGTTATTTTGGCGATGCCTGGACCCGAGCCTAGGACCTTTCGCATGCTAGGGCCCCATCTGGGGACTGGGTTCCCCATCCCAACAGCTTAAATAGTAAATGGTGGGAAAAATTAGTTAATGCCCGTTTCTTGGTGTGAAAAACTGGGATGTACAGCTGTGGAAATAAAAAAGTACCCACTTGAGGTTATTTCATCCGTTAGTCACCCTATAGAATCGGACCTTTTTGAGATTGTGTACAAATAACATTCTGAGTTAATTGCACGATTACAAAATTTGCATAAGGGGCCGTCTTCATATTAAAAATATTACGATCTTTGAAATTTCCAATGGCAACACCCAATTTTAATAACTTAGAAATGTTAAGCACTCTTGAAAACCCTTAAATCTAAGTTTTTGTTACATTTGGATGAATATTTGACGAGTTATTCAATCGAATCACTTGTGGACCTTTTGGGGACCAACTCTAAAATGACAAGCAAGCATGCATGCAAAGCCGTCTTTATTTATCAATTACACACGTAATCTTATACACAGTCCCCTAAAGGGTAATTATAAAGTTTTTTGTGATTTACTAAGCAAATTATGAATAAACATTTTTAAAAATTGGGATTTCGCTTAAGCTTCTTGTCTTAAATTTATTTCTTTAAAAATATTAAGGGGTTTCCATTCATATTTTTAAAAAAAATCAATATCATAATTATTTAAAAATATAAAAATTGTTTTAAATACCCCAATATTGAATGCATTTTGTTTGGGTTATTATAATTTCTTTTCAGTAAAAAATTCGTTTCATTATCTTAATTATTTATAGATCGGGATAGTTTTTTATGTGCAACTCATTTAACATTATGGGACCTAAACTTTGCACGTCTCTAACTCCTCTAATAATGCTTAAAAACTAACAAAATTTGGCATTTCGTATTAACATAGGTCAGAGATTTGAAATATGGATTCAAAAAGGGGTGTTGCTATTGGAAATTTTAAAGTTAGTAACATTTTTAATATGAAGATGGCCCCTTTTGCAAATTTTGTGTCATGCAATTAACTTAGAATGTTAATTGTTCACAATGTCAAAAAGGTCCGATTATTTAGGATGAATAACGGAGGAAATAACCTCAAGTGGGTACTTTTTTATTTCCACAGCTGTACCTTATCCCCTGGTTAGGTTAGGTTTGAATTATCTTTGCACTAGAGCTACACGAGTTATATTGGCGACGGGCGTCGTATTCTAGAACCACAGACAAGTGACGAGCCGAAACCTGAATAGGCACCCAACGCAACCGTTAAGGGCGACATCGTACGCAGCGTCGGGACTTTGAAGGATATTTAACGTGCACTCCCTTACACAGTGTATTATTCATCGGACATTTTTGGTTGCACGGGCCGTTTATAGGTCGTCCGTTATTTTGGCGATGCCCTGACCGGACCCGAACCTGGGACCTTTCGCATGCTAGGCGAGTGCCTAACCGTCTGGGCTCCCCAGCCCACGGCAGAAACAGTAAGTGATGGGAAAAATTGGGTAATTTCCGTTTCTTTTTGTGAAAAACTGGGATATACCTTATATCTGGGAAATTCCTTATGAAAGTAAACATCAATTTTTCTTTTTTGTTTACATCTTAATCCTTGTATTCTTGTTGTGTCACTGTCTGGGTGAGACCCTTGTTAAGATCTTACTTTTTGTTTCCCCTCATCTCCACTATAGCAGTTATATTTTGAGAAAAAAAACTTTCTAGTTATTTTATTTTTAGATGTTATCGACATAAACCGATTATTTATTTGATATGAAATGATTCTTATGAATCAGATAATTAATTTATTAAAAATGTTTTGTTGTACATTAGAATGTAAGTGTATTATTCAAGATTATTTAAATAATATAATTTTAAATAGATTTTTTTCAATACATTTTTAGTTGCATTGCTTGTAAAGTTTAAAAAAATTACTGGCATGTTATGGTAGGTACATATATATTCCAGCTTGTTCAGAGAACCGCTAATAAGCTTTAGTCAAGTGGGACAGACACAGAAAGAGTTTTTACGAGCACAAGAGACACACTAAGAAAGGACAACACAAACACATAGACAAATAACAATATTTATTGACCGTCACAAACATCCATGCCTGACCGGGATTCGAAACCGACCCCAGCAGCTCCAAAGGCTAGCGTCAAATTACAGGCAATGTCGCCCAGTTAAAAATACTTTTTAAAAAATTTACTGAGCCTATCCCGACCTAACCGGTATTTACTCCGCAAGTTCTATTGGAAAAAAAAAGTCATTTACTTATGGATTTCTCAATATCCAAAGATAAAATATTTCTTTCGTCCGTTTGCATTAAAATGGCGAAAGGATTCGAGGTTGTATTACTTTATTCAAAGTCATGAAACTTTTCAACGAAATAAAATCTTTCTTGCCCCCAAGGGATCACTTTAAAAGAGACTTTTAGTTTTCTTGTTTCCTTTTTTATTCGTGGTTAGCATTCCGCATCGCGGCATTTACCATTTTGGAACTTTTATTACAATACTTCACTTTTTTATTAGTTTTAAAGCGGCTTTCTTCAATTCCTCTCTTGACAAACAAATATGAAAACTTATACGAAGCAGCACATTTTTATTATCATTTCTTAAAAAACTTTATTCCTATTACTTTTTTGAAGAATTCTAATAAACTTAATTAAATATATGTATATTTTTTAAAAAGTCGTTTAGCTTTATAATCTGTCTTTTTATTATTTTTTTTTCTCCCGAAATTCCTTCTTTAGTCTCGTCAAACCAATGAAAAAACTTCACAAGCATTTTAAAGGGCATTCGTATCAGAAAATCGGACAAAATACAAGCATGTTAAACCCCCAAAAATGCAATTCAAATTGGCGGTCATTTTTCCACGTTATCGCATTTCTTAGTATTAGATTACATGTTTTCTAATTTTAACATAACATTAAATATAATATTAAAGTAAATATTTTTAATGCGTCTGGCAAATAAGCCCAATGCGGGTTGGAGCACCGGCTGAGTCGGAAGATTTTCTGGATGTGAATATCGTAGGCACGCATGTCATGATTTTTGAGGCATGTAAAAAATCCATTAAGTATCCATTTGGTTTGAGTTCGCTCGGCAAAATTAAATCTCGGCATATTTCTACAATAGGCAGGATTATGGAGTTATCTGGTGATCGAACAAGTGCTCGCTCATGCGGTCTATTAATGTAAAATTAACAAGCAAGAATACAATAAGTTGACCCAAAACAGTCTAAATAACTCAAGTTTTGAATCGATTCATTAGTTTAAAATTGTTTTGAAAATATACTAGTATCAACAGATAAATATGAAAAAAAAAATCAGAAAATTGTTTGAAATCGTAGTTACTACAAACTTTCCAATTACTCTCGACGATAAAATTATTGCAAACTATTTCCGATACACAATACTTTTTTCAATTGTTTAATAACAACCGATATCCAATAGTTGAAAGCAATGTTCGATAGTAAATTTAATTCTGAATTTCCAATTAATTTGTTTTTGTACTTAAAACTCTTATTGGACAACTTTGTTTTGTTTTGTGATCTTAACTTCATTTCATTAAAATTATTACTTGTTTTTACTTTAAAAAAATGTATTTGAAGTATTTATGAAATTTAAATGGAACTTAAACAATATTTTTTTTTTGGGCTGTTTCGCTAACAATAGCCTAGCCATTAACAAATTCATTTCCAAATGAAAACATATTTTTTAAGGTTTATTTTTCAACCATCGAAATCAAATCGTCTAAAGGTAAACTCTTTTTCATTGCGTTCAATTAAAATTTAATTTTTTGCCTGAAAATTTAATTTCTTTAAAATAAACTTTCTGATGCAGATGATAAAAATAATTCACCCACACTTCGATTTTTAAAATTTAGTAAAATCACAAAATTTATAAGTTTTCACAAATTATGTATGTTGCTGCAAATTATCGATTTTTCATTCGATTCGATTTTCATATCGATAATTACACGTCTGTACCCTCAGAGGGTTAAATTCGTAACTTAATTTGTCCTACATAAATTGTTTAGTTCAGTTGTTCTCAATTTATCTTTTATTTTCTCTATTTAGGTAGTTAACAATATCAGATAGTATTTCTAGATACTTCTTTAGATATATTAGATATATTTCTAGATATTTCTTTAGACATATTCCTTTAGATATTTTTTTTAGGTAGAATTATTTAAATAAGTTCTTTTAATTTTCATTTTTCATCGTAAAAAATTAGTGAAATATACTCATTATGCATCAAGTGATAAGCGGGAGGGGGGGGGGGGGGGATCTTAATTTTAAACTAAAATTTAAGGGGGGGGGGGGGGGGATTTGGAATCATAACTTTTGAACAACTTATTTGAAAATGTATGGAAATTTTTATCTAATTTATTTGAAATAAGTGCGAGTTTAACATAGTGAGAAAAAAAAAGCACAAGTTTGATGATTCCAAATGGAATCATTTTAAGTGAAAGGGTTAAGCAGAAAGCTCCTTTTCTCATGATCATCTTTCTTACCAATCGTCGTTAAAGATTCAAGGCAATATATATGCATTAGATTTTCCTGAAAAATGACCAAGGTGAAGCTTAAACTATATTTCCACAATTTTTTTTTATATAATTCGGAAAATTCTTACCATAGCAGCTGGTATTGGATCCCACAAATTTCACGTGGGAGTATAAGGGAATGCGTCAGATAAAATTGTCTAGGATTGGCTCTAAAAGTTTTTGAATAAGAACTCATTCTTTCTCTTACGAATGGAATGGATTTTTCGAAGAATAAGCATTAAAAAATGGAATACTTGAAGAATAAAAGGTTCCAAAACGGGCTTTTACTCGAGAACTTGGTTCTGGAGTTAGGCTATTCAAAATATTTCGATTTCTGAGCAATACCGAGGAAAATGAAGAAACTGATTCACATTTTTTAAATAAAAAATTGGTCTAAAATAATAGATTTTCACTTTTTAAGGAGAAATATAATGTGCTTTAGATTATAAAATGCTATATAGCACTGTTTGTTTTAGTGTCTTATGATGAATAATTGAACTATCAAGTATCAAGTGTATCATCGATGTACAACGCTTTAGCTACGTTAGATATTATTCTAAAATTAAAAAAAGTTTGTTATTACTTATTTAAGTATTTAAATTAAATTTGAACCAAGGTTAAGCATCCCTGCTTTAAATTTAATAACCTGAAAACCAATGATTCCATTTTTTTTTACTGCAGAACATGTTTTTAAAAACTACTAAAACGACACGTTCTAAAAGAATAAAATCTGTGATAAAAATTCATGTTATGAAAGCTTTTGGATAATGTGCAATTCTTTCAAGTACAAAATATTAGCAAAGTTTTATATACACTAGTAAATATATTGTAATACTTTATGATTTCACTGAAAAATTAATGTATAATTTTTACTGATTTTCCCACTTCAATTATAAACACGTAGGGGAGAGAAGGGGAATGGCGCCACCTTAAAGGAAATTGAATTTTCATACAGAATTGTGTTGCAATTAATGTAAATTGTAATGAGCATAGCATACTACAGTTCATAACATATCTTGTGGTGATTTTTTAAAATTTATATCTTTAATAATAACTGAATAAAATTGTTTTTTCTATCAGCTTGCACAGTGGCGGGATTACCCCGGTTCCTGGGGTTATACCGCCACATCAATAAACAAAGCAAATAATCGATAAATAATGGAAAATTACATAATAGAGCAATACATATAGAACTAAAATAGGTTTAATTAACTTTGGAATGGTAAATTGTACAGGGTACAGCTCTTTTATTAACTTTCCATTTGCAACTAACTATTTAGTTTTTTTTTTAAAGTTTCGTTGGTCTATTTGGCCATTTCAGTTATTCTTCTTCAGATACGTGGTATCTGGAACGAAAAATAATAGGTTGTAGGGACAATATATGAAATTTCTTTCTTTCTTTCTTTCTTTTTTTTTTTGTTTTTTGGCTTATGCCGCCATCCTTTTGCATGTGGCGGCATAACCCCGGAGTGATGTGGCGGCATTACCCCTTTAAGACAAAATGGCATTGACGGCTTGTTTAGGGGAAGGTAGATAGCCTAGCTTCCAAACTAACAATGTGATAAAATAGCCAAATAATTACTCTTTTCAATGATATAAAACTGATTTATCTAACTTAGAGATAACAGTCACTTATTTCTTAATTTCAGAAGGCCCAAACTTAGATGAAAATCACTAAAAACCGTAGTTTTTAAATAACTTTACACCAACTCACCACACGGCCATTAGCGTCTATACTACAAAGTACTTTGTTTCCTGCTAGAGGTCAGTGCTCACAGCCCCTCTCCCACATACACCGTTGGCGAGATACAAGGGGTGGCGGCATTGCCCGAGGTGGCGGAATTCCCCTGCCCTCCCCTAATACAATCATTACAAGGCTGTAATTTTACTTTTAAAAGTAATTTGTTTTTATTCGTTGAAACTACTTGTACTGGTACCGTTCTTTACTTGTTGTAATTGTTACCATTATAACCCGAAATCAGCTAAAACTGGAATTAACTAGTGATAACTAATTTTATCTGAAACCATTGGTGAAAACTATAGTTTCCTCTATCTAAACCAGAGCTCAGTAGTTAATACCGGTTTTCACCAATTGTGTTGGTTAAAACTAGTTGTAATGAGCCAAAACTAGAATTATCTAACATTTTTTAGATAAAACTAGAATTAACTACGAATGTTTGACTTTTTATTTATTATGTAAGTTAATTTAATAATCTTTTTAACACAATGGAGTCCTTAAAACACTCGAAGTACGGTTCTTAAGAGTGGTTTCCAATATCCAACGCATAAATGTGCCCAATAAAAAACTGTTTCGTCAAAACTAGTACTAACTGTCAATAACTGATTTTAGCTAGTGGAAACTAGTTTAAACTAATAGAATCAGTTAAAACTGGTTTTCACTCGTTAATTCTAGTTCAGGTTTCAATGTTAACGTAATCATTAAACTGCAACGAACAAGTTTGTAGTAATACTTGAAAAAGTTTTTAAATAAAGCTGAAACTAATATATGCACAATCATTTTAAATAACGTCGCAACTCGTAAATGCAACTCATTGGTTTCCTTGAGTCTGTATAAAAAGAATTTATTGTAGTTGATTTTTAGCAGTGCAAATACAGATATTAAAAATATTTCTAAAGATAAAAAAAACAGCAGTTGGTACACTCCGTGCCAACCTAACTTGGGTAAAAACAAAGAGTAAAAAGGCAGAGGGAAAAGCGCGATAGGTCCATTAGTTGGAAACTCTTGTAAGGTAATATTTACATACAAAATGATCTGAATACAATTTAACCAAAATACACTTTTCAATCTGATGAAATTGCCACATTTTCTCAAATAATATTCAAATCTGTGAGACCTTAAATTAAATTAACCTTTTAAGCATGTTTTTTGGATGGATTCACAAATAATTTATGGAACTCTTTTTTATCCGCGGAAGGATCTTCTTCATATCCTATTTCTATTTACCCAACTTACGTTGGCAAGGAGTGTAGACATAAATTTATCACGAAAGCAAAATCTATCTAAATGAAAAAAAAAAAAAACTTTTAGTTTAAACGACTTATTTATATTTATGAAGAGCAAAACTATTACGTCAATAAGGGTTTAGAAATTCTGAGCATCCTAAGTAAAAGCTATTTTATAAGATTGCAAAAGCGATTTGCGATCGAAACACCTATTACGAGGCGCTTATGTTGTTGAAATTGCTAAGTTTGTGAAAATAAACGAAAATATAATTTCTATCTAATGTTTAGCTATTTAGTTATTTAGTATTCTTAGACCTTAAAAATAATAGCTCCGATCAAGTTGGAACTATAAAAAGTAACTATTACATTAAGACCTTTTCTTTATCGTCTATGTTTTTGGGAAAATTGTATCTTATGACCCTTTGAAATGACTTTGGTTTGATGTTTTGATACATATAATGTTTAAATTGTTGATGTGGATAAAAATTCTCAGCGATTTTCGGCCTTATGTGTTAGGATTTTGTAGAAAACGTTTCTTTTAAATTTCATTTTGGGATCAAAGATTTTTCATCATAATCATATTCAATCAAATCATGACAAATCATAGTCTTAGCAAGTCGGTGAAGGCTTTTTGTTTATTACCAAATCAATTTAGGTCCTTCCATGTTAACAGCTACTCACCATATCAAAAGAAGAGCCAATATCGATAGAATACGGCTAATATATTTTCTTAAATTCCCAACACAAAAATAAGTGCTTTATTATAATCAAATTATTAATCAATTACAATTTTGTTAAAAGTATTATAAAAAAAAGTGGAAAATAAGAATTAAGTAATGTGATTTAGCAATTAAATGATTATATTTTTATAATCTTAAAAGAAAGGAAAAAGAATTTAGGAGATAAATTCGTCACCCATTTAATTTAATCTCTTAGTAGAACTGAATACCTTTTACTTTAATCACTTAAGGAAGAGGAATTTAGTTTTGTATCTTCGAGAACTTTTTCTAATCTGGTTTGTTTTCTTTTATTTAAAGATGAGGGAACAAAAAAAGAAAAGTAAGAACAAAATCTTCGAATAATGTAATTAGGATAAGATGTTTTATGCAATAGGTACAAAGAATACTTAAGTAGGATGATTTTTCGAATTCCTTTTGTTCTTTGGTTTAGTTATTTCTACAAAAGTAAACTATAATTGTTCGTAAGTATAGAAGGAAACATTTTGTTGTGCACAATAAAACATTTACCGCTACTCTTGACTTTTCACAACATATTAACAATATTGTATCTAATGCTTATAAAGTACTTGGTTTTCTTAAGCGTAAAACAGTAAATTTTATTAATCAACTTTCTTTAAAATCTTTATATTTCAGCCTAGTACGCTCCAATCTTAAACATTGCAGTATCATTTGGGATCCCTACTATGACAATGGAAGTAATGTTATTGAACAGGTTCAATCCAAATTTACACACAATTTATATTCCAAAAAGCTATAACGTTAGTGCTCAATATGTATCCTCAACTCATCTGCGAAATATTTTTTGTATTCTACTTTTAAAATCTAGAAGATAATTGTCTTGTGTTTTGTTTTTTCTTTAAAGTGTGGAAAAATTTAATTGACCCTAGATTGAGCTCTAGACAAATATCTGTACCTAGTCGGATTTTTAGAAGGTATCACTTTTTTTAGAAATATTTTTTGTAAAATGTAATTACACCAATAACTTTTGTCTATAAGTTTCTTTTGTTTTTGTTGTTGTCTGTCTTTTGTTTATAAGTTTTACAGAATTTGTAACAGTATTTGCGAAGATTTAGACGTTGTTATGACTTATGACTTTCTTGGTGGGGGGCAAGATGGCCAAGCACTGCGACTTTAAGTCTATTGTACTACACCCCAGAAATGACACAAGCACAAGAGACACACAAAGAAAGAGACGACACAAACACATAGACAAATAACAACATTTATTGACGGTCACAAGTATCCATGCTTGACCGGGATTCGAACCCGACCCCAGCAGCTCCAAAGGCCAGAATCCTTACGAGTGTGCCACCGGGGCGGCTAGATGTTGTTAACATGTCTTTTAAAGGTTTTCAACCAAATGTTCAGTGCATTTACACTGTTACTGTTTTTTCCCCTTGATTTTCTTCCAACACCTGTTATTGGATTTATAATCTGTTGTGTGTAAATAAATATTGTGTAGTTGCAAAACTCACAATCTCTAAAGAATAACTAAGACTTAGGGTCCGGTCAGTCCATTGGCGTGTTCGTTCGGTTGAATTAACAATCGTCAAAAGCCGCCAGTAATGGTGCCGGACCTTGTATTACAGTTATAGCTCAGAGAAAATAAACTTTTCAACTTCACCCTTCCGATTTTAACATTGATTTTTACTTCTATCATACTTTTTTTAAGGCTCAATTAAAAATATCCTAATACTTTGTTACATGATGTTAGTTTGTAAAAAGAATAACATATTTCTACTTTAATTGTCGATTTAGTTATGGGTTAAATTGAGAAAAACCAAAATACTTACTTAAATTTACTTTGTTTACTTAAGATTTTATTTTTACTTTTTTACTTAATGTTTAATTTTTTGATTAATTTAACTACTTTTAAAATGTTTCATTCGATTGTCGAATATTTAAACTCATTTAGAACGATTTAAAATATTATTTGACAAATGTCAACAGAACCTCCAAATTTCTTCAAAAATTAAATTTTATTTTTACGTAATCCTACCTGAGAATATACAGTGGTAGCCAAAAGTGTGGACACTTTTTGAAAGTTTCATTTGTTTCAACTGTTACCTGTGTTCTTGCATCTATTAAATTTCGCTTAAATACGAACATTTAAATATTAAGTTGAAGGTAATTTAATGTAGAATTTCATTAACAAAACAGTATTAAAGTATCTGTATTAGAAATAAAGTTATGCTCATTTTAGTTGAACAAGGAAGCACAATGCTGAAATTGCAATACAAGTTGGTGGTTCAAGGACTTGCAAAACTAAGACAGATCATAATATTATTTGCACAACTTATTTGTAATAGAGATATCGTAATACTGTATTTATTTTTAATTCTGCATTAAATTACTTTGATGATGATAATGTTGTGTCCATGGATATAGATTATATATGGGACCAAAGGTCTCATAGACTGCTTCAACGATCTGCAGACAGTGGTCCTCATAAAGAATAAATTACTTTTAATTTGATATACAATTGTTTAATTTGATATACAATTTTATATTCTGTAATCACACAAAGCTGAAAAATGTGAAACTTTAAAAACGTGTCCACACTTTTGGCCACCACTGTAACTATTTCCAATTTATGGAAGCCTCTAGTCTAGAAGAAAAAAATGCCTCAATGGAACGATTGAAAAAGAAATCAGCAGCACGGTACATTTCACACATATTCATTCACTTTACCACATTCAGACACACTTTTCTCTTCCACAAAGATATTTGAAACTTTTTGAAGGAGAGACTCAGATATTTTTTCGGAAATGGTTGAAAATCTCAGTGGGGCAAGGGGATTTGAAAGAAAATAATATTTATTAACATTTAACTTGTTCTATATATGACAAATTCTGCATTTCTGTACATAAAAATTCCCTTAAGTATTTGTATTAGTTTATTTCAGAATATTTTCCTAATATTTTTAAACACCATTTGCACAAACCATGCACTAAAAAGTGAAAAAAATGCAATATTCCTTCCATTTTAATGGAGTAACGTTTTACAAATTTGAAGTTTACTCTGGAAAATCCGCGGTAGCAAGTGCTACATTAGGTTTCACGGAGTAAAGCTGTACCATTTTTAGGTAGTAACTTTACACCACCGTACAGGTGTAATGTTACTCCGTGAAACTCGAAATAGCTATCATTCTTTCGACTTTGCGGTGTAACGTGAAGCTGCTCGATTTCACATCGCAGAAGATAATTTACACAAAATGTATAACTTTAACCAAACTAGCAGTAAATGTCATCTTATCGCTAATAGCATCGACGATTGGGAGTCATAAAAGAAAACGAATAAAAAGGACATACAATTTTGTCTGATATATTTTAATAATTATTTTTTGAGAATCTTGACGAATCTAAATTTTTACGTTTATTTATCAACTTCAATATATCTCTAAATAATCAAACATTAAGTGTTTCTTTGACGATCTATATTATAGAGTTGATTTCGAAATATCCACTTAGTAGTAACTTATTAAGAGAAAGTTATCTGCTGAATTATGAAGAAAATTAAAGTATTTAGAAAATTAGAATATTAAAAAATTAGAGAATTTAGAAAATAAAGAAAATAAGAATATTGAGAAAATTAGAATATTGAGGAAATTGGAAAATTGAGAAACTTAGAATATTGAAAAAAATTAAAATAAGAAATAAAAACATAAAAAAATTAGAATAATTAGAACAACAAAAATATTAGAGAAATATGAATAATTAGAAAATTGGAAAATTAGATAATTAAGAAAATTTGAGTATTGAAAAAATTGCAATACAAAAAATTAGAATATTAAGAAATTTAGAATATCAAGGAAATTAGAATATTGAGAAAATTAGAATATTGAAAACAATTGGAATAAGAAAATAAGAACAAAAAATTCGAATATTAAGAAAATAAAAACAAAAAAATAGAATATGAAGAAAATTTGGTTATAAAGAAAATTACAGATGATTCCATTTGGAATTATCAAACTTGTTATTGATTGTAATGTGTATGTGTATATTAACAGTGATCCTCCTATTAACAGTTCCTACGAAAAAACTTTTTCTTCACAGTTGGCGAAGTCTTCTTCCAGACTGCAAATGGCGGGCGGATCGTGACGCTAAACAATGGCAGAGGACAAAACAATTGGAAGAGAACTTTTCTTCCCGCCGGCTGAAAAGATAAAAACGGAAATTTTTGTGAGCTTCAGCGAAATTCATCTGTCCGTTTTGCATTCCATAAATGCACTTCTTTTAACTTAAGCCATGTGAATGGATGATATCAGTGAATCTTAATGATTCATGAATAAAAATCATTAACGTCGGTAAAATTGAAGGTTTCTACAATTTCTTGGAATTTCAAAAATTGGACTAACTTATTGCCATTTAAATCAGATTAAAGTGATATTTTATTCTGTCTTATTAAAATACCGATTTTTATTCTCGAAAAATATTAATATTCATTTACATCAGTTATTAACTTTGCTGTCACACTATGACATTTAAGTGTTCATGGACAAAATAAAAAAAAATAACTTGTTTGACTGATTTTTGGCCATGGTAATGAGAATGAGTGATGTAAATGAATATTAATATTTTTTGAGAATAAAAATCGGCATTTTAATAAGACAGAATAAAATATCACTTTAATCTGATTTAAATTTGAATTAATACACTCAGAAAAAACTTGCATTCAAACAGCACAAATGGAACACAAGTATTTACAATTTTGTGTTGTGTTAATAATGTAATATACTGTAATAATAACTGTTTCAATACTGTAATAATAACTCTTTCAATACTGTAATAATAACTGTTTCAATACTGTAATAATAACTGTTTCAATACTGCAACAATAACTCTTCCAATACTGAAATAATAACTGTTTCAATACTGTAATAATAACTCTTTCAATACTGTAATAATAACTGTTTCAATACTGTAATAATAACTGTTTCAATACTGTAATAATAACTCTTTCAATACTGTAATAATAACTGTTTCAATACTGTAATAATAACTCTTTCAATACTGTAATAATAAGTGTTTCAATACTGTAATAATAACTGTTACAATACTGTAATCTACCGTAATTACACAGTTCAATATTATTGTAATGTTGCCATTTTTACACTTTACATTTTACGCATTTACTTCTTACCTGAGCAAGTTTTAAATGTAAATTTTAAAATCATTAATTAAAATTTTATATATTTTTACACATTAATTTTGTCGCTAATGCCGAAAAGAAAATTTTGCACATTAAAATTTAATAAAATTATGAAACTTTGAAATATTTTAATATTATGTGTAATTGGAAAAAAAACTGTCGATATCTTGACACTTTATACCTCTGCACATTTCTGGAGTTTAGTGCCTAAATAACTCCTTATCCATCTTGATGTTAAAATACATGCTTTTATCATGGGAATTTCATCTCTATATTACAGAAACCTTGGGAAAACTATTGGGGATAGTGGCTGAGAGGTTAAACGTGTCCGCCTTGTAAGCCCAAGATCGCGGGTTCGAGCCCCGGCTGTGTCATCGGACTTTCTGGATGGGCAAATTCTGAGCACGCATGTCATATGATTATGTGGCATGTAAAAGTTCCCTGGAGGGCCCATTTGGCCTGGGTTCTCCCGGAAGAATTAAATCTCGGCATACTTTAACATCCACGGAGAGCTCATCAGATTCATTGTAATCTAGGCGTCAAAATTGGTAGCGAGAGCCGCCTAGATGGTGCCACAAAAAAATGGCTCTCAATTCTGGGCAATGTGCCGAGTCTGCAAAGGCTTGACCTCCAATGTTTGCAGTCCCATTAGAGAAAAAAACTATTGGGGATTTCCGTGTCATGATGAATTTCTTACCATTTACCTACAACATTTTCTCTTTTTGTAGTAAATAATTTATGTTTAGATAGATAAAAATAATCTTTCCAAAGACATAATTACTTGTAACATTTTATGGTCCTGTAAAGACATAAATGCCATGCACGTTTTACGACATAAAATAAATATTTCCTATTTAATAATAAAAAAACTGCGTTTGTTTCATACTGTTTAATGAAAGTTGATGAAATTTATATCAAGTTATAAAAGGATTTTGTGGGATTTGTACCGAAGTGCTTTTCAGTGGATTTTGTTCTCACCATACTCTCGTGCGTATTTTTATCAGCGAAACAATACTCTTTGATTCAACTCTTTCGCCTTTTACGACTATCGTAAAATGTTTTTATGATCCAGACTCATAAATATAGTCTTTTATTTAAGCTGCTGGGTTTTTGTCACCGATGCGTGCTACTCTATGTTAACAAGAATCAGGTTATTTTGGGTTGGTGAATAAAGGTGATTTTAGCATGAAAATATAGTGTTGGGATCATTATTATGGTATTGTCTTGTCCGTCTTTGTGAGGGGTGTTTGAGGGCTAAGACACCTCTGCCTTTGAGGCATTTTGTACCAACTCCAAATCCCAGTAGTGATGCGGCGATAGAAGCCACATTCTACACCGAGCCGAAGAGTCAATTTCTTCCTCATGCGGCATGAAGGGCAGAACCAGAGGGTGACACCACTACCATGCCTCTCCCGTTCAAGTCTACTTCGTGAGTTCCTTAATTGGAGTATACTACACGAGTTCCTTATTCGACTTCAACGCGATAGTCAGCTGCACTACTACCACGCCGCCCGTCTCTGTTGGGTCTATACTGCTCAAGTTCCCTCGTTCAGAAGCAACGTGATAGAGGGCAGCACTACCGACAGTAAGTTAATCAATCTAATTTTTTAGAGACAGAGGCGAACTAGAGGATCCCAAGAATTGACTTGTCACCCCCAAAGATATCGATTTGGTATGAGAACTTGGAGGACTTTGTGACCACTACGGATTTAACGTGCACCAGTCACCATTAGCGTACACGGGGGTCTTCGGAAGGCAGCGAAACTCGAACTCGCAACCTCAGGGATGCCAGTCCAAGAACTTACCAACCAGGCCATCCCGGCCCTTATTATGGTATACAAGACTGCAGGTAGAACTTCTGTTACTTTTCCCAGAGGCCAGTCGATGCGATTGGTGTTGTCACTTTTTATGAGCACAATGTCCCCCACATTTATTTTCGAGGTTTTACTTTTTTCACACCTGCGTATCAATGATCCAAGATATTCAGACCGAAACCTTTTTCGAAGGTTTTCCTGCAAAGCTACTCTGTACTTGACGCGCTTGTTGAGACTTTTATGATCAGCAGTATCACAGTCAGGAACCCCCGATAGCTTGATATCCTGAAGAAACATGGCAGGTGTAAGAGGGACAAGTTCTGAGTAACATTCGTCTATGTAGGTTAAGGGGCGAGAGTTTATTACAGATTCGCAATCACAAAGAACAGTTATTAATTCTTCATGTGTTAGACTTGTTCTTCCTAGTATTCTTCGCAAAAGACCTTTAAGCACACTGATGAGCCGCTCCCACCATCCTCCCCACCAGGGTGAAGAAGGGGGATTAAACTTCCATTTGATTGGATGAAGAACATTATCACTGCAGATGCGGTTCCAGTCTAAATTTTTAAGCAAGTTGGAAGCCCCGACAAAATTAGTTCCATTATCACATTATATTGTTTCACACCTGCCTCTCCGGGCTATAAATCTTCTTAGAGCAAATATAAAGCTTTCGGTTGAAAGTGATGTCACAAGCTCTAAGTGAACTGCTCTATACACGGCGCACGTAAAGATACACACCCAAGCCTTCTTTCCGTCCTTCAGAAATAGAGGGCCCGCTAAATCAGTTCCACAAATCTCGAACGCATTGGCTTGACGTACTCGATCTTCGTGCAACGGAGCAGATACAGCTTCACAACCTTTAGAGGAAAATCTTTTGCACGGGATACATCTTGAGATAGCTGATTTCACAGTTTTTCTTCCATTCAATATCCAAAAATGTTCTCTCAAGATATTCAGAAGAATTTGAGTTCCGGCATGACTATTTTCGATGTGATGGGAAAGTATTAACCTCTTGACAACTTCATGATTGGATGGGAGAATAGCTGGTTCTCTAAATTCCTCTGTATCTTCCATCAGAACAATTTTCGTTTTCAGCCGTATTATGCCGTCAGCATCCTTATACGCACTCAGAGTTTTGAGCTTTTCGTCATGTTCGTTAACAAGAGATTCTGCTTGGATCAACTTTATCACTTTTTTCTCAGCTTCTCTATATTCTTCGGTGTCCAGAGATCCTTTCTTCCTGTGCTGAACATTGCGTTGACAGTTTGCAACAAATCTCAAAATCCAACCCACTAATTTTACAATCGATTGGTATTTCGAGAAACGCTCATAAAACCATCCGGTAGACGAATTCTGCTTAATGGAAACCAAGGCCGGAACAGAGCTTTTCTTCTTTTCCTTTAGTATTTCCTCTTCATCAAGCTCAAAATCAATGTGAGCTTCTTTGTCTTCATAAGAGCCTAACCATCTTGGCCCCTCCCACCATCTACTTTTCACTAAAGCACTTGCTTTACATCCTCGGGAGGGCAAGTCTGCAGGGTTTTCAACTCCAGATATATGACGCCATGAAGAGGCTACAGTGATCCTACGAATCTCCTGAACCTGATTATTCACGAAAATTGACCAATTTTCTTGCTTCGTGATCCAGGTAAGAACAGTTGTAGAATCACTCCAATAGAAACATTTAACGTCGGTCCAGCCAAAGGCATCTAACACAGATTTCGTTAACCTTGCTCCAATCAGTGCCGCAAGAAGCTCCAATCTAGGTATTGTTGCGACTTTTGAAGGGGATATATACGGGATCTCGAGGTTAAAAAATGCACTTTTTTGCAATCTTCTTGTACAAGATAAACAACCGCGGCATAAGCGTCCTTGCTTGCGTCGCAAAAGGTATGAATGGAGAAGCTTCTGAGATCTTCCGAAGTAACGTTTATCCAGCGGGGAATGATAACTTTCTCCAATTCTCTAAGATCCTCAAACCAAAGTATAAATTCTTCTCGAAGGGGACCGGTGATTTCGTCGTCCCATCCTAAGGACAATTTCCAGGCTTTTTGAAGCATGAGCTTGGGGCAGAGCATTACTGGAGAAGCGAATCCGAATGGGTCAAACACTTTGTGAGCTACTGACAACATAGTGCGTTTAGTAACGTTATCAACATTAACTTCTTCCAACCGGCTGACGCTCAACGACAAACTGTCTTCAGTTTTATTCCATTGAAGACCTAACAATTCCGTTTTATTAGAGGCTCCGGTTTCTGTCGTTGAATACTCCCAATCTCTTAGAATGAAACCACCTGTCTTCAGTAGGTCATTAGAAACATCTATCAATCGCTTCAGCTCTACTTCATTATGGACACTAGTTACAAGATTATCCACATAAAAACTCTTCAAAAGACACTGAGTTACAAAAGGGTCAACGGCGACATTCTGTTCAATGTGATACTTCAATACAGCTCCTAATAGGAACGGACTGCTGCGGACACCAAAAACTACTCTGGCATGGCGGAAAAACTTATAATTTTCACAAGATTTATCAGTCCACCATAGAAATCTCAAGTAATCTCTGTCTTCTCTACTAAGACTGATTTGCAGAAAAGCCTTCTTTATATCTGCAATCACACCAATCTTTTTCTCTCTAAACAGCAATAAAATATCAGGTATGAGCTCAATCAAGTTCGGACCACTATGTAGAGAGTCATTTAGCGAAGGATAACCCTTTACTCTAGCAGAGGCATCAAAAACCGGTCGTATCCCAAGTACTCGTGTGACGTCGAATATGACGTGATTTTTTGGTCATAAAATGCCCCTAAATTGACGTCATTTTTTTGGTGACAATGTCCATTTTGAAGACGTGATATTCGACGTCAAATAATGACGTTAATCTAACGTGAATAAATGACTCTTTTGTGACCAGATGACGTGAACTTTTCGTTAACAAATAACGCGAATTTCACGTGAAAGGTGGACGTGAATTTCACTTGAAAAATGGACGTGAATTTCACGTGAAAGGTGGACGTGAATTTCACGTGAAAAATGGACGCGAATTTCACGTGACAACACGACACGATTTTCACGTGATCAATTGACATTAATTTTACGTGACCATATGTCGCGCTTTTCACGTGATCAAATTACGTTTATTTCACGTGATCAAATGACATTAACTTCACGTGACTATATGACGCGATTTTCACGTGAATTTTTTTATTTCTATGTAATTTCAGTCATGGTGTAAAACAAAAGTTTGTTTAAAATACTATACAATATTTTGAATTACAGAAATATGTCATTTTCAAAATATATTGTCCTTAAAAAGAAATTTCTGAACTAATGACTGTTAACATACTATTCATAAGTCATTAATTTAAAAAATTCTTTTACTACTTATTTTGAAAAAGATATTTTTCATAACTTCAAAATATTCCACAATAATTTAAACAAATTTGTATTTTAAACCATGATTAAGATTGCATAGAAATAAGATGAGAAAACTGAAATTCAAAAACTATTTAGTGCATAATCAAGAATTTTAAGCCTTTGTAGTAATATTAAACTTGCTTAATTATTTAAGTGTCACCTGAGCATCTAGAACTACAGGTTAGCAATTTCAAATCTTGATATTTTTAATAAATACAAAATCATTTAGAAGCAAAATATTTTTATTAAAAAAACCAATAATAAACAAAATAAACAATTGAAGAGCTGCTTCCATAACCAGACTTTCAAGGAGAAACTGAAAAAGAAAAAAAATATGTTAATATATTATAAAACCGTAAATATATATTCCCAGTATAATTTTTTTAAAACATAATAACGGTATCCATCTAAAATATATGTATAATCAAATATTTAAAGGATTATAAATTTAGTTTTTCTTTTCTAAATATCTTCTATATTTCCATAAAAAAGATTCAATTACTTTGTTTTTACATTTTAAAAATGGAAAAGTTTATTTTCATCACCGCAAAGTATAGATTATATACAAAATAAATAAAAAAAAATATTAAAATACTATTTAACTGCTTGACTGACATAAAATTAAATAAATATTTGAGGAATTGAACCGGGAAAATGTGTTAAGTATTTGATTTATGGTCCATTTCTATGTTTTAGATCAGGAGTTCCCAACCTTTTTGCCCTTGCGTACCATTTATGTTTGAGAAATTTTGGCATACCAGCTGATCTTAATATTTTAATAAACATATAATTTCTAATATAAATTTATCTAAAATTTATCAAAAATAGGTTCATTATGCATCCAGAATGAAATGGTAAAAAACAGGAGTAAAAAAACCTTCTTTTTTTAAACAACTAACTTTTAAGGGGGGGGGGGGGATTGAAATCATATTTTTGTAATAAATTATGGCAATAATGTTTCAAAACTTTACTTGTAAATTCAGTTCAAATCATTTTTAAACATCTTAAAGTGCAAGCATGAAGAATTTAGAGTCTATATATTAAAGAAAATTGTTTATTGTGAATTTTATTTTACCATGTTTTCCATATTTTCATTTAATTAAAACAAACATCATTTAACTCTTCCAAAGACATCATTCTGTCATTTTTCTTACGATAAATCAGTGCAAGCTTAAGGTAGGCGAATACCCAAAATTCTAAAATTTTTACTATTGCTTTAATCTTTTCCAAATTTGGAATACTGATTTCAAATATAAAGAATAATACTATTTAGGCATTTTTTTAAATTTAAATATAAATTATTTATTTAAAACGGTGTTTTTCGACTAAAAAAGGAGGTTTACGCTAACAAGTCTACCACATTGAATTTTCAACCAATAAACACTAATTATGCGTTAAATTCTTTTTGAACTGATACATGCAATGACCCTCTAGAGTTGCAAAAAAATTACAAGAAAAGAAGTTTTAATGTAAAACTTTTTATACTAGAAATGTTGGCGCAACCCCCCTTTTTTTAGGTGAAAAACACCGTTTAAAACAAATCAATTATTTTTAAATAAAAAAATTGCCTAAAAAGCATTGCTCCTTATATTTGAAATCACTATGCCAAATTTGGAAAAGATTAAAGTAATAGTAAAAATTTTAGAATTTTGGGTATTCGCCTGCCTTAAGTTAGTTAGAAAAAAACAGCAAGCTGATGATTTCAATTTGAATCATATCGGGTGAAAAGGTTTAAACCATGTGCTCCTTTTATTATTTTAAGCAGTGTGCTAGTTTTACTAACTTACTTAGAATTAAGCACTTCTGAGATGCAGCAAAGTTCATTCAATACCTTAAAAAATGTTCTTAATATCACATATCTATGTTATTCCCAATATTTTGCTTAACTCTGATTTCAGCATCTCTAGGATGACCAGACATACAGTAATTTATTTAACAATACAGTAATATAATTAAAAAATAAGTATATATTTTAAAATAACAAAAAAACTCAATTCAAATTATAAATTGCAATTGATAATAAAAAAAGTGTTGGTAAATATAACATAAATCCCACTATGATTTTGAAATAAAAATCAAAATTTTTTAAGGACTCAATTTTTTTCCCTGGGACTGTAATCATAACTGGTTTCCTCCTGGTATTAGTAAAACCCCTCTCTAGTATATTTAACATTAATTTTTTTTTTAAGGAAATTTATTTAATGAATATACAACTGCGATCCAAAAGTCAAAGGTTAGACAATGACGTTTTTTAGCTGTAAAATTTAGATTTGTGGAATTAGAATATCAAAACATCCCTGTATATATTAAATACGTATTTTGAAATGCTATAATTAAAATATAATTGCTTGATTTGCTATAATAATTTTTAGTTTCATAAAATAAAATTTTGTATGGTCCCAAAAATTTAAACACAAATACGAGATTATGCTAATTTAAAGTACAAAATTGCCTAATTTCGCATTTTTACTGTTGAATTATATATTTTTTATATGATAAATTTTAAAAAAAAACAATATCCGGTGAACTAAGCAGATTTTAGAACGATATTGGTTTAATTTTACACCAAACAGACAATTAAGCCATATTAAAACTTTATTCAAATCCCATTTGCTTCAAATTTGCAATTTAACATACCTAAATACGAGCCAAATGAATACCAGTCCATCACCTTAAAGTTTTGAAACGAATTCGTGGATTTGGGGACATGCATTGACTAATTTTCTTGATGAAAAGTGCAATCTTTCCCACATAAAATCACAAAATAGCGACAAATCATTCTATCTTGCACTTTAGTACAATGCAGAGATAGTCACCTCTTCAAAAACGACAAAAAAAGTAGGAAATTTTAACGAAAGTTCACTCCAAACAATTACGAAAGTTTCATATCTTCATACTAAAATTTGAAGTTTGAGAAAACCGGTTTCCTTGAACCGGTCTCTTTAGTGCTGTTTAAACACGTTCGGTTTAACCGAATATTAAAAAATAAGCTTTTGAAAACAACGGTTTTTCCCCTCAAAAACTCTAGCATCAAGGAGTTTGTAATGGTGTAAAGTGAATTTACTTTGGAATAACCGAATTTTTTTGGTGTTTTTGAAGAGGTGACTATCTCTGCATTGTACTAAAGTGCAAAAAAAAATAATCTGTTGCTATTTTGTGATTTTATATCTGAAATACTGCACTTTTCATCAAGAAAATCAATCAATGAACGTCTATAAGTCTACGAATTCATGGCAAAATTTTAAGGTGATGGGCTGGTATTCATTCGGTTCGTATTTAGATATGTTAAATTGTAAATTTGAAGCAAATATGATTTGAATAAAGATTTAAAGTGACTATATTGTCTTTTTGGTGTAAAATTGTACTAATATCGTTATTAAATTTGTTTAGTTCACCGGATATCGTATTTCATTAATTTATCATATAAAAAATACATGATTCATCAATAAAAATGCAAAATTAGGTCATTATGTACTTTAAATTAGCATAATCTCGTATTAGTGTCTAAACTTTTGGGACCATACAAAATTTTATTTTATGAAAAAAAAATTGTTGTAGCAAATCAAGCTATTATATTTCAATTATAGCATTTCAAAATACTTCTTTAATAAATATATAGGGATGTTTTGAAATTCTACTATCCCAAATCTAAATTTTACAGCTAAAAAACGTCATTGTCTAAACTTTTGGATCGCAGTGTACAATGAGCTTTTTAATACAAATCTATAAAAAAAGTAAGCCTTAAAGCATATATGATAAAAAAAAATTAGCTATGATGAGACTTATTAAGATTATCAATCTATGATACAAAAATAAAGTATTATTAGGTCTTCGATGTCATCAATGGATTTTTAAAAAAATACTAAGCAGCGAAATAAGTTCAATGAGGAAGCATTGTTGGATTGCACTAGAAGTTAGTTGGCCAATATTCGTAGAGATCTTAATGCAATTAAAAACTTAATTAATCTACAAATTTTAATTAGATTTCTCGCACCTTAAATTATCTTGATTATCATTAAAATTTGCTTTTAATGAAATTTAAGTTTAGTTTTTATTGATGTGGGCCGAGAATGGTGAAGTTGAATATCGTTGCACTACAGCTTGGGGAAGGGCAAGGCAGTTAAAACGAAAGATTAATAAGCAGTAACAACTCAACCACTTAAGTAAAAGCCTTTTTAGTATTTAACTTTCTCTTATCCTTTCCTTTAGCGGTTAAAATAGCACTTTTGGAAATTTTCCCTGATTTTTTTTTTTAATCAACCTATTAACCTGACTTTTCCAGATTGAATAAATTTCCCGACTTTTCCAGATTGATTAAATTCCCTGAATATTATATGATTTGACTGATCCTGTAGCCACCCTGATATTACACTGCTATTTAACAACTTACTTAGTCCTCTTCCTGCCCTGTGACACATAAGGCCTTCAGCTACGCCAACTTGTCCAGCAGCTCTTGCTTCCGACCAGCTTGGCCATCCAGCCTGGTTCCTCTCATCCAGGACCGATGAACTTGTCGATGATTCCGAAAAAAAAAGACATACATTAACCCTTTCAGTCCCAAAAATTTACTACACTACAGAAACATCTGATATTCACGATATAAGCTTATTTTAGGTCAAATATACGAATTCCATAAGAAAAAAAATTTATTAATTTTTTTTATATGGTTTTTGAAATAATTCCAAAATTCTTTAACTGTGCAAAACAACAAAATAAAAAATATATATATTACCTAAAAACACTTGGAGTTATATATTTTAAGGTATCTGACCATATTATTAAAAAAAATTGGTAATTATTTTAACCGAAATAGTTTAAATTGTGTTTTAAATATGTGGAACTGAAGTGAATTTATCAAAAATCAGGAGAAACGCTTGTTGACTATTTTCTAAATAAAAAAATAGTAGTTCTGACTTCTATTGATATTTAAGTAAAATTTTGTCTGATAGAACAAAGTGTGAAGAATCGAATGATGTGTGTTTGGATGTCATAGCGGGACATAAACATTTTGAAAAAAATATTGAAAGTGATGATGCCAAATGGCATCACTGGACTGAAAGGGTTAAAGATTAGAAGTTTAAAATTAGCTATTTTTCTTTTTACCAGGGCTACTTGTAAAGCAAGTCAAACTACTTGTTAAGATTTTGAATAGTTTCTGGTGGAGGGCAAGTTAAACTTTACTTTTAGTAAATAACTACTTTTTTACTAAAATTTTTTACAATAAACTTGGGGCAAAATAATTAAATCACCTAACTGTTCTTCAAAGAGAACTAAAATTAAACAAACAAAACAAAGTTTTTATTGAAAAGTTATTTTAAAGGAGTTACATTTCAAAATTAGTACATGGCAGCCTTTGGAAAGTAGCGAAATTTGTCATTACTTTGTTACCATTAAAAGTAACTATGCTCTACTCAGTTCAGATTTACTGCTATTAAAATATAACAGTGTAACCTAAAAAAAAAAAACTGTTACAAGTAACACGTTACTCCCCTACCCTAGCTAGAAAATTAAGCCAAAATCAACTAATTTTCTCTTTATTTTCATTTTTAAAGTCAGTTACTCAAAAACAATCAATCTGTAAACAAAAAAAATTAAACTGTACATCCTACATTGAGTTAATTTTACTACTTTAACATTATGTGCTTCCGAGATGCATGTTATGGTTCAAAAAATACTTATAGCTTAAAAAACTATGCTTCTTTAGACTCAAGTCTTGTGTAAAGTTTGATATATTTAAAAAAAAGATTAAAAATGCAACTTACATTTTATCGAAGGCAAAGCATCTTGAAGGTCCTCTAACGGTTGTGTTGGGTTCTTATTCAGGTGTTGGCTCGTGATGATTGTGGTTCAAAAATACGACGCCCGTCGCCAATAGCCCTCGTGTAGCTCTAGTGCGACGATAATTCAAACCAAACCAAACTTGAAATTCCGCTTAACAGCATACAGCAGGCATATCCTATTAAATAAAAAAATACATTTTAGATTCAGGTTGACCTTGTCATAATGCATACATTGTTGAAATTAATAACTCATTGAAACTAATAACGAAATCTTGCACACCAAAAAAACTAAAAGTATTATGAAAACAAAGTTAGAATATAGAAAGTGCGCCAGGATACAAAAAAAAATGTGAACGAGTCTCGAAATTCGGTGAGTCTTGATCACTGCCTTGGATTGGTTCAGTTGAATTAAAATTGCACTAATTAAACAAGCTAACAAAAATGTGAGTTCCTATTGGATCAGACCACAAATAAAAATACTGAAGTCAAAAGTAGTAAAATGTAGAAATATTTAACATGGTTTATTACGAGGTTGCTTGAAAGTTTTTATCGCTCTTTAAAAACTCTCTCAAATTTTGAAATTTGTTTCTGTGCCAGAGACTAGGATTTTATCGTTATTTCTTTACATATGCTAAAACTAAACTCCCCGGCTCAACAGCCCACTCTTTACTTATGCATTGTGCACAAATCCACTTACTATGTGAAAAACTAATGATTTCAAAATGCAAAAAAAATATTCGTATCTTAAAAAAATAACGAAATCTTGCACAGCAAATTGTTTACCAATAAATTCTAAAATCTTACCTTCAGCTCTGAAAAGATAAAAAACATACATTTTTAAGTATCAGCTCTGATTATATCTGAAGTTAATACCAATTACCGGATATATCTTGAGACTTGAATTCGGTCATTCAAGTATTTCTTTAGCTTTTATTCATTTGATTTTAAAATATTGGATTCATTTACTTAAGATGTCTGATGAAAGATTATTTGCTAAGGCTTGTTATTTACGACTTCATAACTTTTCTCTTTAGGCATCTTCTACTAGCAAATTTAACTGGGCTATCTGTTAGGAATATTTTACCAAATGCTGGTTTTTACTTTGTTTGGATAACCCAAGATTACAAAATAGCAGAACAATACCTACCAATAATTATCCTTCATCCAATGATCAATACATTCATTAAATAACTTCGCTTGTATAGCTAATATTAACAATGTATCAGTAAAACGAATTCTAATGCAGTTGCATCTTGCATCGTAATCTAACACACTTAGACTTTAAAGGATCAATTTACAAAATACTTCATAACTTATTTTACACAATATTATATACTTATTACCTTACATCCGAACATGAAACCTGGAAACATATAATTTTAACTTGCCCCCATTAATGAATCCTTCAGAAGAAAATACTGTATACATTCCTTCTAACAATATTTCACAATAAAAACTATCATAATATTTTAACTACAGTAAACTCCCGATTATCCGCGGGTGGATTATCCGCTTTGCGGATTATCCGCGACCAATTTTTTTCCATTTTTCAGTTCAAATATTAAAAATTATGAAAAAAAACCCGCGATAAATGAATTTTAATTTGTTTCAAAGCTTTTTGGAAGAATGCATTCCAAGAACAACGATTTCCTTTCTAGAACGACGAATACATTTAACAAGAACAACAAATGCATAATAGTAATAAGAATGACTGTAGGGAACCTGGTGTTTCGGCCAGGTGCACATCACGAACAGGCTTTTGTCAAAAAGCGTCACTTATAAAATAAACTGCCGCTATTTTAATTGAATTGCTTTATGTGATTTTGATACTAGCGAAATGCGTGAGAAACTAAAAAAAAAAAAGGTTGTCTTGACAATTCAAGATGAACTGCAACTCATTAAAAAGTTAGAAAATGGATCTTCTACGACTGAAATGTACTTGCAGTGTGGCATAGAAAAAACGACAGTAATAGACATTTTGAAGTAAGTAAATTTGTACATGCTATATACGATTACTGTAATTTACTTTTTAATGAAATCCAGAAGAAATTTTGTTTCTATGCATTTTCTTCATTTTTGCGGATTATCCGCGAATTCGCTTATCCGCGGAAGCCGCGCCACCCAATTCCGCGGATAATCGGGAGTTTACAGTACTTAACACAGTTTTAAAAGTTAGACAACATGTTTTAGGCTTCGATGAAATTGACAATTAGTTTACTTCCTTGTGTTTCTTTTTTGTTTGTATTTCATTGCTGCATAATACAGATTACTTAACTTTTGGCTTAGAAAAAATCACATAGAAGCACGATAAAACAAACCTAACCCAAATAAAACAAAATACAATGCTATACTAGATTATATACTATGAATTATTAAAAATTAATGCATATGTTTGAAAACAGAATAAAAACTTACTTCGCACTCTGCACTCTGCACGGTTCATTGCTGCATTCCACAGACGCTACAGCTACATGGCAATGGCGGCGGGCGGATAGCGTCTCTCGAAAAATCCCGCGTGAAACGTGATAACGTGATGGAAGTAGCAGTAGGTGATTTTGATGACGACAATTGGACGTGACTTATGACGTTCCTTAAGTCAGTTTGGTCATTTTGCGACCAACTAATTGACGCCTTTTGGATCACGTCATTTGGCTGTCAAAAAAATGACGCCAAAAATGACGCCATTAAAAGACGTCAACTGAACTGACAAAAACTTGACGTCAATTTTTTCGTGATTTTTTTACTTGTTGACGTCATTCATAAAAATGTGACCTTATTTTCACGTCATATTTGACGTGACACGAGTACTTGGGATAGGCGTAGTCTTACTAGCTTTGATAACAGGTCTATGTGGGAGATAATTTGCAGACAAAGAAATTTCTTCAATAGGTACTTCTTCGATAATCCCTCCACGAAGCCAATCTGAAAATATTTGCTCATAGCTGTCATATAAATTTTCTTGAAGCAGCTTCTTGGTCGTAGTTTCTAATCTTCTTTTAGCCTGTTCAAGATTATCAGCTAATGGCACACTGTTATCCAACCAAGGCAAGTGAACTTCATAACGATTATCCTCATTGTACCTAATAGTTTGAAGGAATTGTTCTTTAGTCAAATCTTCTTGCTCTCTCTTAGAGAGCTTTTCAATAGGATCCTGGATCCCAATGGAATCGAGTTTCCAATAGTCTGAAATGTCAAACTCTTTGACGAAAAGTGATGTCACCAGCATAGCATTGCTTGAGGTTGCTTCATTTTTAGGAACTTTTCCTAAGAGAGTCCAACCAAGTAAAGTCTCAATGGCTACCAATCCGCTTGACAAGACTCTTCGTTGGCCGGTCAAAATCTTTCCAAAAATGTCAGCCCCTATAAGAACTTATACGGGTTGTGGCTTTTCTCCAACATCACTTAAAGATATATCTATATTCTGAAGCTCTTTTATCCATGGACCCGAATTCACAGGTGAGATATCATTGCAAATTGTAGCTTGATCTAATGCTTCAAAGTTGCAAGTGAAGTTGTTCTTCATATTTCTCAACCTGATTCTGTAGCCTGTATGAGCAAATTCTCCGGTTTTAACTCCGCCAAAGAGAGAGTGTATTAGAGTCTCTTTCTTCACTGGTGTGTATCCCATGTCTTCAGCGAGATTTTTCACAATATAAGAATTTTGAGAGCCGGTGTCCAGAACTATTCGCACGACAACTTCCTTTTTATCTGAAATAAGCTTGCATTTGAGAGTTTGTAAGAACACTCTAGGACCGCTACTTATGTTTGCCATGTTTACTTCGTCAACGACTTCATTTTCGTCTGTCTTCTTTTCTTCAATTTTTCTTGCTTCATTTGTTTCACACATCAAGGGTACATGTTTTTTCCCACAAATACAACACCTCAGAAATGCACGACATCTTCGGACAGGGTGACCAGGTGCCAGGCAGGCAAAACAACAATTCTTTTCTCTAAGAATTCTTTTTTTTTCGATAAACTCATTTTTTGTGCGGAAAAACAGTCTGCACTCGAATGAGCTTTATCACAGAAAACACACATCTTTTTCGTTTCCTGAGTATGAGAAGTCGTGAAAAGTCCGGAAGCTGTTGGCGTGTTATTCTTTTTTACCCTCTGATCAAATTTTTTACCTTTGAAGCAATTGTTTTCTTTCTTCTGGTTCAAGCCAAAACCTTGCATCGCTAAACAAATCCTTTCCTCGGATTCCACTTCAGATTTTAGGAATTTTAGCAAACCATTAAGCCTTTCTTGTGGATCACCATTGTGGTTGAAATCAGGGCCTATTTGTCTTTGCCATGCTCTAAGTATATCTTCAGGCAAACATGACTCCACTAATGGGTGAAGAAGAGCAGCGCTTTTATCCGTTGTTACGCCAAGAGTCTCTAGTGCACGAATCTGAGACTCCAAATTATCGTATAGTGCGCATAGATTTATGGGAGAACTTCGCGCAGCATTTTGGATGACCAGATTTAACAGTTCGCGAACATAAAATTCAATTAGTAAATCATTTCGACCGTAACTAGATTTTAAAGATTCGATGGCTTTTTCGTAGTTGGCGCCGGTAGGCGGAAAACTTTCAACAACCTCCCGAGCTCGCGACTTACTAACAGTACACTGTATCAAGTATTGAAACTTATTTTCTGGCGCAATATCTACATCATTATGTACATGCTCGAATTGACTCCAAAACGGCAGCCAGTCCTTTAAATCTCCAGAAAATTGTCTTAATTCTAATTTAGGCAAATTGAATTTCTTTTTGACGTTACCTGTTAACTCTGCAGTTTCCTCGGGAGCATCCAACGCTCTTCGGGCATTTATTCTGGCCAATTCTAATTCATGTTGCCTCTGACGTTCTACATCTTGCCTTTGACGTTCTTCGTCTTGAAGCCTTCTATCTTCTTCGTCTTTGTGCCTTTTTTCTTCTTCTCTTTGCTGTCTTTCAGCAACAGTTGTTTCGAACACAGAGCTAATAAAATTCGGATCAGCTTTGTATTCATCACTGTTCAAAATTTCTTCTTTCAGTGCGGAAATAGTAGTTTTAGATGGTAAGGACCCGATAATCTCTTGGCACAAGTACAATAAATCTTCTTTTTTAAAGCCTTTAACTGCTTGAAACATTTTGAATAAGCTTACCAGGTCCTGTCGCGGACGCCAGATGTGAAGAGTTCTCAATAGAATTTCAGTCCTCACTTAACAAAAATAACTTTTATTATTGCCTACTTATACAACGTCGCTTTATAAACTAATTTTACTAATTTTAACACTTGAACCACAGGTTCACCAAGCATAAAAATAATTTTAAAGTAAATAAAAAGCAGCTTCTCACACAAAATTCTTTCATGGAATGTCACTTCTTCGAAAAAATAAACACATAGTCTCCATGGCAACCGTTTTCGCCAAACGAATTGAATATAACAATCAGGAAAATGCGAAGTTCCTAAAATACCTTCATCGTAGCTTATTTTGATTTATTTTATTCTTGACGCGATCGCTTTCAAACAGTCAACACAAATTACACCACAATCGACATTCACTTGGAGAGGGAAACGGATATTCTCAGTTTTCGCCAACACAGATTATCCTGGGTGAGGCAAATAAAAGTGGCCCCGGCCTAAAGATAGAAATACGTTGAAATGCTTGGAGAGAAAAACTCTTGAAGCCGCCTGAAACCTGCTTTTGCATTGGTTGGATGGGATCAGCTTCACATTAGAGCTACTCATAGACTAGTGGCTAGTTCAGATCTTAGTACGGCCCGTGCAGCCCAAAATGTCCGACTAATAATACCCCGTGTAAGGGAGTGCACGTTAAATTTCCTTCAAAGTCCTGACGCTGCGAACGATGTCACCCTTAACGGTTGCGTTGGGTGCCATTCAGGTGTTGGCTCGTCACCTGACTGTGGTTCTAAAATACGACGCCCGTCGCCAATAGCCCTCGTGTAGCTCTAGTGCGACCATAATTCAAACCAAACCCAGACTCAGATCTTACTTCGTATTGTTTGAAGACGTCCCACAATGCAAATTTTGTGTCTTGCAGTCTATTTAGAATGTTTTTTATTAACAAAAACGTCCTATTCTCTAGGATATATAAAGACCGAAATAATGAATGGTGGAAACTTTTTTTGATCAGTTCTACAAACCTTGTTTATATTTCATTTCAACTAGCTTCTCGAACCAAAGCGTAGTTGCCGGCAAATAAGTTTCGTTGGCTTAATGAATTATTTGGGCTTAATATTGAAGCGATCAATAGCTTCAGTTAGCAAACCTGTTTTTGTATTGGTTTTTGACTTGGCAACATTTCTGTCGTATTCTTACCTCCATTTTCGGGCCACTTTTATTTGCCTCACCCTGTACTTCGCCAGAAGCACGAGTTAAAAGCCGTCAATTTCCCTTCTGGTCGAATTACCATTAAACGAGACGAACTCTCTCACGAACCCTTTTAGATAATGTCGGTGCCTTCAAAGGATTTCTATTTAAAGTTTCAATTGTTCGCGGTCTTTTAAATCGATACAATAGCTTTGGGGGAGTTAGTGCCAGAAATAGCGACAAAAATTCCATAACTTATAGTTTAAAACTTTATGGGTAATTATGTTTTATATTTAATTAAAACATTTTAGCTGGTTTAATTTTATGATAACAAATTAATTGCGAACGTTTTTCTGATTTCAAAGTAATTTGCATAAAACGTAAGCACACTCTAAATAATGAATGCTCAAAAACGACGAAACTTTCATTAATTTTGACGATTCGTTAATGGCAAATGCTCAGAGTTTTCGTTTCCTCAGAGTGAGGAAATGTGAATCGTCACTTTTATGAGGATTTGAATGTCGTTTAATCTAAAGAAATATTTCGTCATTTTTGAGCATGTGAGTACAACCAATGAGATTCAGTTTCCTCAAAATCAAGATACAGAATCGTCAAATCACGATCGTAAAAGAGAGGATTCGCGTTTACTCAAAAATCACGTGATAGTTTGACGAAACAATCCTCAAAATTAACGAAATGAGACTTGAAGATTCACGAATCGTCAAAAATGAAAGTATTTTTTCTGAGAGTAATAAAAAAGTTTTTACAGTTGATTATATAATATTTTAAAAAAATAGTATCACTTTTCTGAACAACAAATGTACCACTAATAAGCATAAAATACGGAGATTTATGTGTTTTTAATAAAAAAACACTCAAATTCCTTTAGTTTATGACCTATTAGGGCTAAAAGTGAGCTACTTGTAAAAGGTTTTGTAGTTTTGAACGTCGGTCAAGTGACGAGGCTAGCACCTCACGTAATCTCATACAGAGTCCTACGCTGCGTTAAGAATTTGGAGCAGGATATATTTAACATGCTCCAGTGCCATATGCAGTATGCACGACGTTACGTATTGTCGGGAAAAAAGACTTTGAAATGTTGAATGTCTGTCAGTAGTAGGTGGGAAAATGAACAAAGATCAGTAGGTTACTAAAGTTATTTCTCAATTAAAATCTCATGGATATTATGTTAAGAAGCTTTAACTTTCAAATGGAATGGGACACATAATTCATATTTTATCGTATTTTAATCTGGAAAGGAGCCCGAATGGCCGAGTGGTTTGGACCATTACGCCAGCAGTCTGCGCGCTGTAACGGATGCGTGTTCGGTTTTCGCCTTCTCCCTGGGTGTACTTTCCTTTCTCTTTGTAACAGCTAAAAATTCTTTCTGTGTGCATCTGTCTCTTTGACGAAGGCTCATATAAACGGGTCTCTGATCATCAAGCATAAGCTGGAAAAGGTGATGTTTTTTCGATGGGAGTCGCCGATTTGCAAAAATGTACTTCCTCTACACTCTTAAAACAAACGAGCGATTTTAACTCAGTCTGAGTTAATTTTCACTCATTCCAGTGTCGAAAATGCACTTCTCCTATAGGAGTGGATTTCACTCTTCTGTTTTAAGAGTGTATTTGCAATAACAGTCATCATTAGTTATAATAAAGTGTTTACACACTTTTACCTCTCAAAAACTGTACCTAACACAATAAAGTTTAGTTAATTTTGTAATAGTAATAGTGTGTAAGATTAGTAGAAATCATCTTTTATTAAAATTAAATTCTATTTAAAGAAATATTGACCAAAATAAATTTAAAAGAAATGAATATCAAACAAGGTTTTCAAATTACTAAAGGTTCAAAGAATCACCTAAAGCAAGGTCACCTTTAAAATTTTCAAAAATTAAATAATACTACATTGTTACTTTCTACAAGCGCTTACTATCAAGGCAACGCACATAAAGATACTTTCAAACTTTTAATAGTAGCGCATAAAATGTAATTTTTAAGCATACCTCATTTTTTTTACTTAATCATATTACAGGTTCTTAAGGAGGAATAGACGCGCTGTACCACGGGTCTCCAAACTCAAGAACTCAAGTGCCTCAATGTTAGCCCAATTGAAAAAAAAAACTTTTTTCTCTGACACAAAATTCTCCGGCTTTATTTTGAATATTTTTACAAACGGTTTCTTTTAATAATAGAAGTAGATAAGTTACATGTCTCTTTTATCCCACTTTTTAAAATTGCTTCGAATATACTTTTTATAAAATTAATTTTTAAAAATTTAAAATACAAACGAACCAATTTAAAAAAGTTGTATTGCCTGGAAATGTAAGCCAGCTGCATTTATCACGTAAAAAAATCCGTTTGTAAAAATATTCAATACAGTCGGAGAAATGTGGTAGAGAAAATATTTTTTTTTCTCCGTTGGATTAAAACTGATGCACTTTGCTTTGGAGACCCGACATCCAGAGCGCCCATTCCCCTTTAAGCCACCCAAAGTTAGTGTTAAACTCACCGACGTACCTAAAAAGATTTTCAATTAATTATTCAAATTATTTAAGCATCCAAAAGTTAAACTAATTTTATCCTCAAAAGAAACTCATTAAATTTAATCAGTTAGAAGAAAAAAGTTAAACACGTCATTTTTCTCCTAACATTGTTTAATTTGCGTAATTAAGTTCAGTTTGACAAAATTAGTATTTTTTTACTTTAATGAACACTTAATTTAATTTACACAAACACAAGAATTGAGTAATTTATTTATAAACTACATAACGAGGATATATTCAATAAATTAACCGAAGATTATTTTTAATATATTTATCACCTAACAAAAGTTTTCCAACAAAATTTACCACAAAAATAATAAATATAAAAAATATTTATCTGCCTTAAAGATTATCAAACTAAGTAAAAGTTTCCTTACAAATTATCATATATAAAGAGTTTTTTATGGAAGTTTTATGTTTGAGGAAATAAACTAAAAACAATGTTTTATAAATTAAAAATCGCAAAATTGTAACAAGCGTTTTTTAAAATATTCAAATTTAAGTTTAATTTTACAAAGGTGACTTGTGTTTACTTCTCTTTACCATTCACAATAGCACTACACAAATTTTAGAAAAGGATTTCTAACACAATTAGATAAAAAAAAAAACTAAATTTAGTCCAATTCCAATTGACCTCAGTTTAGAATTCAGAAGTAAGTTAGTTTTAAAAGTATATCAAATACGTTTATGTTTTTCATTTCTTATCTAAAAGAAATGACACAAGCCCTATTAAAATTTTGACGAAAATAAGACATATATGATTTCATTTAACTCCTTAACGATCGGAAAATTTTCTAGAAAATTGTCACAAAAATACCTATGCACTCTTAAAACAAAAGAGTGAAATCCACTCTAGTTGGAGAAGTGCATTTTCGACACCCTAAAGGCATGCATATTTTCTCAGACTGAGTTAAAATCACTCGTTTGGAGTGATCCTGTCGGAGGTTTAACACACAAAGGATCCACTCCAAAAAGATAAGTGCATTTTCCAGTCTGGAGGAGTGAAATCCACTCAGACTGAGGTAAATTGGGAGCGTTTGTTTTAAGAGTGTGCATAATCCCTGAAACCTGAAATTATATAAGAATGTCTGTACGAACAAAATACATCTTCATTTTTAACTTTTCACTTGTTTTTAGTCTGAAATGTTGAAAAAAAATCTAAGAAAAAACATTCAAGGTTAGTATTACATGAAGCTGGTTTTCGAGCAAGTAAAGAAAATTTTAAAAATGTATGCTTAAACATTAAAAAATAATTTTCTATAACTTACGTTTAAAGTAAATAAAGATAAGTAATTTTCCTTGAATGATAAATTTAAAAGCATGATATACGCTGGCTTACGTCATTATCTGGACTAGTTGTACAGAGTTTCCTTATCACTATCTTTATCTTATTAGAGCGTTACTACTGAACTCTTCAGTTCAGAAATATCACAGGAGCAAAAATTGGCGGGTGAAATCCACTGAACTGAACTGAAACTCTGGAAGTAGTATCGAAACACTCGTCAAACGAGTCGGTGAAGCCCGGCAACCCTGTAAGAGTAACCCAACTTTTGCCGCCAATCCTATACTTTACCTGTTAAAATAGACATTTTAAACCAACTTTTTCAATAATTTTTTAAGCAAAAAATTGATAGGTTATTGCTTTCGGAGGTTCTTTACATAATGAAGTTTCGGAAACATGTACTTTTTAAAAAATAGAATTGCGGCAACAATCTTTAAAACTTAAATTCCTTGGAGTACTATTCTTGGCGAGCGATTGGCGACATCCAATGCAAACTGCAAGTCAAGTGTCCATTTTGATCGGCGAGGTTATGCCAAATATGGCACATATTCTCCCTAAAGCTGTCGCCAAGTGACCCAAAAAAAAGCTTCACCAGCTTATCATGGGATGATTCTTCCAGAGTTTCAGTTCAGTTCAGTGGTGAAATCTCATACCTTCATTTTCACGGGAACTTATTCCAAACGCTTGAAATCACTAGTGAAGTACTTGATAATGAAATGTAAGAAAGAGTACAATGACATTAAATATTTTTTTTACTTATCACAATACATAAACATAAAAAATAATGATTCATCAACATTTAAAACAACGACTTTATTTACAGAAAACGTCAACAATAGTGCTTCTTTTTACATACTCAAAACGTCTGAATAACAAATAGTTAGTTGATTAAGAGTTATCCCGTGATCTTGAGGGTATACATTCATTGCAGAATCCTTCTAATTCAATTGAATAATACCTAAACATATAATACTTTTACTTGAAACAGTTATTCATCAATGAGTAACTATCAAAAGAAAACTAAGTTGTATAATTAAGAAAGTTATAGTCGCAATATACTTTATTTATTTAAATAAGTGGTTTCAAGAGCATTTCCTTTCCAATGCCGCATGACTTCGCAATTCTATAGATTAAAAAAAAATATATTGGTTTTAAATAATAAGCGTCTTATCGGGATATAAAAAAATCTGAACTTGAAACCGCTTTTTTTTTAAATAAAACAAGTATAAAGGATCATTGGCGGAATCTCTTATTTTGTTGGTAGATTTAACTAGAAGCTTTTGATCACTAATTAAATATTGAAATACAAAATGGTTGGTTAATAAAGCTGTCCATAAATGGAGGGATATGGTTATGCAAACCGTTGCCACGCCCCTTTTTATGTCATCACAATATTTTTTTACTCGTCAGTGCTTGAAGTTGTCTGCCCACGTGATATGTAAGCTCCGCCCACTAAAATATCAAACTTTTTTTTTCGCTTGACCATCCTGTGAATACATTTCACGAGAGCAAACATCACCAATAACAGTCGATAAATATTTTTAAAAAAAACCTAGTTGACGTTATAGAGGGGGGCGTGTCGATGCTTAGCTAAAACGGTTCACATGTTCATGTACCACTATTTGTGGTTAGTTTTATACCACAATGTAATAACCTTGAGAATGAATCGGCAATGAACCTACCCTTATCAAGTCCACCAAAGAACCTTACGCAAAAGTGCTTGAATACTGCATCAAAGCCATCACACAGAACCCTGCCACAGTGGCCAGCAACTGCAACCAAGACACGATGTCTTTCTTTTCGTCTCTCTGCAGAATCTCGAAGAAGGTGACGTACAGCAATGTGCCGGTGGATATACCATTGAGGACGCTGACCACCATCGGGTTGGTCTCCTCCACATTGCTCTGCGTGATCATGGCAATGGCCATGCCCGCTGGGGACATCAGGGCGAAGACGCTCATGTAGCTGTAGACGTGGGCGTTCTTCCCACCCGTGGCAAGAACTTCGAGGCCGACGACGAAGGCCAAGACGAACTTGTGGACAGCGATGGCGGCGAAGATGATCCAGGTGCCGTAGTTGGTCTTCTGGAGGCCTATGGCGAATCCTTCAAAGAGGGAATGGAAGGACAGGGCGGCCACAGTCAGGAGTCCGGAGAGTGAGAACGTTGCCGGAATGTGGGAGTGGGAATGTCCGTGTCCGCCTTCTTCGACGAGGGTTGCCGTGGACTGATGGGTGGTTGCTGTTTGGGAATTACGTTTTCCTGATTGCGTGAAGCTGCCGTCCAGTTGGGGAGGCAGGGAACAGGATATGCTTCTGGAGAACTTCCTCAGAGACTTGTCTTCGCTGGGAATGTGGGAGTGGTGTCCTAGGAAGTAGTGGACGATCTCCTCGAATAAGTAGACAGCAAAAAATCCGCAGCAGACGATGAACTCTGGGATGGGGAAAGACTCGTGATCGTGGTGTCCATCGCCATCATCATCAGTTCCATTGCCAGGACTCCCAACAACGGCGGAACAGTTGACCGGTTCTTCTTTGTCCTCGAACGCCTCCCTCGATTCGGGAAGAAGATGGAGGAAGGTCGTGCCTAACAGAACGCCCCCTCCGAAGAAGATGAGGAAGGATGTGATGACCTTCCCTCTTCTGGACTTGCAGGAAGGTTTGCAGACGTCGCTGACGCAGTCGCATCGGAACAGGGTCTTGTTGACATACACGGGAAGAATACCGAATACCAGAGTTCCTATTAGCAGCAGGAACATGCAGGGTAGCTGAGACGCTAGCAGGGACTCCATCGTTGTTTTATATCCTTCACGGACGTGAGAAGGTTTTTGTCAAAAGGAACGATACGAGAGCCGCCGCGGGTTTTGTTCGGCGATTCGGGTTCGCCCCTGCACGATAAGAAGCACCGTCAAACAATGGATGTGGAAGAGATAAGGTGCGCTATCTGTTGATACGAATCGCCGAAGATCTATAAAATTGATGATATATGTGAACAATAAATGTATCGTTCCATCGAACTCCTGTAGTAAAAGGATTGGTGTCACTCAAGATAAAAACGAATATTCATTCTGGTGATTTTATTTCCAAAAAATATTGTTTTTGCTACTTTTAAAATTTTATAAAAAATGCTTTTAACTGTGAAATATCATTTGTACAATACAATTTTAATGGCAAACTTAAAAAAAAAAGTAATACTTTATTTTAACTTGATCATAAGACATTTGTTTTGTATTTTGTTTCATCGGTAAGCATGTACAGTTGAACAAATATTTTTTGCATCTAAATATATTTCAGAAGCAAAAGACAGTTTAAAATATTGTTGTTCCTTTTTTCAATACAATTTTTTTTTTTACTTATACTATTTCTGCAAAACTTCGATTAAGATATTTTTGTTGTTCATTCGATATTTTTCATTTAATATTTCACATAAAAAGTTATTTCACGTAATAATTTTTAAAAAAAATCAAATATATATTTAACCACTTTATGATACTTTTTGATTGTGCATCTAACACTTTAAGTAAACTAACATTTCGACATAATTATTAGGCCGATCAACGCTGTTTCTTAAAAATGAACAATTATTAAAACTATATAATTAGTGTATCGTGTTATTGTTATTAAGTTAATTTTCAACAAAAATAATAATAATGTTAATAAATTGAAAATTTCAAAACGAAAACTGTCACAAAACCTTAAAATAAAACAACATACCGATAAAAAGCCGAAGTAAAAGTGACCTGTAAAAATTGATAAATATTGTGAATGTTAGGTAATGAAGTACAGGAGTTTGAAGACAGGTATAGTTAAATAAGATGACAGTTCAAAAACACAAATAGAGCAATTATAAAAAATGACTAGTGGTATTAGAAATTCTGCTCCTTAAGCTTGTTGCATAAGTTCGCTTGATCTTCAACATAATATCTACTTTTAAGAAAAAAATTTAACCATAGGAATAGTTTAAAATAAATTTTAAACTATATCCCAAACTATAACATGGTTTCGCATTACTAGACATAATTTCCTGGCTTTTCAAGTTTCCATCACTTCCTGGTTTTCCCAAATAAGAAAATATAAAGAAAATATTTAACGAAAATTTTGTTAAATAATTCTCCGTGGGGAGCGCTGTTATGAAATGGTCTAAAAAGTGAACTCTGTGGTAGAGGTATCTGTATCGAATAATTCCGTACTTGAGAAATAAATAAAAAAATAGGGTATCTATTCCAGGTAGAATTTTTGTATACTACACGAAAAAAACTATAATGGTTTGCGTGGTTTTTCCTTCCATTATAAAGTTACAGATTATTATTTTTTGTACCGTGCAATGTAAGCGGAAGGCGATAAAGAAACTTATAAACAAACTGAAATTTTATACATCTCATTTTCTCAGATTTTAACATTACTTTTATTGTAGAAATTTATATAGAAAAATATTTTGACTTTGCAACACAAAGTGGAGAGATTTCCAATCCATTATTTATAAACAATAACCCTCTTACTGAAAAATCAATACATATATTTTTAACATTTAAAACATTTTAAAAGGAAACGATTTCGCACTGTGAAAATAAGAAAAAGTATTTTGCGAGGAGTTTGAGACGTGAAATACAAACATGTATTGTAAATAAGTCTTTTTAGAAAATGACATTACAATCCCTGCCCTGCATAGCAGAAGGGATTATGGATTACATATCTAGATGTATAAAAATTTAAAAGAAAATCATATGTTTTGTACACTGGCCAATAAATTATTTCATTTTTAATGCAAAATAAACGTGAAATTATTCAAGAGCACGAAGAAAGCAGAAACCACCGTGCCTATAATCACTGCGCAGTTTTTACACGGTTTTGAGACCCGAATGGCTGAGTGGTTTGGACCATTACACTAGCAGTCTGCTCTGTAACGGGTGCGGGTTCGATTCCCGCCTCCGCCTGTATGTACTTTCCTTTCCTGTGACAGTAAAAATTCTTTCTGTGTCTGTCTTATTTGACGGAAGGCTTATAAGGGGGTCTATGCTCAAGCACACAAGTCGCAATATATATGCACCTACCTCCCCCCCCCACGGTTTTCCAGTAAACTTTCTGCTCAAAATTTAAAATAAAATTTAAAATCTAAATGAGACTAAATATAAACTTTGCTCTAATTTCAATCTATAATTAATTTTTTTCACATATATTTATAAATCACAGAATGATTTATAACCAAATGAAAATAATTACGGTAAGTATAGGATACAACATTGAAGATTTAAAAGTTTTACTAAACAATGTACTTTTGCAAATATCTTTTATGCATTAAAAATACAAGATAAATTAGTCAAAGAAAAAAAAATGTTAAATACAGCGAATATATAGATTAAAATTGGATGAAACAAATTATGTAAATTACAAAATGCAAAGTAAATTATAAATATTGAACTTAATAAAGGAATTTCATAGATGATAAAATACAATAGACGGAATCTTACGTTTATTCAAATTAAAACTTTAATATTTAAATAGTATTAATTTTATAATTACTTATCGAGCGTGGAATCCACCACGGAATTCCTCAAATGATAAATTGTAAAATTCGGAATTGGATCCGTAATCTTCCAGCTACACGATCGGAATTGATGAATGTTTGTACACAAACTCACCGCACCCGCAATCCTGAAAATGAATCTTTTTTGACAGGTGCGAGAAGATACACGAATTGAAATGGAATCCTGATTCGAAATTCAAATAGAAAGTTCTGGACATTCTGGAGATTTATGGTTCGTTCGAAATAGACCACTTGAAAAAGTTAACAAAAGTTTCGGGTAGCTGTGCAAATGGGGACCGTGGTGTGAATTAATTCATGGATTTATAATAAAATATAGAATGTAATGGAAAATTAGATACAATCATGAGTTGCAATTGATGTTTCGACGACATAATTTACTTACGGTATTAACCCTTTATCTATTAACGGTACTTAAAACTAACACTTAGAATGCCGTTGTTTAGCTTTTCATGTTTATAGCTTTTCAGATAACAAAACTCATGGCTTGGAGAGTAACCGATGGGGATAAAAGAGATTTTATAGTTTTATGATGTTTATATTTTGTTTACAAGGTTATTGTTGCTGGACTCTAACATTTTGGTTTAATATTGGGACATGATGTCTGAAAAACATCTATTTTATGTTTAGTGGGGGCACTCATTACAAATATTACAACCAACAAACCTTATATCTCATTATCAAACGTTACAGCAAGTGAATAATGAGTTCCATTTGCAATCAAAACAAAACTATAATCCAAAAAATATATAGACAAATCGAAAATGTAAATCTTTACAGTAAGAAAACTGTCATTCCTATTACAGGAAAACATGCTAAATAAACAAAATTATCCACGAAAAGAAAATCAAGCAAATAACGAAAATCGATTACATTCTCGTTATAAATACATATCTCGTTATTCGTAACACATTTTGAATCTATTTTGAATTACACATTTAAAGCTTGCATTGTAAATTTCTTCAAGAAATCTGTTATTTTTAAATCGAAAAAGTAATTGTCTTGTATTGTTTCTAGAAATGTCGCCCATTTCAACCACATTCTTTTGTCATACTTATTTAATATCTTAAAATGAAATACAAAACAAGACTTCTGAAACGAAATTTTGCTTGAGATGAAGGTAATTATTTTGTCATCGGAATTGTTTATTTTGTCACTTTGCTATTAGCTTCGCAAACAGAGAATATGTGATTTGTGAAATTTAAATTGAAATGTGCGAGATGTCCCTTAAGTTTAAATTTAAAAAAAGTTAGTGTTTACTGAGTCAACTGCTAAAATGTGTTTGCACCTGATAGCTTGATCTATGTCCGACACGTTATCAAACATTTATTATAAAGGGAAAAAACATCTGATGTTGGTTTTAGTTGGTATGTGTAGTAAATAAAATTTTACAACAATTCGTTATCGTATAAATGTAAGAATAAGAGTTGAGTATTTTACATAAATTCAAAAATGGGCAGAAGATGCATTTTGTAAAATTTAGTAGAAGTATGAATGGAGAAAGCACGATAGACAACAAAATAAAATTTATTAAAAGCATCAAATAACACAATGTAATTATTATTAATTAGAATAACCTAAGTGCCTTACAGGTTAGAGACACTTAGCTTTCAGAAGCTTTCGAGTGGTGCGTGTAATTATTATATTAGCAATGTGCCAACAGTTTAGCTTAGCAGCAGTTTTTAATAGATAATATTATTATTTTTTTCGGTTCAGTGGCATGAGGGGTTAAACGTGTCTGCCTTGTAAGCCCAAGATCGCGGTTTCAAACCCCGGCTGAGTCGTCAAATTTTCTGGATGGGAAAATCTTGGGCATATGATTATGTGGCATGTTAAAGATCCCTGAAGGGCCCATTGGGCTTGGGTTCTCTCGGAAAAGTTAAAATCTCGGCATACTTTAACATCCACAGAGAGCTCAGATTCATTGCAATCTGAGGGTCAAAAATTGGTAGCGAGAGTCCCCTAGATGGCTCCACAAAAAATTGCTCTCAGTTCTGGGGAATATGCCGAGTCTGCAAAGGCTTGACCGCCAATGTTACAGCCCCAATTCTGGAAAGGTGAGGAGCTGGGAGAGCTTTTCATCACGTTACGTCAACGTAGAAGCAGCGATGGTAAAAATATTATAATTGTGTGACCTAATTTCTTTACGAACAGAACTTTACGCAACATTCCACCTACTATCAATCGAAATTCTATTTCTGTTACACATTCCACATAATTCGTATCAGAAATCTTTGAAATTTTATGTATTCTCTTTTCGTTCTTCGCTACCGTGACCCAGTCAATAGAAAGTGTAACAGGTACAACATTTCTGCCTCAAAAACGAAAAGAAAATATACATGTTTAAAGAAAAGAAGAAAAAAATAAGCCTAGCATAAAAGTTTGCTGAAAACGAATAATTCAAACGGAGAAACTCTTGTGTGCCCACTTTCCCCCCTCCACACACACACACAAAACGTCAAAGAAAAAGTTCGAAAATTCGATACAAATGAATTAAATTTATGAATAGAATAGGCTTCTATGCTTCTGAGCATTTGCCACATGTTGGTATACAAAATTATGGGTTTATTTTATTTTCATAGTTTTGTAATTGTTTTTATTTCTGCGGAAATTGCATGGAAAACTTTTTATGGCATACAAAATACAATTCCTGTCGATACATAATATTTTTTTGGCTTAGTTGCAGAAAATGTAGTTACACAATAAACATTGAATGAATTAATTTATTAAGTGGTTAGTGGAAGTCATGTGTTTGTGTGTCACACACCTCTAGTTTAAATTTCTAACAACTCTATTTGTATCTAACAAACAACAAAAACAATTCACAATAAGAAACGTGCATATAGGTCTTGAAATTTTCAAATTCAGTATACAACTATAATTGAAAATTTCCTTGGAGTAGGCCTCTAGCCCAACCTATGTGTTTGTAATGCATTACACAGTAAGAAAACACCTTATATGTAAATGCATGCTTTTTGCATATCCCACTTGGATAAGTGGTCTATGTGATATCATATGTCTATGTGAGTGGCCTATGTGATATTAACATCATAAATATTTTAATATAAGTCGATACAATCGTTTGATTTTTGCTAGTTTTTTAAGCAAATATAGACTATTGCATACATAGCCTTTTTTATGCATACATAGACAATAAACAAATCCGTTGCTTTTCTACAGATGAATCCAATAACTTAAAACTTATGATGTTCCATACTTAATAACAATATTTTGCCGATATGTCAGTTTACGTCACTATCAATATGTCACGTACGGTGTGATCACGAGAACAAAATTCATGCACAGAGGAGTACTTATTTTCAAAAAGTATCTTGAAATATTTCGAAATATAAACATCGACAAGGCGCCCGAGGATATTTATTTGGCCATCATTACTATTTTTATTAGATCAAAATATCTCTGGTTTGGTAAGAATACAACTAAACTAGTACTAACTAAACTATACAACTAGTTGTAAAAGTTAATATACGGGACTGGTGAACTTTTAATCAGTCGCGGTTCAAAGTCATGACGCTGCGTACGATGTTTCTCTATACACTGTAAAAAAAATGTGTGCTTGCTTTTACCATAATAAGGGTTCTTAGTAGCTGCAACGGCTGTGGGGTGAAGTGTTGAACCATATTTTTGGTATTGGGTTGAACCGTTTCTCAGGTTTCTGTTTCCAAAACTTGATAAATGGTTCGACTGAATGCCGGAAATATGGTGAAACATTTCTCCACACAGCCGTTGCACCATTTTTATGGTGAACGGCTGTGTGGAACCACATTATTATGTTGAAAGGCTGTGTGGAACCATTATTATGGCTGTGTGGAGCCCTTATTATGGCTGTAGGAACCATTATTATGGTGAAAGCAAGCAGAAATTTTTTAGTGAAATTTTTCAGTGTAAGTTTGGATGCTTTGTTTTCACGAAGAAATCTCTTGATTTGACCACGGTATAAAAATATAGCCTGTTGCCAAAATCCCTAAAATTGTTCTAATGCGACTTTATTCTACCAAAAACAAATACTTTTAATAACTCATAAAGAAACTATATCTGAATTTCAACTAGGTATATTACGTTAAAAAAAGTAGAATTTTTTTCAAAAATAACCTGAATTATTCCGTAATTGGACACTGTATTTGAGTAGCCCAATACCAAACAACTCATTATTCTCGAAATTGAAACTCTGTAATCGCTTTCAGAATCTCCTTCTTTTCTTAAAATAAAAATAAGGTGCTTAAAAGAGAAACAGTTGCACATTGGTGGGAAATTTTGGAGAGAAATTATAGAGGATAAGAAACATCTAATAAATGCATTTCCGAAATTGAAAGTTTCCGAAAGAAGCATCAAGAACCACTTGAAATACTTTTTCTGTGTTGTTTAGAATTTCTTTTCAACAAAAACAAATCTAGTTTGCCAATTTTGTACTTTCTGTAAAATTGAAAGGAAGTCAGAAATTACGAAAAATTCCTTTTCTTTCACTTAAAGTGTTCCTTTTCAGTTCTCATCATTTACTTCGAGTTTATTTTTCAGAGATCGTACATTCCACTTCATCAACTTGTAGAGTTGCTCCGAAAAAAATCGTATTCGTAGTTTTCAATTCGTGGGATTTTCTTCCGAGATTTTTAAAAAGTTTCGACGAAGAACAGTATTATTATCTGACCACTTATAATTTATTATTGTTTTTTTCTTTGTCGTGCGTATGACGTTGCCGAAAATTGAAAGTTAAGCTAAAATAAAACCATGTGTTTTTTTTAATGACCGCGTCTGCAATTTTTTGGACATTACTGTCATAAAGATCGATTAATGATGGCAGAACTCTAATATCTCTCAAATTGGCACTCATTGCCGGGCATTCAAAAATGTGGTTTGGTGTAAGCTGCGCATCTGGGCAGTTTTCACAGTTTCTATGCACCTTCCTGACCTCTTTGTCTATCTCTATGCCTCTGCGGCGATTGGTTCTTAGTCTGGCAATAGTTTTTGTGGTGGATCTATCTGCATTTAAATTACAAAGAAGGTGCTTCGTTTGGATAGAATGTTCTCTAAATTTATATTTAGTGATATTATTGTGTTTCCTCTCTTTTTTTATACCTTAGATTATAATCGCAAACCGCGGAGTTATTACATGCTGTTCTTTTGAAAAAGTTTAATGATAGAGACAATGAATTAACACAAATTTAGCGAAAACCTTTATCATTGTATGTGGCAATATTTCGGATTTTCCAAAATGAATTTTTGCTAAGTGGGACGGTGACGAATAATTCATTGCCTTCTAATACATGAAAATTTAAATTTGTAATACATGCTTTGCAATCATTTGTTAAATGGATAATTATTATTTTTAGATACCGTATGTAGGGATCGCTACCCGCGAGCCCTCTGTGAAAGTAGAAAGTGAACTGGAGTGAAGAGAGGAAAATGGAGGGAGAGACTCGACGAAGAAGCGTCGCGTCGTTGGTGTGAGATGTTCGTACGAAGAATGGGGCCATTGAGCTCACTGTACATAAATGAATCTTTTTATTGTTAATTAAAAATGATGTTTTAAACAGCTGCAAGTCCTTAATTGTGAAATAGTCATGCTACCAAACGAAGTAACAGAAGAGGCCACGATTTAGGCTTTTTAGAATATGCTCGGCCACGCGACTTGCCAGCCGCCCTATAACTGGCGGCAGCGTCGTGATTGCGAACTCAACGCCGGTGGACTTGCTGCTGAGTGCCTAGGACACTGATGTGTGGTACAGCCTTCGCTAGTGTACCAGTGAAATTGGTTCGGCTGGAACCTGCAACTTCGATCCCGAAGTGGGACGCCCGACACCTTTAGCTCCGAGACTAGGGTGTGCCCAAGAGGTCCTATGGAGATATGGTGTACCTCCAAGGTGGTGCTTCCTGCACCAGAGACGACCTATGGTACCGCAGTACCAGATAACTGTGCGACAGGAACGTGGTGCGTTCAAGAATCGCCGCGAATGGCGTGTTTTGACCAGGTCAGTGGGTGCCAAGATTGTTTTTATTTCAATTAAAACAGGATCCACCAATTGGTTAATTATTTAATTATATTTCTATTATATTATGTGTTGCACAGTGGTTTTGTTTTAAAACAAAAGTTGTATTTTTGTGTTATGCAAGTTAACACGTCTAGTGAATGGTTTTTGTTCTGGTTTCGAACAACCAGAATGTGTGTAAATAAATTGCTTTTTTGGCGTTATGCCAAAAGCGGTTAAATATTTAAAGGTAATTAATTCTGTTAATTACTGGTGATATTTGTAATTAAAAAAAATAGTTATTGGTTGTACGATCGTACTAGTACCTGTATATTTAAAACAAAAAATGAGAAAAGTGTCTATAATTCTTTTATAGTTTAATTGTCAATAATTGGTTGAAATAATTATTGTGTGAAATTGTTTGTGCTAAAACATATTATTCTTTTGCATTTTTTTTAAAGTTGTGTAATATATTTGTATTTTATATATGAGTTTCTATATAAGCGTATGACAAATATATTGTTCTTATTTCATTATAAATAAGGTAAATTTAATGGTAATTAAATTTAAGGATTCTGGAATTCTTCCAAAAAAATGCAAAGCAAAATGTCTTATCAGAACAAGTGTGTAATGCTATAGTAAAATAGTCACATGCATTTTGCTTCTGGAAAAAAAATCGTTCGATTTATTGCGAAGTATAATTATTGTAGATGTATTTTAAATTTCTCATGGTGTGCTAAAAAAAATCGGTCGATTTGTAGCAAAATAGAATTTAAAATAGTTTGAAAAGTGGTATAATTTCAATGAATATTTTCTTTTCTTTGGTTTATCTACAAGTACAAATATAATATGATACTGGAGTTTAGAAATACAGCAGTAATAACTGTGTTTGATGTCATTTCGCATTTTGCTTCTGAAAAAAAAAATATAGTAAAATAAAAGAAACCAATTCTTTTTTGTTAACTTGTTTATGGCGACAGGTGGTTTTGGAAAAAGGTGAAACATTTGCCTGATTATAAAAGCAGTTCTTTTTGTATCCTAGATATTTGATGATAATGTTCATTTTATCATGTTGCTTTTATAATGGATAACAGGTTATGAATAACTAAAGTTTTAGTTATTGTTCTTTTATGTCACGTTTTTTCTTGTTTGTTCTTTTTGCAAATGATATGTTTTTCGAGTTCCTTTTAGTGGTTTTGGGTAAAAATGTGTTGTAGTCAAACTTAGAAATAACTTTTGATATTTTATTATTTTATGGCTTTGAAATTATTATCGATAATATTTTCTGAAGATAAATTTGGTTGTAAATTTATTGTTATTCCTTTCACGTTAAAAGTTGTGGAAATTATAATTAGTGATGTACCTAATTATACTAATTGTGAATGTCATGCCTAATTGATATTATTAATATTCTCAAGTAATATTTTTAATGAAGCACTTGGTTAGGGTTTGGTAATCTTCGCAGTGAAGAACAGGTTGAATATTTTTTTTTCAAAAATTCATTTCTAACCAGTGTTGGCACTCATTGCTCATGTTTTTTTTTGGTGTTAGGCAAAATTCGTAAAAATGGCTTTCATTGATAAATTTCCATATGAAGTTGTGCTCTACGTTGCAACCGAAATGTGTATCGATGTGACAACTCATGTAACGATTGGTGAACTGAAAGAAGCCATAATCAATAGTGAATATTACGAAGAAGAATTCGTGGAATCATTTTTAGAAACTACTATGGAAGATATGGAAAAGGAGGCCGAGAAACAACGGTGTGAAAAGGAACGCAAGGAGGTTCTAATGCGAATGGAAAAAGAACACAAGGAGCGGCAAATGAAAGAAGTGCAAAAGAAGCACGAAGAAATCAGGTTATTTTACTTGGGTGTTGAAAAATATGAAAAACTTTATGGTCCAGTCTCAAAGGACAGAAACCTACATCAAAGGTTAAGTGAATCTTCTAGCAACATTGAAGTTCACTCGGAAAAAATCAGAGACGTCGATGGGAGACAGTCAAGTCAGCCAAGGAGTCAGATTCTCAAATGTTGGTCGTGCAACCAGAATACTCACATGAGACGAGATTGCCCAAACAAAATCAAGGCTAGCCACAACGTCAAGGAAAATTCCAGTGTCAGGGTAGAAGCCAGGTCTGGCAGTTTGACATTGGTGGACGGGTCGGCTTGCAAGGATGCAAGTTTGAAGATAAACTTGGAAGGTTTGGGCGGAAATTCTGAGAATCTTGATAAGAAGATGGCTGATGCTGACGATATTCTTCCGGAGTGGCTCTTTGTGAACGGTGGAGACGATGGTGCCCAGCAAAGGTTGAAAGTCGTGCAACCGGTTCAAGATGAGCAGTCGACATCGCCTGATGACGATACACCACCAAGGTTGATCGGGGATAATGTGTACGGCCCAGTACACGGTGAACAGCATCCTGCTGTTTGGCCACTTGATGAAAAAGTGGGAAAAGTTCAAGAAGAAGATAGTTTCGTGAATGGCGTGGACAACCTAGTCTACGGTGAACAGCACCATGCTGTTTGGCCTCTTGACGGAAGAGGAAGTAAAAATCGGAAGGAAGGCGATTTCTTCAAAGACGTGGACACCACAGTCCATGGTGAACAGCGTCCTGCTGTTGATCCTCAGAAAGAGGAGTATAACTGCTCCAAAAAGATGGGTGGCCTGATCCGCCAAACACAGCAACCTGCTGTTTGGTCTCTTGATGGAGGAAGAGCAAGTCTTCAAGAGGGGAATAGTTTCTTGGAAGTTGGACGCTCCAAGGTGGACACTCCAGTCCACGGTGAACAGCAACCTGCTGTTGATCCTCTGAAAGAAGAGGATAACAGTTCCAGAAAGGTGGATGGCCTGATCCATGGTGAACAGCAACCTGCTGTTGGTCATCAAAAAGACAAGGATGTACGCTTCAAGGACAGGGACAGCATAATCCACACTGAACAGCTGGAACAGCACACTGCTGTTAGTCCTCGCTCAGAAGAGGAAGATGGTTTCAAAGACATGGAAACCTTGATCTGTAATGAACAGTACTCTGTGTTCACTGCGGGGATGACCAAGGGATCATTTGGCTTAAAGATATTAAATTGGCCAAAATGGATCAAAGTTGGTATAGGATAAATTTGTATGTATATATTTCAGGATCTACTTGTTTCTTAATGTCTCTTATTACAATTGTATCTTATTGTAATTATTATATAAGTATTATATATTTTTTAGTGGTGGATCCTATATTTTACATTTATCCCAGGTTACTTGGCATCCGCTCGTAAGTTAATTATTTTTTGAGGACTAATCTAATTTAGTTGGACTCAAGATATTTTTAGTGTTTTAGATCTTAGGACACTGAACTGTTGTAAGAGAAAAAGGTCAGTCTTCCGCCTCGTCCGTCTTCAGACTGATTTTTCTCTTAGGAGGGGCGTGTAGGGATCGCTACCCGCGAGCCCTCTGTGAAAGTAGAAAGTGAACTGGAGTGAAGAGAGGAAAATGGAGGGAGAGACTCGACGAAGAAGCGTCGCGTCGTTGGTGTGAGATGTTCGTACGAAGAATGGGGCCATTGAGCTCACTGTACATAAATGAATCTTTTTATTGTTAATTAAAAATGATGTTTTAAACAGCTGCAAGTCCTTAATTGTGAAATAGTCATGCTACCAAACGAAGTAACAGAAGAGGCCACGATTTAGGCCTTTTTTGAATCCGCTGCCCGGCCACGCGACCTGCCTGCCCCCCTATACCGTATAATGATCTTCACATAGAAATTAAATAAAACTAAGCCAAGCACGTGATATTTGTTAACTATGCTACGAAACCAGTCTAATCAAGTTATGTATATTTCAGTACGGTTCATGTGGTGTTGTGTCTACATTTTCAAATAATGTGTAAGTTCAAAGTATATGTATCCTAAAGATAAAGGAAATCACACAAAATATTTGATACGTGATGACTTAAATTTGTAATGTAAGCTTTGCATTGCAATCATTTATTAAATGTGAAGCAAAGCTATTGGAGTTTTTGAAGAAACATCTCATCAGAACTCATTCAAACAAACAATTCCTCATAAATGAGGAATAAGTAAACATTTTTATAAAGCTTCATACGGTTAGGTTTCTTTAAAAAAAGAGGTTACAGTTCATCCGCTGCTTGTAACATTGATAAGCATATCCTATTATACATTATTATGTGTTACATAAAAATTAAACACAAAAAAGTTTGTGAAAATTTGGAAAGTTTGTATTTTGAAGTAGAGCTCCAACTTTAATGCAAACCAAAAAGTATGACGCAAAATGACAAACATGAAACATTCAATGTTTTGTAATAGTACCATATAAAGCAAGTTTGTATTAAGATCTAAACTATATAAACTATATTCTATAATTTAAATTTGTTGATATGGTATGGTTCGTATATATTCCAGCTTGTGTGCTTGTTCAGAGAACCGCTTATAAGCTTTCGTCAAGTGGGACAGACACAGAAAGAATTTTTACAGTCACAATGAAAGAAAAACACATGGACAAATATCAACATTTATTGACGGTCACAAACATCCCTGCCAGACCGGGATTCGAACCCGACCCCAGCAGCTCCAAAGGCTAGCATCCTAACGATTGAGCAACTGAGGCGGCTAATTTGTTGACATCATGTAAACATTTGTCACGAATAGATTGCTGTGAAGCGCATGATATTTGTTGACTATGCGACGAAATCTGGCCAATCAAGTAAACTTAGTGTAGTTTAGTCCAGTTTATGTGGCGTTGTGTCGACCTTTTCCCTTATTTCAAACCAATGTAAAAGTTCAAAGTACAATGTATTCTAAAGATAAAGAAAAAGACATGAAATGTAGCTTTTTTTTTTTAATCTTATCTTTTCAAAATACCTGGCGATAATTTTGTCAAAGAATGTTACACTTTGAATATTTCTGTAAAATCGTCAATTGTATACCAATGATATCTTGTTTATTAAAATTTAAAAAAATTAAAATTTGTTGCTTTGATATTTAAACTTTGTAAAATTTTGCTAATCTACTTTGGGATGTTAAAGGGCAAAAAGGTTTCGATTCAAAATGACACTTAAAAAAAATTAAAACATATTGCTACAAAATAAAAAAAATCATAATTCCTTGTGGATTTTTCAAATTTATTATTGTTTAAATAGTTAAAAAATCACAAGTTTTTGTAGTAATTTTTTTTTAAATATATTAACTGTCATGAAGGTAGGATTACATATTGTCATATCCTTAAATGATGATGATGATTAAGTTTAGTTTAGTTTGAATTATCGTCGCAGCTACACGAGGGCTATTGGTGACGGGCGCCTTATTTTAGAACCACAGTCAAGTGACGGATGATGATTAAGTTTCGAATCTTTCTAAACCCAGATACGAATGTTTCCGCCAACAGTCATGTCATCATAAATTTGACTTTTTCAAAAGAAATATGTATAATTCAAATCAATTATTAGAAATTTCTCATTAGATACTCCAATGCTGTTTTATAATACCATCTGTATTTGATTTAGTAACATTATAATCTATCCTGAATATTTTTAGATATTTTTGATCATATTTCTGAATAGTCATAAAATATTACAGATTGCTCCGTCTGCTGCACTTGCTATATAAATAAGCTGAATTTCATTTCATTAATTTAATAGGGATACAATATTAAGCGGTGAGTGCTGCGACAAGGAATTCATAGAAATGGAAATTGTTAAGGGTAGGGTAGGGTACATATATATTCCAGCTTGTGTGCTTGATCAGAGACCCACTTATAAGCCTTCGTCAAGTAATACAGACATATAAAGAGTTTTTACTGTCACAGAGAAAGGATAAGTACGCACAGGGCGAAGGCGGTAATTGAACCCGTACCCGTTACAGCGCGCAGACTGCTGTCCTGCGATGCTAACCACTATCCCATCCGGGATCCTGAAAATTGTTAATTTAACTGACATAGGCACAGAAAAAATTCATAAGGTACTGTCTAAAATTTACTACAACTAGGTAATTTGGTTGTACACAATTCACGCATGCTACTAAGAATTTTCAATGAAAAATTGACGGAGAATAATCGAATGCACAAAAATTACTTTTAATCCATAAATTCCCATCAGTTCCAAGTGAACTGAAGTGTTGGTTAAATAATTGTAGTACATACAGAATTACTTTAAAAAAATTAAATAAAAAATATTACTGCAAATTACAACGCAAAAAAACTATCACTTTTCAGATATCAACATAGTGTGAAATTTAAAAATACGGCTCCTTATAAAAATATAATCCGACAAGCACTAATTTCAACAAAATATATTTGTAGCTGTTATTTTATACTTCAAATACCAAAAAAGAATCTTCAAAAAAAATGCACACAACAAACTCAAAAGTTCGGACTTACAGAACAGAGTTTTTATCCCCGAGAGGTCGCATTAAAAATGTATATTCCCTTCATCTGTAGTCCTCGTGTGTTTTTATCTCACAGTGAGTTCTGATTCGGAAAGCGGGCAAAGACACGGATTTTCGAAAGTGCCGGCTGCAAAAATTCGGAATGCCGGCTGCAAAAGCAGATAATGCCGTCCTCAGAGAGTTTCAGTGTCCTTGCATTGTGTGTTGGGATTCTATTGAAGGTTCGCTTCGATGCGTGATGCTAAGCAAATGGGGCATAGCAATTCTTGTGAAAGATTTCGAGCAATTAATTACATTATGCATTATTTAACTTACAGTGTTGATTGTTGGAGATGTATTAATACAGGGTGAGGCAAATAAAAGTGGCCCCGGTCTAGATATAGGAATAAGTTGAAATGCTTGGCGAGAAAAACTCCTGAAGCCGCCTGAGAGCTGCTGCATTGGTTGGATCGGATTAGCTTTACTTTAGAGCTACTCATATATTAGTGGCGATTTCAGGTCTCCAGTTCGTTTTATATGAAGACGTTCCATAATGCAAATTTTATGTCTTGCAATCAATTTATAGTGATTTGTATCAACAAAAACAAAGAGGTTCGATTCTCTAGGATGAATAAGGATCGAAATAACCACTAGTGGGGGCTTTTTTTTTATCTGCTCTACAAACCTTGTTTATATTTCAGTTCAACTACCATCTAAAACAAAGCGTAGTAGCCGGCAAATAATTCATGAACAGTTTGTTTGAGCTTAATGTTAAAGCGATCAATAGCTTCAGTTAGAAAACCTGTTTTTTGTATTTGTTTTTTGACTTGGCAACATTTCCGTTGAATTCTCCATTTTGCGGCCACTTTTATTTTTTTCTCACCCTGTACTAGAGCTGTTTTACCATTTTCATAAATATTCTGATTTTTCCATGATTCTGGGGTTACTCTTCTGATTAAGTAACTCATTACCAAACAACTCGTTCGAAATTTAAATTATTTACATTCAGGATCTGCTTTTTTTAAAATAAAAATGAGGTGCTAAATGAGAAACAACTGCGCATCAGTAGCAAAATTGAGAAGAAAAATTTTAGAGGACAAGAAACATCTAATAATGCATTTCCCAAATTGAAAGTCACTGAAAGAAGTATCCGGAACCACTTTAGGTACTTTTACAATTGCCTTTTTTGCGTTGTTGGGTATTTTTTCTCAATAGAAACAAATCTAGTTAGCTAATTTTGTACTTTCTGTAAAATTGAAAGGAGGCCAAAAATTACGAGGAATTCTTTCTCTTCTACACTCAATGTGTTAATTTTCAGTTTTCTTTATTTACTTCGAGTTTATATTTCAGAGCTCATATATTCCACTTCACCCAACTTGTAGAATCGGAACTTCTTTCCCATTGGAAAAAAATCCTATTCGTATATTCAATTTGTGAGATTTTCTTTCGAGATTCGGGAAAAGTTTCAACGAAAAACAGTGATATTTAAGTAATTTAAGCAACTAGTGCCGAAAATAATACTTTATTAAGCTAGTGGCTTTATAAAGTATTTATTTCATGAGACCGTAGCTCGAGTGAAATAACCCTTAATTTTTTTTGAAAAGTTACAGTTTATTAGCTTTTCAAATTTTAACAAAATGTATTTCGTTTGAAAACTATTATTTGTAATGAAAACCATCCTTTATATGACAAAAATAATAAAATATTTAATCGATTAAAAAATACCATGTAAAACTGGTTTGTATAATAGCGAAGTAAAATTTTTATGTCAAATTCATTGATAAATATTTGTCACGTAGAATGCTGTCAAGCACATGATATTTGTTAACTATGCAACGAAATCTGGCTCACAAGTGAACTTTGCAGGTTAAATCCTGTTTATATGGTGTTTTGTCTACTTTTCCCTAATTTCAAACAAATCTGTAAGTTCAAAGTATTTGTATCCTAAAGATAAAGAAAAACACATGCATTACTTTTTATCTAATCTTTTGGGAATTAATCTTGAGAATTTTGTTTACGATTGCATCGTGCTGTTTCAATAAGTCCGCAAATTTGTAAACTGTATAAAAATTACATAGGTTTTATTAAAAATAATTGTTAATTTAGCAATTAGTTTCGTTAATAATTAATACTTTGTTATAATTTGTGTGGTTTTGGCATACCAGGATGTTAAAAGGAAACAAAATTTTTGATTCAGAATAAAACTGGCAGACAAAAATTCTTTAAAACTGCATAAAAATTCAAATTAGTTTAATAAGTAAACCTAAAGAATAAAGAGTTGGAATAATTTTTGTTTCTCAAACTTATTATTGTTAAAATAGTTAAGAATCCATGAGTTGCTAGTTAGTATGTTTTTTTCTGCCAAAATATGTAATTTGTTTCTAAAGACGATTTTATTTATATTGACAGACTGTGAAATGCTTAGGAAAACTTAAGCGGCCTAATCAACATTATAAGCCCAGACCTGTCAGTTATTTTGTAAACTTTAACAGAACTATACATTTATAGTATTGTAAAGTACAAGATGGATTTTGCTAATCACATTCAAAATGCTGTTGCCAAACACTACAACGCAGAAATTGATGGCCATATTTCTATTGTAAGAACATCTTACCGCATTGCTATATTGCATTAATGCTGTATTAACATATTAACAAACTCAATTTCATCTTATACCACTTTAAAAAAGTTACTATATCATGCTTCGAGTGCTCAGAACAAAGTATATATAGATTTGACTTTACCTAGAGCACTGCAGAAGAAATATTCAATTAAGTATGTTTTACAATTTCCTACCATTTGATTAGTTGGTTGGTTAGTAAGAATTGAGTTGTGGTAAAATATTTGTAAAACTTATAAAACTTTTATTAAAAAAATATTACAAATAATTTTTGAAAATTACAGCGTAAAAGCTTTCACCCTTTCGTTATGTAAACAAAGTGTGGAAGTTAAATACTGTTCCTGATAAAAAATATATATAACGTGACAACACAACCTCTAATTTCATTAAAAAAATATTTATAGCAGCTCTGTTATGTTCAAACAACTTAACAGAATCTTCACAAAAAGAAAGGACACAACAAACTCAAAAGTTCGGACTTACAGAACAGAGTTATTCCCGAGAGGTCGCATTAAAAATGTATATTCCCTTCGTCAATAGTCCTCGTGTGTTCATATCTTACTGTTGGTTCTGATTCGGGAAAGACAGGGATCTTCGAAAGTGCCGGCTGCAAAAATTCGGAATGCCGGCTGCAAAAGCAGATAATGCCGTTCCCCAGAGAGTTTCGGTGCCTTTGCATTGTGTTCTGGGATTCTACCGAAGGTTCGCATCGATGCGTGATTTTAAGCAAATGGGGCATGGTAATTCTTGTGAAAGATTTCGAGCAATCAATTATTAATTGCAGGATTTAACTTGAGTTTTGAAACGATGGTGATGGATTGATAATATTATTGAGTTTTTTGTTGAAAAGTGAGCGAAAAATATTTTGGTTTAAAGTGCAATGAATTCATATTTCCTCAAAAAAGGAGAATTATGGGTAGCTACATATATATTCTGGCTTGTGTGTTTGATCGGAGACCCGCTTATAAGCCTTCGTCAAGTAAGACAGACACAGAAAGTGTTTTTACAGTCATAGAGAAAGTAAGTACACCCAATACGAAGGTGGGAACAGAACCCACACAAGTTACAGCGCGCAGACTGCTGGCCTGCGATGGGTCATCCGAGACTAAAAGACATCCGAGATCCGTAAAGTCATAACGAGAATTTCAAAAAAATATTTTTATGATTTTTTTTAAGGACTAAGGACTAAAATAATTTAGTTCTTAAATGAGAAAAAAATTAATAAACATCAATTTGTCAAAAATTATAAAATGACATTAAGTTAACAGGGCTAGAAGGCCTTTAGGATTTGGTAAACTTTACCCTGAAACTGCAAAATAATAGGTTTCAGTCATATTGGTTATTTACTATATCTGCTTAAGATTATAACACTAAAAATACTTTTTTAAGGATAATTAACGATAAATAGCTTTATTTCCAATAAAAATATTTATGTCGAAAATACTCCTACATAATATGCATTTGTTCCTCGTTTTTCAAATTGGTCAGATTGTCCTAAATTTTTTAACCATATTTCTAACACTAGATGCGTGCCTTACAATTTTCCATTATCATATAAAATGAAGAGTACAGTGGAAAAACCACCGGATTTCGTAGAAGTCTTTCCTCAATAGGCCTCTTTGGCGATGATAGCGAGAAATCACCTAAACTGGTGTTAAGAAACTGGTTACTCCCTTTGTTGTTCTTCCTCGGCAACCCTGATTCACGCCAGAGATCAGTTTACACGAGTCACACGTTTGCACCGCGAATGTAGAACCGGAAAAAAAACCAGTTTCCTGTCGCCAATGTCCGTCAAGCAGACACAATTACGGGAAGACTCCTAATAAATCAAGCGGTTTTTCCCCTGTACTCTTCAAATGCCATGCTTCACATCATTTAAATAAGGTGATAACAACCCTGAATAATATAGCAACAGCCTTAAGCACTTTTACATGTTACAATCAGCTCCTAAACGCTAGTAAATTTTGTCGTTTAATGCTGATAAAGGGGACAATTGTGTATGATTTGTAAAGAACCTTTAGAATTTTAGAATTCCACTGAATAGAGGAACTTTTATAGGACTTGTATCACTTAGATATTTGAGAAAAGAAGACTTTAAGTATAAAAGGTTCAACTTAATGAAACGGTAAAATTTGATGCTCAGGATATTTCAAATAAATAGTTAGTTACTTAAGAGAGCCATTAACTTGAATGAAGGCATTAATCAAGTAGGTATTAGGAGACGTTCTTAAAGTGCACTATTAAACTTTTAATCATTATGAACTTTCTTATGAGTTAAGATTTGTCATTGTAGCATAGGGATTGGATATTTTCACTGTAAAAGTGTTTAAGTAAAGAGATAATGTGAATCTTTTATTAGAATATTTTTTAAAAAATTCTCAATTTGCTATTTAAATTACATTTTGTTCAATAGATACTGAAAAAAAAATTGAAATATAGCTCAATTACAGTTACGTTTTCTATAACTATTCAAGAGGTTCGCACCAAACAATATGACTGCAATACATTATATAAATAAGGATATCCTATTAAAATTTTCAAAGTAAATTAAAATTGTTATTAATTTTAACATATCATCTATCCAGTCAAGAATATTGATATTTAAAATTCAGAAGTAAAATGCAAAAAATGGTTCACTGGAAAGCATATTAGAATCGTTTTTTGCATTTCTCCGCAGTAGTCACAAAGCACATGGGTTGATTGCAAAATGCGTTTTCAAGTTTTGGATATTCTAATAACATCATCGGGTTATGTTAACAAAATAACTTTGTTTACAATTTAAAATATTCTACATGATTTCATTTTGAAATTAACCCTCTAATGCATACTGTTGCCGTTTGGCAACAAGTAACATAATCCACTTTATTCTATTGAAGTAGAGCTCCCTCTCGACAATTTTTTTTCATCTATTACATTCAATTTTGAAGTTTTAGTTACTAATAATCCTCAGAGATGACAGTAGTAAAAGTGTATTCAAAATTAACGGGTGATGTTATTAAGTGTTGCGAAATTACATTTTTGACAGTATTCAAAGTATAATAATATTAGTTCTAAATACAAATAAATTGTTTTGAAAAATTAATTATAGTTCAAGAGGGTTTTTTTGAAATATATTTAGTTGTTTTCTTGTCAGTATTATCAAAATATAAATTCTGTAGTTGGTGTTTGTCAAATGGAAAATATTTTAAAAATTGAAATTATTTAAATTCTAATGTAGTTATTTTTTTTTTCAGTATTTTTCCCGTAATGTATGAATATTAAATATATATATATATTTTTTCGGAATGAAAAAAAATTCATGCATTAGGATTAGAGGGTTAAGCAAGTTCATGCAATATTCCTCTCATTTTCCCCTAATCCGCAAAATTGAGTCAATTTACCTCTTTTATACATCCACAACTACAAAAGAAGCTAATTTTTCTTTGTAGTTAACCACTTCAGTACCTTTATCGGGTTACTATCGGATAAAAGAACTGTGGGAAAGAGACCCAATTTATCGATTATCTTAAAGGGGTCTTCCTCTATCTGAGTCATTACGGGAGCAGCCAACTGTTTTAATTACTGTTCGGAAGTATCCTACTCAGTGGAGATAAGGTAGGAATCGACAACTGGGATTTACTGTTGCAATCGAAGAGCTTTGGTGGAAGAACGTGCTAAGTGACAAAAAGGCGAAATCGAGAAAATGAGGTTTAACCCTCTGATGCATGAATTTTTTTTAATCCCGAAAATATATATATGTATCTTTAATACACATGCATTATGGTAAAAATACTGAAAGAACTTAGCTGCATTATTTAAATAACTTAAATTTTAAAAACTTTTCCATGTGATAAAAATTAACTACAAAATTCCAATTTTGATAATAATGACTATAAAACTGCTAAATATATTTCAGAATAACCCTCTTTAACTATAATTAATTTTTCAAAGCAATTTATTTATATTTAGTACTAATATTATTATACTTCGAATACTGGCAAAAACGTAGTTTCACAACAATTAATAACCTCACTCTTTAATTTTTAATACACTTTTTCCACTGTCATCTATGAGGGCTATTTGTAACTAAAACTTCAAAATGGAATGTAATAGATGAAAATAAACACAAAAATGTCGAGAGGGAGCTCTAATTTAATAGAATAAAGTGGATTATGTTACTTGTTGCCAAACTGCAACAGTATGCATTAGAGAGTTCAGGATTTTCGTTTACACTCGGATCCGTTGAAAACGGTACTCGTAAAGCTTAAAAAATATACTAATTTTAAAGTTTATGAGAAAAGGAAATTTGTGTTATCGGTTAAAGAAGATAGTATTCATTGACACAAAGATATCCAATTTTTCAAAAGTGTCACTTAGGACGTTCTTCCTCTAAGCTCTTTATATCTTTGTGCGGCAAAGGCGAGGAAAACTTTACTGAATTCTGAGAAGTTGTATGGCCTAGTATTGGTCTAGCATTGTCTATAGTATTGGATTTACTGTATATTTAGAGGCAGCTAGTTGCTTTTGGGGTCGTTGCTTTGGGTTTGGAAGATTGGGGTCGAAAAAATCCGAAATAGATGGTATGGTATGGTATGGTCCATATATATTCCAGCTTGTGTGCTTGTTCGGAGAACCGCTTATAAGCTTTCGTCAAGTGGGACAGACACAGAAAGAATATTAACAGTCATAAAGAACGAAATAACACATATACAAGTAACAACACTTATTGACGGTCACAAACATCCATGCCTGACCGAGATTCGAACCCGACCCCAGCAGCTATAAAGGCAAGTGTCGTAACGATTGCGCCACCGGGCGGCATCCGAAATAGAGGTTTTGTTGGTTGATTGGTTGGTTGATATACATATATTTTCAGGCTTGCTCAGAGAGCCGCTTATAAACCTTCGTCAATGAGGTTTTGTGTTAATGATGGTAATGTAATCGATTCCGGCTGCCTATTTCTAGCCTCCTTCAGGAGCTTTAACACAGCCAATAATGCCTCGTAATTTAGAGCTCTGGTCAAGTGACGAGGTCGACACCTGAGATGGATACCCAACGGAACTTCGAGCGACATCGTACGCTGACGCCGTCGGGACTTTGGACTCCACAGATTTAACGAGCACGTCTGTCCCAGTGTACTCGGACCCATCCGTCAAGAAATTCCTAATCTTTCTAATAGTACAAAGGTCCTATTTATAGGATGACTGGCAGTAGGTTGGTTTAGAACCCCCGCACTCCTGAGGCTGATGCCTTACCACTCGGCCACGGACGGGCCGATTTTGTGTTTTTTGCACGTTGGAGGTACTGATTTAAAAAAGTTCTTTTTGTGTGTGTGTGATTTTTGAACCGTCTACCTGTCTGAAACCACTCTACAGCTCCAACTAAAAGAGTTACGGACTACGAATTTGGTACAAGTTCTTCATACCTGTGGGCAGTCACAATAAGAGTCTCGAGAAAATCCCTCATGAGCAACGGATGGCAACAAAATAAGTACGTTAGTTGTAAAGGTATAGCTGAAAAACAAAAAGATATACATACTTCATATTTGGTATACGAGTTCCTAGTACCTGCAAGATTTCATAATAAGGTTTTTGAGAAAATAGCGCATGTGCAAATGGTAACGGTCCTTTTTTTTTTTGGTTTCATAGTAATTAAAATTCCTTATAGGGTATGGTGTGGTATGGTAAGGTACATATATATTCCAGCTTGTGTGCTTGTTCAGAGAACCGCTTATAAGTCGTCGTCAAGTGGGACAGACACACAGAAAGAGTTTTTACAACCACAAGAGACACACAAAGAAAGGACAACACAAACACATGGACAAATAACAATATTTATTGACGGTCATAAACATCCATGCCTTACCGGGATTCGAGCCCGACCCCAGCAACTCCAAATGCTAGCATCGTAACGCCTTATAGGATATTCTCAATAACCTTTAAATTTATTGATTTATTGAGTGGTAATTAAGTCGTGTTGTGTTACCCACCTTTTTGTAACTGATTAAGTTAATGATTAACAGACTCACGATCGTGTTTATCGATATCAGCATGTAATCATGGATTTGATTGGCAATTTCAATGTCTTGAAAGTATTTATTTTATTTTGTAAAAATTTATTATTTAGAGTATTCACTGGAAGAAAAATATGTATAATTTTTTTCATGCCTATTATAATGAAACTTGAGCTAAAATGAAAGACAGCAAAATATAACTTACTATCCCTTGCCTTCAACAAATATTTCTTAATTTCGCAAAAAATTACCATATCATGAATGTGAGACTGTAAATATAAATTGACCGTAAATTCTTCCCGATTGCATTCTTAGATGTTTAAAAATGAATAATTTTTTTTTAAGAAATAAAGTTTCTGATTTCTTTGTTATAATCTATTCAAAAGTTATGATTCCAATTTTTTTCAGTGAAATTTTAGATTAAAAAAATGTGATTTACCCCCTGTTTTTTATCATTACATTCTGGCTGCATGATGAGATATTTCCCAAATTAATGATTCTTAGAATAAGAAATAAAATTTTGTTTTGGAACCCAAATGGTTAAAAAAACATACGCAAAGCGCTCCAACAATTGTTTTGAGTAGTGTAGTTAAACCTCACTCTTCTGTAAATAAAAAACACATATTCTTGCAGTACAGTAAAGTTTAGATACATAATAATTTCTTTTAGTCTCTAAAACGATTTATTGATCTCCGATATTTTGTGGGTAATTTCATTGACTATAATTATTAATCCTCTGATTATCTCCAAGGGCATGGCAAGCAAGTAATTTTTGGGAGTATAAGTTGTAATCACACACATTTGTGAACTATTAATAACTTTTAGAAAGATGTATAATAGTTTTTAATCTGTTAGGTCTTTATCTAGGGTTTGGTGGTAATTCAGTCCTTGTAATTTATGTATCCACAAATAAAATGTTACTAATCCTCAACAACAGCAGAGAGAATAGAAAGACAAATAAAAATATATAATGCTGTAATATAATTTCACAAAGCGCATGTCATAATGTAATTACTGCTCCCTTTAATGGTGGATTCAAGTAAAAGGGATGTTTAGAATACATCTAATTAGAATAGACGGAATATTGTATAAAATTAACATTATGAGAAAAAAATTACCTCTTTCCACTTTCAATATGCTATCAACTGATATTTGCAAAAAAAAAAATTCTCAGAGAAATCATAAAGTTAAATTAATTAAGGAGATGAAGATTTTTTTTTTTTTTCAGGCTCATTTTTTTAAAAAATAACTTCATTTGTTTTAAATTAGTTACATAGGCACTAAGGCTATGATTTGTGCTGCATCTATCGACACGTTTTTCCTTATGGCACCTTTAACGGCTGCCCGCTCGCGCATGCGCAGATTGGTACATGCGTGGCAGCCATTCCGGCTTGCTTCGGCCGGAAAAAAAATTAATTTTACAAAATTCATATTTTATGTACTTTAATTGAGCAGTCAACAAAAGAAATGAGCAATACTTTTTAACAAAGAAACTTAAACAGGAACTCGAATGATTGGAGTGCATTTACACAAGCAATAATTTTAAACCGCCCCACGTTTAAATAATAAGAACAACACTTTAGCCCACGCTGTCAAAAATTTCATGCATGGTTTCACCATAACTATAGTTCCTAGTATCTGCAACGGCTGTGCAGTTAAATGTTTCATCGTATTTTCGGAATTAAGTTGAGCTAGTTTTCAGGTTTTGATACCAAAAACTCGATAAATTGTTTAACCTTATTACAAAAATACTGGGAAACATTTCACCATACGTCCATTTCAGCTACACTCTTAAAACAAAAGAGTGAAATCCACTCCTATAGGAGAAGTGCATCTTCGACACTGAAAGGGTGCGAAAATTTACTCCTAAATCGCTCATAATCGCCCTAAACCACTCCTAATCTAATCGCCTTAAAATTGCTCGTTTGTTGTTAAGATTGATGGAGGTGTAACAAAACAAAAGAGTGAAATCCACTCCTATAGATGACGTACATTTTCGACACCGAAAGGAGTGAAAATTAACTCAGATTGAGTTAAAATCGCTCGTTTGTTTTAAGAGTGTACTAGGAACCATATTTTTAAGGAAACCAAAGCGATAAAGTTTTAACAGTACATCCAAAGAGTCATTCAATGATGCTGAAAATGAAATTTTAAGCTGCACTTCTAGGGTTACAATGTCATTTTTCGAATTGTACTATAAATATGTATGTATAATTTGAAACCTGAAACTATTAATCAACATTTTAGAAGCTCTTTATCATTAAACTAAACCCACGCGCAATAAGAAATAACAATGCCAGCGTCCTCTAAACTTCCCTCGTATGACGTTTTATAAAATACCTTTATATCGAAAAATCATAAATTATTCTAACCATTCATTACTTTTTCCGATAAATTTAATCTAGGCCTTTGTGTTTGAGTTTCAAATGACATCAAGCACGTTTTGAATAAAACCGAAAACTAAGGATAGCCAAGGAAAAATAGATGTTTGACATTTTTATTAAATTCTGTTGTGTGAAATTAATTAAAAAATAAGAAAGAAGTATTTTTACTCAATTTAACTGTAAAGTAATATGTTTTTGGAACACATTTATTTAATTTAACTTTTTTGTACTCTTCATTGTTTTCATGAACTCCCTGGAAAAAATGGTTAACCGTTACATCGGAAAATGCAAGTAAGCCTAAAGTCTCTTTCGCTTTCATGGTAAAATTACTACTGCGTGAACACGGTGGCAGAACTTTTGACAGTTTCTATTTAACTGTAAAGTACAAATATTTTGGAACACATTAAATAAACCTTTTTTGTACTATTTTTTTACTTTTCATAAACTCCCTGGGAAAAATTACTTAACCGTAACATCGAAAAATGCAAGTAAGCCTGAAGTCTAATTCGCTTTTATGGTGTAAAATTACTACTGCGTGAACACGGTGGCAGAATTTTTTGACAGCTTCTATTTAACTGTGAAGTAAAAATATTTTGGAACACATTTAGTTTACCTTTTTTGTACTCTTTATTATTTTCATAAAATCCCTGGGAAAAATTGGTTGACCATAACATTGAAAAATGGAAATAAACTAAAAGTCTCATTTTGACAGCTTCTACAGTGTTAAGAGAATTTCTACTGTCACGGTGAAAGGAAGTACACCCAGATTTAAGGCGAGAATCGAACCCGCACCCGTTGCAGACTACTGGTGTTTTGGTCCAAACCATTCGGTTATCCGGTCCTCTTAACGGAGTAACGTTCGACCACTTTTTGCACCGTCTAAATTTAGTATACCTTTAACTGCTTAGCTTGCATATTTATAATTGTTTTTAAAAACTTAATCAATTTCTTTTGGCGGGGGCAGGGGGCAACATCATGATAAAAAATAATTTAATATCTAATTGTACTTTTATCTTTTAGTAACTATGTTAAATTACAATGTAGGAAATCCCTTACATATTGTAATATATTATTGAATTAATATATTTGACAAAAACAACGGAAACCATCGAACCGAGGTTTTGCAATTTCTGCTCTTTTTGGAGATTGCTGATTCGGAAAAGTAGTTTTTGAACATTGGTCCATTTGTCTGTGTGTCTGAAACCACTCTATAGCTCAAACTAAAAGAGCTATAACCTGCAAATTTAGTACGCGGTTTCCTGGTTCCTATCGAGGACAAAATCGTGGAAAGTACACTCTAAAAAAAATCTGTAAGGTTACTAAGAATTCTCTAGGAAACTCAGCTTCCATAAGTTTTTTTAGTAATGTTACATAAGAAATATGTGTATATATTACTAATTAAATCTTAGTATCCAATACAATCATTTAAATTGCAAGCATACAATAAAAACTTCAGTAAACGTTACAAGATATATTCTAGTAATCAATACATCCACTTATGTAGTATCTTCACTAGGAAAACCTTAGTAACTAGCAGTTTCAAAAATGTTAAACAAGAGGGCGCCACTAATTTTCTGTTAGTCAGGTATTATTTCGACTTTTCCGGAGCAGGTCGCAGGACAGATCTCGCAACCTTTAGATCCGCTCGATCATCTTGCAACGAGAAGTAGCACGCTTGTCCACTCGGTCATCGGGACATGCAGATCCTTTGCGTGTAAATAATGAGGTTAAAATCTTGATCGATATAAAGCTTTCGGATATGAAGTCTTAGAAATAATTTAACGCAATTTGTATGTATGTACTAAAATAAAAAAAACACGTTTTTCGGTTTCTCATCGTTGTATTATCGATTCGTTATAAATTTTCGATGAAACGTACATTGATTGAATTTTCACCTTTGACCGATATCGAATCAGACTTTTATCTCTTAGTCGCGTACACTTTCAATTTACGGACGCGATCACCGGTTAGTTTTTGCTAAATCCGATGGCCGATCGAACAAATTTCGAGAAACAAAACAATGCAACAAGGGAAACTACGCATCTCTCAAAAAGATAACCAGGTGGCGCTGTAAGCGTTACATCAATTTACTTAGTTTTGCTTAGTATTACTACAGTAGTTTCTTTAGGTTACAGATGATTTTCTAGTAAATGGTGAAAACCTGTAAAGTTACTAAGTAATCGTTAGTAAATTCAAGCCAAATTTTTTACAGTGTATAGCCGTCATACACTGTTAAAACAAACGAGCGATTTTAACTCAGTCTGAGTTATTTTTCACTCTTTTCGGTGTCGAAAATGCACTTCCCCTGTAAGAGTGAATTTCACTCTTTTGTTTTGTCAAACCTCCAACAATCTTAACAACAAACGAGCGATTTCAAGGCGATTAGGAGCGATTTAGGGTGATTTAGGAGTTCATTTCACTTCTTTCCAGTGTCGAAAATGCACTTCTCCTTTAGGAGTGGATTTCACTCTTTTGTTTTAAGAGTGTAGAACATTTAAATTTGAAATGTATTGTAATAAAAAAACGTAAAACTTCTAGACCAACATCCAAACTGAAATCTAGCGTAATTGTATTACTCTAGCAAATTACTATTATTGAGTGGTAAGTGAATATCGAAATTTCTTTGTTATTACCTAATTAATTTTTTTTTGCTCTTGGTCCAAATAAGTCACACAAAAAATATACAAAAATAGTTCTCTCTCCCTTAAAAGAAACAAAATATTTCAAATTACCGATAAGATAACACATGTTAAAGATGCCGTCTCGAGTTATCTTATCCGACAACATAACCAGTCGAGACCGATATCAAACAGAGAAACAATGCAATTTAATTTTAGATTACTGCGCAGACATGACTCAAACATTTCTTCCTATTATTAAACTCGTGAACTTTTATCTGAGTTTGGGAATGCATCTACTAATGGAATTTTCATGTCTGACATGGTTAAAGGCAACTCCTTCTGAAATACACGTTCTTGTCTGTCCCCACTTATAAAATTCGTTCGAAAACTTTGAAGTACTAGTTCTTGAATTTTCGGAATATATGGAGGTTTGAATAAAATGGGAATGTTATACTGGAATGATAATATTGAAAAGCTACGTTACCAAATGAAGCTATAATTTCTTTCATTGTAAGCCCAAACAAATAATTGGGTATTTATTTAGTTAAGGGTTAAGTTGAGTTGTCCTTGCACTAGAACTACATGAGGGCTATTTATGACGGGTGTCGTAATTTAGAACGACAGTCAAGTGACGAGCCTACACCTAATGAGGCACCCAACGCAACTTTTTAAGGGCGGCATCGTAAGCGTAGCGACATTGGGACATGGGGAAATATTTAAAGGGGGATGGGCGCGCTTGACCGGGGGTCTCCAAACTCAAGTGCCTCAATGTTCATAAAATGGAAAAATCTATTTTCTCTGCCACATTTCTCCGGGTGTATCGAATATTTTTACAAACTGTTTTTTTAGTAATAAATGTGATACCTTACAGGTCTCTATAATCCCACTTTCGTAAATTTCTTTGAATACTTTTTGTAATTATTTATTAATTTTTTTTTTAAAAAATTCAAATCAATTTCAAAAAGTGGGATTGGCTAGAAGTGTAAGTCAGCTACATTTATCTTAAAAATCCTCTTGCAAAAATATTCAATACAGCCGGTTTGGCAGAGGGAATAGTTTTTTCCCCATTGGATTAACATTCAGGCAATTGAGTTTGGAGACCCCCAGTCCAGCGCGCCTATTTTTCCTTAACATGCACTCCTTAATTATGTGGAAAACAATACTTTTGTTATTTGGAATTTCATTGACTAATGCATAGTTTTAAAGGAAATAATATAACTCTCAAATATTTAGTTTAAAGAAAATTCTTGTACTGCATCCTTACAATTGCGTAAAATTTTCATTGTTAGAGTTTTAATGGTTTATCCTAAAAGAGAATAAATAAGAATTTAAATGCTATTATATGATACTGCTTATTTTATTTTAGCGATTATCGGTTAGTTCCAGTAATTCAGTTCTAACGTTAAAGTATATCAGTTATATACGCATATCAGGTTTTTAGGCTTATCACACTGCCTTGGCGAATTTGCAGGCGCTCCAGTCAATTTTTTCGCCAAGCATCTCAATCTACTCTTACCTCGGAATGATATTTTAAATTAGGTTCAGGACTAGACTTTGCTAGAGCTGTGTCTGAGGAAGAAGTCCTTTTTGGGATAAATATATTCAAAACTTTCGGCGTTAAGAGGAAATAGTAATAATAATTTTAGAAATCCATCTTTGAACTTTTTGGAGTCTTTTTAACTCATTTGAGATCGAAATATTAGAGAGGAACAAAAATTCGATGGGTTTTGAAACTTTTCCGTACAAATTAAATTTGTGTGCACACAAATCTAGTTGAAGCAATCGAAGAATACAACTTTGAATAGACAGACAATAGTATGACTGTTTCAAAATCTGTGTATGGTTTAATTCAGCCATGAGTTTACTTTAGTTCGTACATTTCAAACAAAATGCGTCTGGTGAGACCCTGTCTTTATGTAACATATATATTATTCAAACAATTCATTTTATTTTATGAAAGAAAAACAGAAAATATACGAATTTCTTCAAAAGAAAATTTGTATTTTACTATATTCTTTTAAAACATGATAGAAATAACTGTTATTAATTCTTATCTGAATTTTAGAACTAACATTTTTCAATGACTAACGGCTTCTTAGCAACTAACTTTCTAAGTTAATTAATGTAATGGGTAATGTAATCGTTTCCGGCTGCCTATTTCTAGCCACCGTCAGGAGCTTTAACACAGCGAATAACGTCTCGTAATTTAGAACCCTGGTCAAGTGACAAGATCGACACCTGAGCGGGCACCCAACGGAAACTTCGAGCGACATCGTACGCTGACGCCGTCGGGACTTTGGACTCCACAGATTTAACGAGCACGTCTGTCCCAGTGTACTCGGGCCCATCCGTCACGAGTTGGATTTTTCTACTATTTCCAGTACAGATATCCGATTTATAGGATGACTGGTAGAAAGTGGGATTCGAACCTGAGAAGGTTGGATCCTGAGGCTCATGCCTTAACCACTTGAAACTCTGGAAGGAGCATCCTAAGAAAAGCTGGTGAAGCCTATTTTTGGGTCACTTGGCGACAGCTTTAGGGAAAATATGTGGCGAGCGATTAGGCTTGTGCCAACAACATCCAATGCAAACTGTTAAGGCGTCACAGGAGTCTTAAAAATGTGCAAAGAAGGTACTACGAAACATAGTTTGATCTTCCATGTCATTTTTGAACTACTCAATGTATAAGTATAATTTTTTTATATGTAATTCTACAAGATTTATTTAATATGAAACAACTATTAAAATTTATGAAACTTTAGCCAAAACTAAAATAAATGATATTAAACATGAAGCTATTTGAACACATTGTGATTAGTCTTGCGCGGCAAATTGTGAGGTCAAAATTGAAAAAATGACCAAGAAAATGACTTTAGATTGTACAAATATGTACAGACAAAGACTTATACCTAAATTCTCAGCTCAATTTTAATTAGAACTTATTTTAAGAACTTTTTTCTAAAAAAATTAATAAAAAAATTTTAAATTTTGATTTTAAATATTTTTTTAAATAATTTCTAATTTAAATTGAGATGGGAATTTAGGTATAAGTCTTTGTCTGTACATATTTGTACAATATAAAGTAATTTTCTTGGTCATTTTTTCAATTTTGACCTCACAATTTGCCGCGCAAGCCTAATCACAATGTGTTCAAATAGCTTTATGTTTAATGTCATTTATTTTAGTTTTGGCTAAACTTTCATAAATTTTAAAATTTGTTTTTTATAAAATAAATCTTGTAGAATAACATATAAAAAAATTATACTTGTATATTGAGTAGTTAAAAAATTACATGAAAGATCAATCTAAATTTTGTAGTTCCTTCTTTGCACATTTTTAAGAGTCCTATGACCCCTTAAGTCAAGTGCCAATTGTGATCGGCGATTTCATGCCAAATGTTTCACAAATTCTTCCTAAAGCTGTCGCCAAGTGACCCAAAAATAGGCTTCACCAGCTGGGATGCTCCTTTCATGGGATTCTCCTTCCAGAGTTTTAGTTCAGTTCAGTGATCGTCACACAAGAGCAACAAGAGGGCTAATGCCAAATGGTGTCATAATTTAGAACCAGAGTCAAGTGACGAGCCGACACCTGAGTAGGCACCCAACGCAACCTTTAAGGGGGACATCGTACGCAGCGTTAGGACATTTAAGCATATTTAACTAGCACTCCCTCTACACGGGGAATTATTTGTCAGATATTTTTTGTTGCACTGGCAGTTTATAGCTATCGGCAGTTATTTTGGCGATGCCCAGACCCGTACCTGGGACTTTTTGCATGCAAGCCTGATGCTATACCCGACTGGGATCCCTCCCCTCAACCCCCGATTAAAAAATAATAATAATAACTAAGTGGCCCACTTGGCCGAGTGGTTTGGACTATTACGCCAGCAGTTGCGCACTTCAACGGGTGGGGGTTCGATTCCCGAATTTGCCCTGGGTGCACTTTTTCTCTGTGACAGTAAAAATTATTTCTGTGTCTCTCTTACTTGAAGAAGACTTATAAAGTGGTCTCTGATCAAGCCCACCATCTAGAATATATATGAAGAGTACAGGGGAAGAACCGCTTTACTTCGTAGAAGGCTTTCCTTAATGGCCTCTTTGGGGATGATAGCAAGAAATCGCCTAAACTGGTGTAAAGAAACCGGTTACTCGCTTTGTTTAACTTTCGCGGCAACCCTGATTCGCGCCAGAGATCAGTAACACGTTTGTACCGCGATTGAAGAACCGAAAGAAAAACCGGTTTCCTGTCGCCAATGTCCACCAAGCAGACACATAAGGTAAGACTCCTAAAAAATCAAGTGGTTCTTCCCGTGTACCCTTCATATGCATCTACCTCCCTGCCATAATAACTAAGTCGAAAACTATTTCGCTGCTTCCATGCGATTGATTTCGAGAAATAGGTTTTGTCAGACCTTGACATCTAAATGATCACACCAACTTTTAAAATGTTGTTGCACATTTTCATACAGGGTGTTTCATAATTGACCGGAATAGGAATTGATGCAATTCCGAAATATTGAGCCGGCCCCTCCGAAAAATAGTAAAAAGCCAATTGATCACGGGTTTTGGTCGTGGTTGCATACTTGAACTAGGGCAGCACGAGAATGTGTTGACGAAGGGATGCATTTGTTTTGAGTTCGGTTTGGTTGAATCGACATATTGCCTAGTAATTTTACAATTTGCAGATTCTGTTACATCACAGTTCCTAAAACAGCTAAAAATGATTAATAACTACGAAAATGGAATTTTTGTGTTTGGATTTCGATTTAAATAATTTGGTGTGTTTCAAATTCGAGCTGGATGTTTGAAAATTGGAAGGAGCTAAACGTTTTGCGATAGAAGTGTACAGTTTGTCGAAATGTGCATGTGTTGGGACCAATTAGTTCCATAGTAGGGTAGAGACTGAACCTACCAATCGCACCATCTACCAACACGGAGACAATTTAGGGTGTCATGTGGGGATCGATGGCCGAGGGGTTTGGATCGCAGGCCATATCGCTAGCAGTCCGCGCGCTGTAAAGGGTACTACCCAATTTTTTTTTCAAAATTAAATTAAAGGGTGATATAAAGTTTAGCTTTCACATTTAGAACAAAAGAGGCAATTTTACCCATCTACTTTACTTATTGCAAATGATATATAAAAGTACTAGCTTTATAAACCCGGCGTTGCACGGGTGTACCCTTAATAACGGATATTTTTTTTATGTAAACAATTATTTTATACCAATTGATCCCTTCCCCACTGGCCAGTACTCCATCGGTAAATTATAATCGCTATTCAAGTGACACCTACGACATAAAAAGAATATTTTAATAAAATTTGGTAGCTGTACCTTCAGTAATTTTGGCTAGGCGTTGAGTGAGTCAATCAGTGAGTTAGGACTTTGCCTTTTATGTATATAAATTGAATTTAAGAAAGAAAATCCATAAAAATTGCTTATTTATAACACTTAAAATTGAACTAAAAGCTGTGCTAAATGATTTTTGTCTAAGATATATAAATAAATCTTGTGTGGAAAATGGGCTCTAAGTAACAATTTTTTGTAAAAAAACTACTTTTCCACATTTTTTATCGAAAAAATAAGAACAAATGTCAAAAAAATATTTCTATTTCCACTTTTTGTCAAATACTAATTATACTTCTGATTGAAAATCAAAATGTCGTGCTTGTAAAATAAATAAACTACAGCTTGGCAACTTGGCTCAATATGACATGAACATTTGGCTTCAACAAAACAGAACCATGACGTCAGTGTAGCGAACAGTCACCAGATTCACCTGATTGGCTGATGGGAAAAGTGTCGCGAGGAGTCGGGGAATATTTAAATCGCCTTTCTGCTGAAAGCGTGTGCTTTTCATTAATCTCCAGCTTGCTGTGAAGATATGGTTTATTCTTTAGAGGAGAGGATTTTTTTGGTGTTGGAATTTCACCGCCTAGAACACAATGTTAATGCAACAAAACGGAGTTTCAAAAAGAAGTTTAATGTTACCAAAGGACCAAAATTCGACACAATAAGGATGCTGTTTGAAAAATTTCAACGAACTGGGAACGTGAATGATGAGAGAGCTGGATTTGTCGGGAGAAGATTTTCGCAAACAACCACTGCTAATGCTCAGCTGGTGGAAACAGTAATACGAAAGCAGCCTTGTATATCCGTCCGCCGTGTTGCAACTACGGTTCAAATCAAGCCAACGTCGACGTATCGTCTCATGCGGCAGGGCTTGCACATGTTTCCATACAGAATTCAAACTCGGCAACCTCTCACCGCTGCTTCAATTAATTCACGGGAGACATTCGCTAACGATATGGTGCAAATGATTGATGTTGGTGATATAAATGTAGACAACATTTGGTTTTCGGATGAAGCCTACTTTCAGCTGGATGGCTACGTTAATAAACAGAACTGGCGCATATGGGGAACAGAAAACCCCCATGTTGCAGTTCCATCATCTCTGCATCCACCAAAAGTAATGGTTTGGGCCGCCATTTCGTCCAAAGGACTCATTGGCCCCTTTTTCAGAACCGGAACTATTACTGCCCTCCGCTACCTAGAGATTCTTCGTGAATTTGTGGCGATTCAAAATGCCTTAGATGACGCTGAAAGCACTTCGTGGTTCATGCAAGACGGTGCCCGACCCCATCGCACGGCCGACGTGTTTAATTTCTTGAGCGAACATTTCAATAACCGTGTGATTGCATTGGACTATCCCACACATACAGGAAGTGGTATGGATTGGCCTCCTCTTTCACCAGACTTGACCCCCTGTGATTTCTTTCTGTGGGGATATTTAAAAGATCAAGTGTACCGTCGCAATCCCGAAACAATTGAGGAACTAAAGCAATACATCTCTGCTGCATGTGACGCCATCCCACCAGAAATTTTCAAACAGGCGGCCGGTAATTTTGCTCTAAGACTGCGTCACGTTATTGCTGCTAATGGCGGATATGTAGAAAATATCGTAGTATGAGTAAACACATAATTTCACCCACCCTATATTTTCGTTTGTTTTCAACTTTATTTGCAAACACATGAACAAATTTTTGAAGGGTCGATTCTTTTTTAGGATCGACCCATAAAAAACAATAGCAGAACCACTACACATACATGCACCGTTAAGCCATACAAACCCTCCTTCTTTGTGCTGTTTACTATTTTTTTCCTTTTATTAATATAAATAAGCAGGTGCCCGGATGTTGTAATGGTTTGGATCGCAGACAATTACGCTAGCAGTCTGCGCGCTGTAACGGGTGCGATTCCCGCCTTCGCCCTGGGTGTACTTCCTTTCTCTGTCAGTAATAAGTCCTTCTGTGGTTGTCTTACTTGACGAAATCTTATAAGCGGGTGCCTCTGGAGCTGCTGGGTCCGGGTTCGAATCCCGTTCAGGCATGGATGTTTGTGTTTGTCGAGTATATGCGGAGTACGTGCTCGTAAAATCTGTTGGGTCCGAAAGTCCTGTGGGCGGTCATTGCGCAGTTCACCATGGGTACAGGTCAATGGAGAAAATTTCCCTACCCTTCAGGGACATGTCTAAATTGCGGAGGTGGCGACAGATGGCAACATCTGTCATAAGTGTTTGTGTGTGTCTTGTGCTGTCCTACTTGACGATGGTTTATAAGCGGGTCCTTGCGACCAAGCACACAAGCCTGAAAATATATGTCCACCAACCAACCAACCAATAAGCGGGTCTCTGATCATGCACACAAGCCGGAATATATATGTACATACCTACCCAGCATAAATATGAAAAATACAATAATTGTTATGTTTAAACTGATGGTCAACATCAAGTTTTTTTTAACAATAATGCAACAACCTATCAAAATGAACAGCATCCTAATTTTTTTTTTTTTGAAAACTAGTTGAACCTGTAATTTTTATCAGATGTAAATTCAAACAAACCAAACTAAAAGTACTACATTCTTGTGTAGCTCCAGTGCAAGATTTCATGCACGACCGAAAGGGCGGCCAATTAGTTAGCCGTTTTTCATTGGCGGGGGCCGGGTAAATATTTAGGAATTGCGTCCTATACTATTCCGGTCAATTATGGAACACCCTGTACGTTCGAACCAATAACAACCAACGCCAAAATCTAGAGGCATATTAAAAAGTTGGCCACATTTCTAACCCTACGGCAGTAGTGGTACTGACAGATTTCTTTCGTGAGTTTTTCTGAGGCAAAGAAATACTGTTTTTATATTTGGTAACTTTTTAACTTTAGACAGACCTTTTGACAGGACTCTGTTTCTGACTATTTCGCCTAAGGAAAGATTAAAAATGTAGGGATTTATTCGCAAAATAGTTCCAAGTTTTTAGTGACAGTTAAAATGAAATTCTGTAGGCGTTTAATATATTTCTTTCTATTCGTATAGTGCAAAGTTTAAAGCTATTATTATACATAGATGAAAATTTTTCAAAAATGTCAGATGTATAAGGGTAGGGTAGGGTAGTTACATATATATTCCGGCTTGTGCGCTTGATCAGAGACCCGCTTATAAGCCTTCGTCAAGTAAGACAGACACGGAACGAGTTTTACTGTTACAGAGGAGAGATGTATAAAAACAAACAAAAATAACTGTAATTGATTAAAAATTCACTTATGGTTATCATAACTTTTAGAATAATTAGTTTTAGATAGATTTTAAGGGGGGGGGGGGGGGGTCCGATACCCTTGAAAACATGTTCTTTAATTTTACACGACTACTTTTCAAATTTTTCCACTTGTTAAGCACACAATTTAACAACAATTCAACATTTTAAAATATAAAAATTCTTACTAATTTTGTTTTTAATTAAAAATTTTGTTGATCTTTAAACATTTTTAAAATCTTTACTTGTTTTTTTTTTCTTTTACATATTTTTCAACAAAATTTTGAATATACATCTTTGATAAGATTTAAAGAAACGTATGCATTCAGATTGAAATTTAAGTGAATAATTACTAAAAACAATATAAAATTTGACGGAAAAAAGCATGAAAAAGTGAATTTTCAAATTTGAAGGTCATTTATAAAAAAAATTGGTTGAAAAAAATAAAAATCGGAATACATACATCTATTTAGTACATATTTATAATAATAAAAGCAAAAATTTTCCCAATGTATAATACATCTTAGTTTAACTTTTAAGAATGTGAGCTTTCCAATTGCACCCTTCCTATATAAAATGATTGAAAAATCTCATACAGTTACCGATACACAATTTAAAAAAGATACTCTTACTAAAAGACATTTAAACTCTTTTAAAATGTTTCCACCGGCAGAAAACCATTTATATCGAGTTAAGCAAATCAAGTTTCAAGAGGAAAAAAAAGACTCTAACACTCGAACAAACATTATCGACTGAAAACACACTAAGTTCGCATAACAAAAAGAAAAAATACATGGAACAAAGAAACCTTGAAAAGAAAAAATGGCCATGGAGGAAAATTCAGTCAAATATTTGCGGAGAGCGGTCCATTAGTAGGTCTGCATCTTTGTTCAATTAGTGCGAACCGAAGAAAAGATGCTTCATACGAGTTATTGTTGAGGAACCGATTATATTTTATATAACTTGTATTTTTGTTAACCTCGTAAGACCCGAGCAAAATCCTACACTCATATTCTTAATCTAAACATATTTTTCATACAAATATATGCAAAAAAAGGTAATTTTTGAAAATATATGCAAGGTAATTTTTTGAAAAATTATGTTTAAATAGTTACTGAGAGACACTCCTTAAGCCCTAAAAATACCAATTTCGTGCTATAAATGCAAATAAACGGCCGTATCGTCTATTTGTAGTGAACATTTTATTATAAAATAGTTTTTGATGCGAGATGCCTTTAAAATTAACTACTAATATATCTTTATAAAAAGTTTGAAAAAAAGTTTTAATTTTTTTTTGAGAACTCCAATACTGTATTTACCCTCGTTCAACTTCATTTTTTTTAAATAAATGACTGACACCTACAATCAAAGACTAAAAACTGATATTTGGTTCTTCTTCTATCAGACCAGGTAAATTTTGGAACAAATTAACATGTTAATTGTTTGAGGGGAGGTTTTCAAAAATGTCCCCAAATGGAGGCGCCAGGTCGCAAGAGATTAAAATGGCTAAATAAAGGCCTATTCAAATGGTAAGACTTGATAAGCTTCTTCGTGACGTGGCAGGGATTGGAAACCCAGTCGATAAGGGCCAGCCTTGCTTGAGAAAGATTCCTTGCTTGCGAAAGTTGGGGCCGGCGGCATTTAAAAAATGACTGCCGACATTTAAACGGCCTGGAATCCAAAAATGTCCGTCGAATAATGCCTCATGTAGAGTGAGTGCATGTAAAATATCCTTCTAAGTCCCGACGTTGCATACGATGACGCCCTTAAAATGTGCTTTTTGTACTACTCAGGTGCCGGTTCGACACTTGACTGTGATTTTAAATTGCAACGTCAGTCTCTAACAGCCATTGGGAAACTCTAACGCGACAATAATTTAACCTAACCCATATTATCTAACAATGCAAAAAGTTGGTTGGTTGGAGGACATACATATTTAGATTTGTGTGATTGGTCAAAGATCCGCTTATAAACCTTCGTCAAGTAAGACAGACACAAGACACACATAATTTTTTAGAGACAAAATCAAACAGGAGGATCCCAGAATTAACTTGTCACTCCCATAGGTATTGATTACCTATGGGAACTTGTGGAGGACTTTGTGACCACGGCGGATTTAACGTGAACCAGTCACTGTTAGCGTACACGGGGTCTTCGTAAGGCAGCGGGGCTCGAACTCGCAACCTTAGATAGGCCAGTCCCAGACCTTACCAACCAGTCTATCCCGGCCCCAGTTCGCCACTTGACTGTGATTTTAAATTACAACGCCGGTCGCCAATCGCAATTGTGAAATACTAATGCGACAATAATTTAAGCTAACCCTATATTATCTAACAATGCAAAAATACCACGGTGTTGTTCTTCTCTATTAGAACAGTGTGGGACCGAATAAGAAAACGGAGCTCCGTATAAGGTGTTAGATTGATTGCTGGTATCAAATACTTGGTCTGCCTAAATATTTATCTCCATTGTGTAGAGTGGCTGTGTTAGAAGAGTTATAACTAAGTTTAGATAAGGTAAAGGAAGTTTTGCTATGAATTGGTTTGTGTAACTTTTGTTCTAAATGTTACCACTGTTGTAATCAGGTTGTATGGGAATTTCAGACGGCACACAATGGAGTACTTAGTCTTAATTTTTTAAAGATGAGATAAACTTCATTAAACACATTTTTGCACTACATTAAAACATTATTTAAAATGTATGTAAATATTAATAAATTAATATCATACTCAGAAACTAATGCAATAATAAGAAATTATGTTATCATGATGTAGAGTCATACACTTCATTTAATGAAAGTTGCACTTAATTTATTAGTTATATTGAGTATAAAATGAATTATTAAATAAACTAATTACTTGTATAACGATGCACTTATTTTTTATTTTCAAAAATGAGAACTTGCATTATCTCAAATTCGAAAAACGTATGTTCTTAAATTTGAGAGTGATGTATTCGGAGCTATTGCACGCCAATGAGGCTCTCAATAATAAGAACATTATTATCAAATGGAAGACTCCTTTTAGGCAGTGTCAGATCAGTATTCAAAAGTAAAATATAATTGGAAAAGATAATAATATCATAGTATTTTCAAAACATAAAGTTTAAAACATTTTCTTTTATATTATAAGGCCTTGTATCTTTTTAAATGCATTATATAAGATTAAAATATTTCTATCTAAGGCCCCAAGAAAAAGTTTTGTAAATTCGTTATAAATATTGACAACATGTCAACAGGTTTTAAATTGCTTTTAGCACAAGTAGTACAAAAACGAAATCGACTAGTTTTCGTTCGTTGATAGGAAAACTTTTATTATAAAATACGTAATGAAATAACTTGTCTACGTCTAAAAAGTCAAAGTTACTTACAAGTAAAGTTCATTTTATAACGTTAAAAACTGTAAATAGGTTATAAGATTAAAATAGAATTTACTTTTTTTTCATAATTGGTGAAACAGTCACATTATTAACTTTGATAAAATGTACCTTATAGCAATCGTAGCAAGTAACGTAATAACTTATGCATATTTTGTAAGAAAACGTATTTAATATTGTAATACTATATACCTAAGACAAATAAACCAAAATTACTTTTTTTATTATTCATAATTGGTGAAAGAGTCACGTTATTTAGCATTGATTAAATATACCTTATAGCAATAGTAGCAAGGATCGTTCTTTTCGGATCACTATGCCAGGATAATTTTCGGCATAGTTCTATTTCCATTTAGCGAAAAATCGCATAATTCTATTTCCATTTAGCGAAAAATTCAATAGAGAAAAAAATATTTTCTTTTCATCATTTCTCCGGCTGTATTGAATAATTTTACAAACGGATTTTTTATGTGATAAATGTAGCTGACTTACAGGTCCCGACAATCCCACTTTTTGAAATTGGTATGAATACTTTTTAATAATCAATAAATAATTGTAGACAAAATATTATAAGCAATTTTAAAAAAAAGGAATATAGAGATCGGCAAGTTATCTATATTTATTATTTAAAAAAAAAAAAAAACAACTAGCAGAAATATTCAATACAGCCGGAGAAATGTGGCAGAGCAAATAGTTTTTTCAAATTGAATTAACACTAAGGCACTTGAGTTTGGAGACCCGTGGTCCAGCACGCCCATTCCACCCTTAAAAAGCTCTATAATAGTACTTTTTTTTGTTCTCCACATCTCCTCGAGCAGACCTGAACATGGCTCCAAAATCCCCTCTTAGTTCTTCATTACGTGTCTCCCCAAGAAAGTGTGCGATAGCCCATGCTTTTATAGGGTGAGGCAAATAAAAGTGGCCCCGGTCTAGAGATAGGAATACGTTGTAATGCTTGGTGAGAAATACTCTTGAAGCCGCCTGAAACCTGTTTTTGCATTGGTTGGATCGGATTCGCTTCACATTAGAGTTACTCATAGACTAGTGGCGAGTTAAAATCTTAGTTCATATTGTATGAAGACGTCCTAAAATGCAAATTTTGTGTCTTGCAATCAATTTAGAATGTTTTGTATTAACAAAAACAAAATGGTTCGATTCTCTTTAGGATAAATAACGACCGAAATAATAACTAGTGGGATCAGCTCTACAAACCATGCTTATATTTCATTTCAAATAGCTTCTCAAACCATATCGTAGTCACAGGCAAATAATTCGACAAGCGTTTATTTGGGCCTAATATCGAAGTGATAAATAGCTTCAGTTAGCAAACATGTTTTTTGTATTGGTTTATGATTTGGCAACATTTCTGACGTATTCTTATTTCCACATTGGGGTCACTTTTATTTGCCTCACCCTGTACTATCTTTATATGGTGTTATTATTTTGTTTTTTTACTGATTTTGGCAGCTTTAGCGCCCGTTGGTCCGGTAGACAAAAAGTTCGGTGTCTTCCTTTGCAACTGATAAAACTTTCACGTATTCTTGCGTCTTTTTTTTTTGTATCTCTGACTTATATGATGCTAGAAAGAGAGTTGGACAAACATTTAGTTTAACAAGGTGGTGCTTTTCAGTATTTTTGTGTGAAAAAGGAATATAGGATTACTTAGTTAAATAAAAATATATACAGCGAATGTATATTAAAGATATGTAATAACATACAGGAACATAGAAAAAAATATAAAGGATATGGGCAATTCTACCATAACTTTTAATTTTTTGTTCTTGGGCATAACTTTTAAATTAATATTTCTTTACAATTTTTTCTTATTATACTAAAATAATGGTCCTCATATATTTGCAAAACGGAGTTTTAATGCAAAGAAAAGTTTCTTTGCTTTAAAAAAAAAACCAAACCAACTACCTCCAAAAAAAATTTAGAACACATAATAATGCATAAAAGTCCTTACTGCCGTGTGTCCCGAATGTCAAATTCTTATTTTAGGGATCAAGCTAACACATTTTTGAGCTAAAAATTACATTCATTTGGATTTTAAATTGAACTAATACTGTAGCTTAACAAATTTCTTGTGTTAAATTTTGGCTTTAAATATTTATAATGTGTTTTTCTCTCCCTGGGTTTTGGTACATTCACTGACCTCATTCCTAAAGTGGTGAAGAGAGGCACTGGATTGAGCTACAGTGATTCTTCAACTATGAAAACTGTATTGCAGAAAACTCACATTTCAGCTAGTAGCCACATATTTTTGCTAAAATTCATCAATCAGCCCAAAATTGAAAAAACTCAGTAAAATTGGCTGCGGGGCTTATTGCTTTCCTTACAGTCTCCCAGGTTTAAGGTTAATTTTTGCTTGATAATTGAAATTTTTTCTGTAAATATGTTTAAATGGAGTACAAGAAGTAAAAAAAAATCCATTTTTATTTAACTGGAGTTAGTTTAAACACAATAAAGACCGGAAAACAGTGTGCATGTCAATACCTTCCGTTCCTGACCTTCCGGTCCTTGCCGTCGTAATGATCTAGGGATGGAAAACTGAAGCCAGTTTTAAGACTAACCGATTTTTTGTGATTTCAGTTTCATTGAAAACCAGTCGTAAGGCCGGTTTAGATCGGTTTCTTTAGCATCGGCGTATTTTAAAAACTGCCATCCCTTACTATTATTTTTTGTTTTTTATATAAATGAGCTTTGCTGAACTTTTTTTCGTTATTCTAGAACCCTTATAAACCTTTTGACAAACATTTAAAGTGATTTTGAAAAAATAAATTTTACAAGTTTTTTATATCTGAAATTAAAAATTATGGTATAACTGCCCATATATACAATATACAGGGTACTAATATGATGTTATTAGTTTTGTTATAACGCTAAAGAATTTTAATAATTTTTTGTCATGTTACCAAATATATGAGTTGAGTCACGTTTCCCTAATGGCTGGTTCATGTAACCCTATACATTGGGATACATGACCCAAAACTAAGTTTTAAATAATTTATATTTTACTACTATTGCAGTTAATACTTCAAAAAAATACTAATGTACATTGTGTAATACTTTATGAAGTATAAATTGACTGCATTTGTACATCCATAAAGAGTGTTTTTTAAAAGTTACAAGCCAAAAACTACAAGGTGGGACATGTGTCCCTGATTCTCCCTACTAAAAGAAGTTATGCGAGCATTAAAATTAAAAGGCAAGACGTTATTCCAGTAATTTCTAAACCTCGGGCTCACTTTTACTAAACTAAACTTCTCGGATCAACGGGCCAAGGCAAGCCGTGCCCATTCAAGCTTTCGTGACCTAGGTCTCGGGATGCTAGGTGTAAGTCAAGGTGGTGGTCAGCCTCACTCGAAACCCCCAGTTTTTAGTTTCCAATCATGCTTGGTACCTTTTTTGGTTCAGTTTTAATCCTATTAATTGTTTTTGACCCGGTGATAATAGAAGATATGATTTACGTAAAATTATGAACTAGCAATTTTATTTCACTAATCATTAAGAAAACAATTATTTAGTGCACTCTTACACAAATAATAGAAAAACGTTACTAGTATTAAATTGCAAGAAACTGGTATAATAAAAGAAAATCGCTGACTGCTGAGAATGCAGAAATTATATGTTTCTAACAGGCATAGGACATAAAAAAAAATCTCGTGTATTTTACTCCAATCAACACGTTACATGGAACTACAGAAGCGTGAACTAAAAACACATTGAATTGTGATTTCTTGACACAGCTCGCATTTCACTAACATAAAAGAAATCCAAATTCCTCATAAAAAGGAGGTAGAGCAGAAAAATCTTCCTTTGAGCATCGTGATATTTTTGACACATTCCTAACTTTTTCCATTATTTTTTTTTACTCAATTCAAATAAAAAAATATAAAGCATGTCTACAGCGTTTATATTTTAGAAAAATAAAATCTGACATCAGTTCGAAGGAGGCAGAAAAAGTTGAACCCTTGGCAGGAGATAAAAGATCCATTTTTTCTTATCTCCGGAAGCAAAGGACTTCCAAGAAAAAAAAATTAAATCGCCAACAAAAATTTCGCCAATCTATGAGAATTGTAATGCTGTTTTTTGCCAATTCCTAATGCTTTCCACATTAGAGAAAATTTGGTGAATCCGGTCAGATTATATAAGTGTTGAAGAAAACTTCAATGATACTTATAGAATCCCCAGCTTTGGAAGTTCTCAAATTTGACGGTAAATTAGATTAAAAAAGTGAACCTGGATATTTTTATAGATGAAAGATAACCTTACCAACGAACCAATCATTCTTTGTGATAACGATGACCGTGTCCATACAAAAAAATTATTAATTTTGCAGAAAAAGCATAGATTTACCAAAAAAAAATAATGTTATTTTTAACGTTTTTTTTTCTGTAAAAATATGCTGTTTTCAACCCTTTTTTAACCACGTAGAGTACTAGACTGCAACCACACGAGCACTTTAATTGTTCCTTTTTATTATTAATAATATTTTAAGGTATTTTCTAACAATTTATAAGTTAAAAGGGCGATGGGCGCGCTGAACCGGGGGTCTCCAAAGCAAAGTGCATCAGTGTTAATCCAATGAAGAAAAAAATATTTTCTCTGCTACATTTCTCCGGCTGTATTAAATATTTTTGCAAACGAAATTTTTTATATGATAAATGTAGTTGACTTACAGGTCCTGACAATCCCACTTTTTGGAATTGGCTCGAATATTTTTGTTAATTTTTAATAAATAACTTTACAAAAAAAAATATTCGAAGCGTTTTAAAAAGTGGGATTATAGGGACCTCTAAGTTATCTTCATTTATCATTTAACAAAAACCATGTGAAAAAATATGCATTAGAGACGTACAAATGTCCTGATATCTTTTAGCCGTCTATCTGTCTATACTATACGAATTTCTGAAATAGTTAAATTATTACAAAAGAGTTGGCTATTTCAATTCTTTTATAACTTCTTTCTATACAACTTCAACTAGCGATGTTCGCCAAAACTTTATTCTCTGTCCAGCAATCTCGTATTAGAGGGGACATGTGCATTCGAAGGGACACAATAAATGCATTTTGACAGAGAATCGTCTGATTTTATAAAAAGAGGAACGGAAGCGAAGCGGAAGGGCATAAATTGGTGGTCCGTGTTTATCTACAACTCAACTTCAGAAATTCATGGAACCTTTCTCAAAAATAGAACGCATCTCGACAAAGAATGGATCTCTGAACACTCGTAAAAGTCCTAGTTCTTTCAAAGAATCGGAAGTTGTGTGGACAAGTCTTCGATAAGAATTTTGGGCGATCTGTGATGGTCTATTCATCCGAGCCAAAATGGTGTTTTAAAGATAAAACCTAATGTCTATATCTCATTGATTTTACGCTCTATTTTTTTGTAATTATCTCTGATCTGTCAAAGTATTGTTTTTCAACTAGGGCCCTTCTTCCTTAGGTACAAAAAGCATATTAGAAGCTAAATTAACCTTTAACCCTTTCAGTCCCAGTGATGCCATTTGGCATCACCATTTTCAATATTTTTTTCTAAGTGTTTACGTCCCGTTATGACATCCAAACACACATCATTCGATTCTTCACACTCTGTTCTATTAGACAATATTTTACATTAATCTCAATAGAAATCGGAACTACTATTTTTTTTATTCAGAAAATAGCTAGCAAGCGTTTCACCTGATTTTTGATAAGTTCACTTCAGTTCCTCATATTTAAAACACAATTTAAACTATTTCGGTTAAAATAATTACTAAAATATTTTTTAATAATATGGTCAGATACCTTAAAATATATAACTCGAAGGGTGTTTAGGTAATATATATTTTTATTTTGTTGTTTTTCACAGTTAAAATTTTTTTTGCATTATTTCAAAAACCATATAAAAAATTAAAATGATTTTTTTTCTTATGAAAATCTTATTTTTGACCTAAAATAAGCTGATTTTGTGAATATCAGATGTTTTTGTAGTGTAGTAAATTTTTGGGACTGAAAGGGTTAAGACCAGTGTTCAGATGGTGCTGATTTAAAATTATGAGACTAAATTTGGAGTTTTATCAAAAAATAAATGCGTTAAACAGCAACAATGCCATAAACTCCTTAAAACAAAGTCTATATTTATACAAATGACGAATGGTACAAGTCAGCTGCTACTATATCGATATTTTTGAGGAGTTATAACATTCTACGTATTTTAAATAGGTTACAGAAGGACTTGCAAAGTGAACCCACACTTTTGCAAAAAGTATGATTTAATAACGAAGGAACAATATCCTCCCTCATAACTTAGAAGTCACAAGTTTGACCTACAAAAGCGTGAATTTGTAATATTATATTTATTGTTATATCCTGATTTAAACCCCTCCAAAACTGTTATTTTGAACCCCAATTTAAACTTAATAACTTAAATTACCTTTTTTTACATATCCTTAATATAACTTAGTGCTTTAACATCCCAACCACCCTGTCGGTAACAGTCGCCTCATGAAATCGTTCCCACAGAACTTTCCTGAGTCATCCGCCTGTACGTTGACCTTTCAAAACCTTTTTATAACAAAATCTTAACTGTTTGGTCGGTGGGAGAGCTTCAACATCCTTAGCCGTTTTTGTAACGCGTTCCGTCCCTATCTATCGTTAACTTCAGACCCCCCGACCAATTTATCTTTTACAAATGTCTAGCAGCTAAATAAAAAACTAACTTTTATCTTAAGTTTCCCTGTCGACTTATTACGTGTTGTTGTTGTTGTTGGGTAGTGGTTTTGCTGGATTTTGCTGTCCGTAGGGGCGCTTATTCCAGACATTATCCGAGTGAAAAGAGAGTAGGGGATCAACTATTGGAATCTTTTAGAGTCTGTGATGAATTTGCCGAGGGCTGTAATCTTTTCTTTAGGAAGGCTTGACCAGTCAAAGAGCCATGGGTAAGAGAGCGGGATGCAGCCGAGACGCTTTCGGAGGGAGTTCCGTTGGGTATCGAATTTCGGGCATTCGAGGATGAAATGTTCGGGAGTCTCAGGTTGGTTACAGCTGTTGCAATTGGGGGAGTTGGAGAGGTTGAATCTGAAGAGGGTGGCGTTGAGGGGGGCGGTTTTGGGTTTGAGGCGAACCAGCAGAACTTCCAGATTGCGGTCGATAGGGTAGCGCCAGTAGGGGCAGATCGACGCTGGCGAGATCCAAGTGTATCTGCTGGAGTAGGGGGAGTTTGCCCAGTCCAGAGATTGCTCTGCGACGAGATTGCGTTTGAGCGCTTGGATGAGGTCGTCAGGGGAGACCAACTGAGTGATCCGAGGCTGAGTAGTAGCTAGACGAGCAGCAGTATCGGCGTATTCGTTTTCGGGGATGCCGACGTGGGCCGGGACCCAGACCAGGGAACATGAGGAGAGGCTAGCTGTTGACCTCTGTATCGTGTGGGATAGATAGGACGTAGTTCTAGGTGATTTGAATTTGAGGTTTTGCAGGGCCAGCAGGTTAGATTTGCTGTCTGTGAGGATGACTACTTTTTGGGGGAGGTTGCGGAATCTTGTGAGGGCGAGGTCGATGGCAAGGGCCTCACCAGTGAAAATGGAGTTGGTGTTTGGGATTGAGCCGGACAGAGAGATGCCTTTGGAGGGAATAGCTGCAGCGATGCCCAAGGAGTTGTTGTGAAGAGATGCGTCCGTCGCTAAGATGAGGTGATCATGCCAGTGGGAGGCTTTGTACTCTTCGAAGAGGTTGCAGATTACGTTATTAGGGAGGCCTGGCTGTTGAAAAGGGAGGCCATCAACCTGAATTCGGCAGTGCGTGGGGATAGCAGCGGGGAGGGCGGCTGTGATGACGTTATCCTTGACGAGGCCGAATTTTTGAAGGATACTCTTTGCTCTTGAAGGCAGAGGGTTGGGCGAGCAGGGGTCAGAGAAGATGATCTTCGTGGGAGAGAGGGATCCTAGACCCAGGTTACGGATGCAGAACGAGTCCATTAGGAGGTTGTGACGCGCAAAGAGAGATGGGACTCCAGCTTCAAGAAGGAGCACTGGGATAGGAGTCCACCTGGGGAGACCGGTAGCTACTCGAAGGGCAGCGTGGTAGGAGCTCTCCAGGGACCGTCTGTCAGAGAAGGCAGCAGAAAGCCAGGACGTGCAGCTGAAGTCAAAGAGGCTGCGGATGGTGCTGTTGACAATTTGAATGAGGTGGTGAGTTCTAGCTCCCCAGCGGTTTCCAGCAATAAACCTGAGAAGGTTGGTGCGCTGGAAGGCTTTTTTCTTTAGGAGAAGGAAGTGGCTCTTGAAGGAGAGGTTGTTGGGTAGGGTAATGCCTAAGAACTTGATGTTGGAGCTCCATTGGATGGGCTGCCCGTTGAGGTTTAGGGTGAAAGTCGGTTTGGTAGTCCTGCGGGAGAAGTTGATGCATTCGCATTTTTCCGGAGAAAGAGTCATTTTCCATTCAGAGCACCAGCTTTGGATAGTTTCAATAGCGTTGCGGAGTTTCCTCTCAATGTCCGACCAAGATGCATCCTGGCAGTAGATCAGAATGTCGTCAGCAAAAATGAGGACTTTCACGTCGGCCGGGAGGAGCTTAAAGATGTCTGATAGGTATATAAAGAAGAGGATGGGGGAGAGGACACTTCCCTGGGGAATGCCGCGGTTTGTGTGAATGGGAGTAGACAGGGTGCCTCTCCACTTCACTTGGATTGAGCGATCACTGAGAAAGTTGTTAATCCACAAGGCCGGAGTTCCGCAAATGCCCAATTGGGTGAGCTTGAGGGTGAGCCCATCAATCCACACATGGTCGTATGCAGCTTTAATATCCAAGGATAAAGCCGCTATGAACAACTTGTCTCTTCTGGCGGACATAATGTCATTGATTAGGATGGCGTGGCTCACGTCGCAGCCGCGAAAGGGCAAAAAGCCACACTGTCGATGGTTGATCTGGTCAGAGGCCATGAGAACGGGGATGAGGCGTTTGAGGATCATCCTCTCCAGGGTTTTGGATATGACGGAGGTGAGGGCGATGTGCCGGTAGGAAGAGGGAAGGGTTGGAGGTTTGTGTTTTTTGAGGATGGGGATCATGGTGGCTTGCCTGAAGGCGGAGGGCACTACCCCTGAGGCCCAGCTTTTGTTGAGGAGACCCAGGAGAACTGTGAGGGAATTGATGGGCATAAGCTTGATGAGTCTCGCAGGGATTGTATCCGGTCCAGGGGAGGAATTGCGGGTTCTGCTGATGGCCACCTGGAGTTCGTCCAGGGAAAACGGATCATCGAGGCCGGGGATGTTGGTGCCGCTCAAGTCGAGGGGGAGGTTCTCGGCAATGGGGGGCTTGATCAGTGACAGGGCCAGGGAGTTGGCTTGAGCGAGTGGGGAGGTGATGGAGGTGCCTCCAGCGCTCAGAGTATTGTGAGATTTAATCTCGGAGGTGTTCCTGTTGGAGAGGCATCTGAGGATGTGGTAGATTGAGCCGGTTCTGGCTGCCTCGCGGCACGTCTGGTCCCAGTAGGATCGTTTCAGAGTTTTGATGAGTTTCTTTAACTCGGCTTCGATCTTTCTGAATTCAATGAGGTGGGTTTTTGATAAGGTTGAGCGTGCAATTTTCAGAAATCTCTTCTTCTTTTTGCGTAAGTATTGGCATTTTGGGGACCACCATGGGGTTAGTCTGTAGGGGGGAGGGTGATGGGGTTCCGAGTTTGCGATTATAGTGCTGTTGCAGTAGGCGACGAATTCGTTGAGCGATGAGGGGGGTTCTGTTTGGGAGAGGTTCAAGGTCCTGTCGATTCTGTCCCAGCGAGGTCTTATGAGGGGAGTGGGGGAGCCCCGATGAGAGCTGCCAATCTCGATTGCGATCGGAAGGTGGTCGCTTTCGAAGGAGTCTTGAAGGACCGTGAGGGAGGAGACCTGAGCGAGGCCTGGGGACACGAATGAGAGATCAATCAATGACATATTCCCCCTAGGGGAGATGTGAGTGGGGAGGCTTGTATTAAGTAGAGTAATGTTGTGGAGGTCCATCCAGTCGATTATTTTGATGGCACCCTGGGAATTCGAATTCGCACCCCAAAAGGAATGGGGGGTGTTGAAGTCACCTACGATGATGAAAGGGGGAGCGATTTTGTTGATGATTCCCGTTAGCCAGGTTTCTGTGAAAGTTCCCTTTGGGGAGTAGATATTTACAATTGTGAGTGTTTGGTTGTGGCTACTAATGGTAACCCCCATGATTTCGTTTGGTGGGCAAGAGAGGCCGGAGAAGTCAATAGCTGAAGCTTGCAACTTGGGGTTAACGATGATAGCCAGGCCACCCCCGGGGTTTGGGGACAATCTGTCTTGCCTAAAGATTACCTTCTGTGCTAGGTGAAAGGGGGTGTTGGGCTTTAGAAATGTCTCTTGCAGGATAATTACGTCATAAGTTGACATAGAGGGGTGCAGAAGCCAGTGTCTTTTGTTTGAAATACTTCTGCAGTTCCACTGAAGTAGACTAATGTTGAAGAGCATGGTAATGGTAAAAGAGATAAACGCTTGGCGGCCTTCCGCACATAAAGGGATGAAGAGTGACGACTTGCCAATTAAAGAAAAAAGGGGGGATAAGGAAAACAAAAAGGGAGACAGGGTTGCTAAGTGGTCCCTGCAGCGCTGGTCGACGGGGCGCCCAGTGTCTCTGCTGCGGAAGGAGACGAAGTGTCCATGTCCATAATGCTTGGGTTGGTAAGGTGAGGAGATGGGGTTTGGTCGCGGAGAGGGGGCACCACCTGGGTGGAGATTCGCTTTTTGTCGGGGACATCTGAAGGGGGGGATTGGCCTAGCGGGGTATCGGAGCAGGTGGTACGTTTGAGCGAGAGTTGGAGAGCAGGAGGAGGGGTTGATGAGAGCGGTGGGGTAGTGAGAGCAAGAGGAGGGGGTGATGAGAGAGGTGGGGTAGTGGGCTTAACTAGCCCCATGGTAATGATGGAAGCGAGAAATTGCTTGTTAGCCTCGTTGACTAAGTTGAGCATTGTCGAGGTTAGAGTCTTGATTGCTTCTCCGATCGAATCGTTGACTATTTTAGTTATTACTGGTAGTAGGGGGGTCAAGTTCTCTTGTTGCCTGCTCGCGACATCAGAGAAGGATTCCCTGGGAGAGTTTGCTTTGAAGGCTTTCCTGGCCTCTGGATAGGAAAGGTGGTTCCTTTGTTTGAAAAGAAGGAAGTTCTCTTCGTTTCGTCTGCTGCTGCAAGAGGGATCATTGGCCGCGGGGCCGCCTCGGCAATTTGAGCATTTGGGGGGGTTGGGGCACGGGCTGTGGGGGTCGTTGGAGCCGCATTGGATGCACAATTTATTGTACTTGCAGGCTGGGGTTGCGTGGTCGAATTTGTGGCAGTTCGCACACTGTCTAGGTCTATCCACAAATAGCGAGATACGATGGGACGCGTACCAGACTCTGATTCTATCTGGCAGTCTGGAGCCGAATACGGAAATGAGTACACTTTCGGTGGGGAGAATAGCCCCATCCGTTCTCCTAGTGAACCGGCGGGCCTCGGCAACGGATAAGTTATTGGAGCGTTCGATCTCTTCTGACAAGTCAGTAAGATTGGTGTCGGTGGGTATGTCATGTAGGAGGAAGCGTGTGATCGCGCAGTCTTTTTGTAGGGAAGCAGAAACGGGTATGCCGAGAAGGGATGTGATCTTGCTTGTTTGGGCAGCGCATTCCGCATTCGGTGTAGTAACTACAATTTTGCCCTCCCGAGTAAACTTAAGGTCATCAATGAATTTATGAGCCCTGTTTTTAATATTAAGTTCGTTGAAAAGCTGTTTTGGCTTGTTTTTCGGGAGCCCTAGGCCATCGGGGTTGGATATGAAGAGAACGAATCTTTCACAGCCTTTTTTAGATGCGTGCTCTATGGCTGACTCAGCAGAAGAGTTCTTGGTGAGTGTAAACTCACTCATATTCAATGCGGGGGCCTGAAGTAAGAGTTTAGCTGGGAGTATGACACTGTTCGAGGAAGCCGTGTTGGGGCCCTCGTGCGAGTCGAACGAGGGAAGTGCAGGAGAAACGCGTACGCGCCGCGCCCTGCTCGGGCGGGGCAGTTCACTGAAGACAGCGGAGCCAAGGGGCTGTAGCAGTTGGTCACACGCGCAGCCGCCGGCTGCTATGCTTTACTAGCACTGCAGTAAAGAGGGAAAATAAGGAAAAAATGGCAGAGCTTACCTTAGCTTTGCGAAGTAATCATAAGTAAAACGAGCAAACTTGTGGACGTGCTGCGGGAGGCAGTCCAAACGTAAAACTTCTAAGTTTGTAGGAATAAACAAACCCGTGATACAGTAAAGAAAACTCAATTCGTTATCAATCCTCTCAAATACGGCTCGAGGTTAATTACCTCGCTGAGAAAGAAACAACAACAAAAAACAAAAAGCTAATTCAGCATTCGCTAATAGTCACAACTTTCATTGCCTTTTTGACACGTTTATCACATTAGAAGTGCAACGCCCACCTCGCAGCAAACGCCGCTCGGCTGAACTAGCAGCCAGTACTTCACAACTTAAGGTTTTATTTCAAAAACAACGTTTAATAGAACATAAACAACAATGATTCTTCCGCAATATGTCTAACGAGCACCTAATAACCGCCGACCGCTTAGTTAGATCCTAATTAGCCTTTTTCTTCGTCTGCCTTGTCTTTCTGTTTCTGTCATGTGAAAGCGTCGCGGCTTCTCGAAAGCTCCCGCTCAAAACCCTTATTACGTGTTATTTGATTGTTTAGTGTAGTGTAATCATTTCCGGCTGCCTATTTCTAGCCTCCATTAGGAGCTTTAACACAGCCAATAACGCCTCGTAATTTGGAACCCTGATCAAGTGATGAGGTCGACACCTGAGCGGGAACCCAACGGAACTTCGAGCGACATATGATTGTTTAATATTTGCTTACTAAATAAGTATGGTGTGGTATGGTACATACACATTCCAGCTTGTCTGCTTGTTCAGAGAACCGCTTATAAGCTTTCGTCAAGTGGGACAGACACAGAAAGAATTTTTGCAGTCACAAAAAATGAGTAACACATAGACAAATAACAATATTTATTGACGGTCACAAACATCCATGCCTGACCGGGATTCGAACCCGGCCCAGCAGCTCCAAATGATAGAGTCCTAATGATTGAGCCACCGGGGTGGCAACTACTACGTAAGTGGCAAGACATATTTTTTGCGCATAAATACTGATTAGTTTTAATTTATATTTCTTATTTTAAGTGCATTTTGGGATAGTTTCATGTTTTGTGTTATAAATAAATATTTAATTATTCGTTGAACACTACAAATAAATCAAGCAGAATATAAGTAATATTAATTTATTTTGCAATAAAAAATTAATGAAAATCGATGATTTTGGCTTTACGAAGTTTTAATTATAGCTGGATGCTGTGTTTCGTGAAATTTATTCTAATGTATATGTCTATGCTGCCACGGTTCTACATAATCAGGTGTTAAAGCTAATCACGGAGGTCATAAATAAGACACCGGAAAACGTTCAAACCAAACCGTGTTGTTGAAAGAAATATGAAACCCAATCTTTGAAACTATTTTTGTCAAGTATCAATATATTCCAAAAATTCAAATATTCTGCCAGAAATGCGACTTCTTCACCAGAATACACTGGCAAAGAAAAAAGTATATAAAAATATTCTGATGTCAGAACCAATATGTCTTCTAGACCACATAAATAAACAACAAAACCCACACAGTATATCGCGCTTCAAGTGTAAAAGCGACACTTCTGCACTGTTAACTCTATGGGAGATAGGCCCCTTTACCGCGTTTTCAGTAGATATATTTATCCCTGATCCCCATTCGAGCAACGTCGGTTCCCAGAGGGTCCGTTGCAGCTAATCCTAATGGAAATGGGCGCCTAAAAACTTGTGCGATTAACTTCTGTTTCCGCGTGAAAAGAGTTATTGTTCTTGACTTAGTATTTGCCAATAAAAACACTGGTGTCAGGATTCGGTGTCAGGATTGTTGGTTGGGTAATATTGTACAATTTTGGTTTGGTCGAAGGGGAAAGTTTCCCTTCATGAGTGGCAACAGTTCCAGCAATATTGTTTTCATTTTTAGTCCTTCTGTAATCATACATGTTTTTGTGATAATGTCATACCATTATTTTATTTAAAAAAAGTTTGATTGCTAATTTTTTTAGACAGTATGTTTTCTCATCGATTTTTTTAAACTTTTTATGAACACATACTGCCCAAAATAATTTAGCCATTCCAATATTTTATTTTTTATAGAACTAAAATATGCGTACGTTGTCGCTCGAAGTTTTGTTGGGCACCCGCTTATATATAGACCTCAGGGGCCCGTATGGCCGAGTGGTAAGCATCGCAGGCCAGCAGTCTGCGTGCTGTAACGGGCGCGGGTTCGATTCCCGCCTTCGCCCTGGGTGTATTTCCTCTCTTTGTGACAGTAAAAAATCTTTCTGTGTCTGTCTTACTTGACGAAGACTTATAAGCGGCTCACTGAGCAAGCACACAAGTCGGAATATATATGTAAAATACCCTACCCCTATAGACCTCATCACTTGAGCAGGGCTTACGGGGATTACGAGGCGTAATTGACCGTGTTAAAGCTCCTAAAGAGGGCCAGATATATTCATCCGGCTAGCTGTCTGGGCAAGGCCAGGCCAGAAATCCGGCAAGAAATAGGCTTCCGCAAATCGATTGCATTACAAAAAAGAAAACTAAAGTAGTTGGACCTGAGTATAGTTTAACCCTCTAATGCACACTGTTACCGTTTCGTAACAAGTAACATAATCCACTTTATTCAATTAAATTAGAGCTCCTCCAAGACAAATCCGTGTTTTTTTCATCTACTACATTTCATTTTAAAGTTTTAGTTACTAATAATCCTCATAGATGACAGTAGTAAAAGTTTCAAAATTAAAGAGTGAGGTTATTAACTTTTGTGAAATTACGTTTTTGGCAGTATTCAAAGAATAATAATATTAGTACTAAATACTAATAAATTTTTTTGAAAAATTAATCATAGTTAAAAAGGGTTATTTTGAAATATTTTTAGTAGTTTTCTAGTCATTATTATCAAAATTGGAATTTTGCAGTTGGCTTTTGTCATATAGAAATTTTTTTAAAAATTTAAATTCTAATGCAGCTAAATTTTTTTAGTATTTTTCCCATAATGTGTGAGTATTAGCGATACATACATATTTTTTTGGGATGAAAATAAAAATTCATGCTTAAGAGGGTTAACTAGTTAACTAGAGCAGTTTCACTGCATGAGATGAGTATCAATTCGAAGCTCGCTAAACCAATAGCCGTTCACAAATCTGTCATCAGCATAATGATTTTAATGAATGCTTGTCGTCGAAGCTTTCAAGACTGTGTCGAGTTAAGTCGAGTTTATATCTAGTGGCTGCAGTGATAAGCGAATCGGTAAATATGTCAAATTGTCTTCATTTTCTGTTATTTGAATTCGAAGTAACGAACTCATTTTTTAGAATTTTTATGGATTAATGGTAATAATGTAATCAATTCCGGCTGCCTATTTCTAGCCTCCTTGTAGCCTTCCGTAATTTAGAACCTTAGTCAAGTGACGAGGTCGACACCTGAGCGCGCACCCAACGGAACTTCGAGCGACATCGTACGCTGACGCCGTTGGGACTTTGGACTCCACAGATTTAACGAGCACGTCTGTCCCAGTGTACTCGGGCCCATCCGTCACGAGTTGGATTTTTGTACTCTTTCCCAGTACAGATATCCAATTTACAGGATGACTGGCAGTAGGTGTGATTCGAACCCCCGCACTTTTTATGGATTAGGTTTGATTAAACGATTCGACTGTCTGTTTATAGCCTGCATGGAGCTTTATCACAAACAATCAAGCCTCGTAATTCAGAAACACAGTCAAGTAACGAGGTCGACACCTAAGCGGGAACCCTAAAGCAAACCAGTCGCACAATCGCTTTCTTGTTCGGGACTTTTGACTAAACATATTTAACCATCACATAGGGTAAGGTGGGGTAAGTGGGCCACCCCCCTGGCATTTCCCGAATTATGGACGCAAAAAAAAATCTGTTACAATATTTTTACGTATTTACCCCAATAGATGCAGAAAACATTATGGCAACATTTTCATTCAAGTATGTAACAAGGTACAATCCTTTTTGTGACATTTTTCAAAATTGCATTTTTTCGTAATTCACGCCATCATACTATATTTTTATTTATTTCCAAACGGTTCATGATACAAAACAAAATGTTATATATTTTGAAAGTGTATAAAACATAGTATCTTTTTGTAGTGTCATGAACTTGTGATGTTGATAAGGTTAAAAGAAAATTGGGGTGGCCCAGTTGCCCCGCGTTTGGGGTAAGTGGGCCACCACAATGGCGGGGTAAGTGGGCCAGGGGTGGCCCACTTGCCCCAACTCTTTAATATACTTAAAAAAAAGTCAGATTCACTGATTCATAGGGCTAGTCATATTCACAATTCATAGTCCTATTCATTGACATAGGCCAGTTTAAAATCTGTAGCCCTAACATATTTTTTACACTACATGCAAAAATGACAAGATGAAAATTAACGTATTTTTTCTTGTAGTAAGCTTGCATGCCAGAAAAAGTTGCTATGGGGGAACTATTAAAGATACATCATTACTTTTTTTTTTCAAACGCTCAGAAAATCATGTAGATTATTCCACTTGCCCCACCATATCTCTACCATTTATGTGTAAAAATATATTAGGGGGGTGGCCCACTTACCCCACCTTGCGGGGCAAGTGGGCCACTCGGATGACCAAAAAGAAAAACATATTTTTTAAATTTATTATTTGCCGATTTGTGTTAAGGTTGCCATGGGTACACTAATAACATATGAGAGAATGGACCACAAAAAAAGTAAGTTGTTAGGCCGATTACAGCCAGTGGTATGAGGGTCTAAAGTCGAATTATGCCAAAAAGGTGGCCCACTTACCCCACCTTACCCTATGTCAAAATGTACTCAGGACAGATACACACAAAATATCCCTGCCCTTGCCGAATTTCAAGCAAAAAATCGCTGTAACGGGTGCGCGTTCGATTCCCGCCTTGGCCCCAGGTGTATTTCCTCTCTCTGTGACAGAAAAAAATTCTGTCTGTGCCTGTCTTACTTGACGAAGGCTTATAAGCGGGTCTCTGATCAAACACACAAGCCGGAATATACACTCTTGAAACAAAAAAGTGAAACTCCGCTCCAATTGGAGAAGTGCATTTTCGACACTGGAAAGGAGTGAATATTAACTCAGACTGAATTAAAACCACTGGAGTGATCTTGTCGAAGGTTTAACACACAAAGTATCCACTCCTTTCGGAGAAGTGCATTTTAAAGACTGGATGAGTGAAATTAACTCAAACGGAGTTAAAATCGCTCGTTCGTTTTAAGAGTGTATATGTACTTACCCTACCCCTACCCAAACACGGACCTTTCTTTGACTGCGTGGACCATTCAGCTGCCGTGTGAGCCCTTTATTGATTGGTTGGTACATATATATTCCAGTTTAGAACAGAGACCCGCTTATAAACGTTAATAAGACAGACACGGACAGATTTTTTACTGACACAGAGAGAGAAATTTTACCCAGGGCTATGGCAAGAATCGAACCCGCACCCATTACAGCGCGCAGACTTTTAGCATTATGGTCTGTTATCCAAAGCACTAGTCCATCCGAGCCCCGCCAATAATTGAATTATGTTTTATCACTATTGGTCTACATCTATGACGCCACCTTTCTAACTAAAAAATTAGTAAAATCGTAGAGTAGGAACTGAATTTTAAAGAGGGTACGGACAGACAGACTGACGGATGGAAAACCTCCCCGATGACAATTCCAATTTTAATTTATTTTTTAATTCTATCGAATTAACAGTCTAATGTATACTGTTTGCCAAATGGCAACAAGTAACATAATCAGCTTTATTCTATTAAGGAAGAGCTCCCTGTAGACAAATCTGTGTTATTTTCATTTATTACATTCCATTTTGAAGTTTTAGTTATTAATAGCCATCATAGATGACAGTGGTAAAAAAGTTTATTTAAAATTAAAGAGAAAAGTCATTAACTCTTGTGAAATTACGTCTTTGGCAGTATTCAAAGTATAATAATATTAGTACAAATAACAAATAAATTCTTTAAAAAAATAATTATAGTTCAAGAAGGCTATTTTAAATATATATTTAGTAGCTTTCTCTAATCATTCTAATCAAAATTGGAATTTTGTTTGTTTTTGCCATATGGCCAAAATTTTAAAAATTGAAATCATTTAAATTCTGTTGCAGTTAATTTGTTTCAGTATTTTAGATATTTATTAAAGATAAAAATATATTTTTAGGTATGAAAAAAAAATCATGCATTTCAGGGTTAAACTGAAAGTCAACTTTAAAATGTCAGTAACACTTTCGTCAAACCAGCCAGACGATTTAGATCGGATCTCTTGTCACGTTGGAGGGCTGGAAGGGTGAGCCGGACATGGATTTGGCACCTTTTACCCTTTTCTGACAAACAAGTGGCAAGGAGATTGGTTTGGGGGGAAGGCTTTTATAAGACTTGATGGAACGATGGAGGGAGAGAGAATACCTTTTGTTATGGAGGTAATGTGTTGCTATACATAAAGAAAACGTAAGTATTTAATTAGGATAAGTTTTTTGATAGCTTATCTTACAAAGTCAATTCATTTAAATGTACTATAACAGGAAAAAATATATATTTCTGAAACTAATATTAGAGTAATGGACAATTCGAACGAGGTATTCGCATTATGTTTTTGTGGTATGTTGCACATTCATCCGATTGTGTCAAGACACTTGGCTGTATTCCTAAATGCTTTTTTTTTGTAGTTTCTTATAAGGTTTTAATTTGCCAAAACCAGCGGTCTTTCAAATCCAATTTAATTCTTGATCCTTGCCCCTACAAAGCCAACCTATTTACGATATCGTCACTTAAGTTCACACATGTGCTATCCAATTGTTGTGGAATGATCAGATTTACAGTAGGTAACCTTGGAGCGATTTTTTCGGATTTGGCAAAATTAAATATTTTTCGTGCAATCATCTGACTTCGACTGATGATTCGAATTATTGACTTCGCAGCGATGACGTTTTCCGAACAGCCGGTGATAAATGAACAAGCACGTTTTTCGGCTCTCCCTCTTGTAGCTCTAATGCGATGATGATTCAAACCTATCTTACCATTTTGGTAGGGTTTTTTGGCCGACTTTTTGCACGATTTCGGAAAGTTCCCCAAGGGTTACCGTTCTGTAAATTTCTACGATTTTACAAAGTTAGATAGCACGTGTGGGAACTTAAGTGACGATACACAAAATAGTCAATCTACTCCGCTAGAGTTGATGATATTAACCAACCTGCTGCGTTTTTTCTCACTCCGTCCTTCCACCAAACGTAAAAGAAGGAAATCAGGAAATCCAATGAAAGAGCTGTTCTGTATTCAGGAAGCGTCTGCGATTGCTGGAGAATAAAATTTCCGGGCGTTTTGTGTTCGCCACGGCTTTCTGTGCCGCCGAACATATTAACTCGGTTGCTGAATCTAAAAATCTGAGTAAAGAGTGCATTTTCGAACGTTTGGGATAAATATATATTGCACTGAAATCTAAAGGGTTAAAGTGTCGGAGATTTTTTTTTTGGTGCTGTAGCTAAAAACATGGGCCACAGAATTATTTACAACAGTCAAGTGATGTGGCAAAAGCCTCAAAGAGGAATCGTAGACAGCATTAAGGAAGCAGGAATTTCAGAAAAACGAAACTAATTCCCCAATGTTACCCTATGGATAAATTAAGATTTTCCATACTACAATTTTCGAATTGCATTAGTAATTGGCGTTTTTCATGACCAGTACACACAATTTTTTAAGTCATTTATAATCATCTCTACTGAAGGAATTTTTTTTAAAGAAATAAGAAATTAAATTTAATTTTAAAATTTTAATTCAAATCTCATGCAGTGAAAAAACAAGTTTACACTGCAGCCAATTTGCTTATCCCTCAAAGGGTTTAAAAACGTTTTATATACAATTTAAAGATGTACAAATGTGGGGGTTCATCAAAACCTAAGCAATAAGCATATCAAATTAGAAACATAAGAAATTTTGCAAGCAATAAGTAAAAAAAAAGTGGTGGATGCTAATAACTAAAAACTATATCCAATTTCTTCATAGGTAAACATTTGGGAATTACTTTTGATTTCCGAAATGCATGTTCTCTTAAGACATAGAACTAAACTCATCGGCGCAACAGCCAATACTGGACCAAGGTCTGCCGTGCCCATTTTAGCTTTCGTGACCTAGGGCTCTGGGGTGCTAGGTACATGTTCCGGCAAGGTGGTCAACCTCACTTGGAACCCCCAGTTTTTAGTTCCCAAACATGCTTAATACCCATTTTATCGACTCACTCGAAGGATGAAGGAATGGGTCAACTTTGCCCAAACCGATATTCGACACCCAGACCAGTGGCGTGGATATCCGAAGCACTATTACTAAGCAACTGGGTCCCATTAAGACATCGAACTACAACAAAATTATACTTTCACGCCTCGTTACTTGACCAGGGTTCTAAATTACGAGGCGTTATTGGCTGTATTAAAGCCAAGCTAATCATAGGCAGCCGGAAACGATTACACCACCACTTTCACGCAAGTTCAATGCTTTTGTAATTGCATTTGAATACCATCTAATATCAGCTGAAAATACCTTTAGTGAGATTTTACTGAATTAAAATAAATTTCCACAACTATTTCAGAAAGGTTCTCGAGTACACTGAAAAATGCAAGCTTTGTAAGGCCAAAATCTCGAAGGCATCAATAAAAGATGTCGTTTAAAGCTTTTTTTGGAGCAAACTCACGTGTCACCTTCGTCACTTGACTACAAGTCATATAACAAGACCTACATGGCAGTGTTAAAATAGTTTTGAAAACAATAAACAGATAAAAAAAATTTGCAGCTCAAAACGGTTCAAACCAAACTTAATTTCAGTAATTAATAGGCATTTCTTGGCTTTGCTAATGATAGGAAAATGAGCCCTCATAGAAACCGATGGAAGAGTTATTAGACAATAGCATCATAAGGGTAAGGAAATTGGTGAGAGATCTCGTGAATTTCTTTGAAATAACTTTTGTAAAAATAAGCAATATTTATATTTTCATCGAAAGCTCTTTTAAAGCTATTGCAATAAATATACGAATGCAAAAAGTTTTACCGTCAAAGCTTTTAGCTTATTTTGTAATAAAATTACATTTCTAACTCTGAAGATGTTGATCTATTTATATATCCGTAAGGTAAAAATAACCCCTAATGCTACTCATAAAAGACCCCTATTCTTTTCGACGTATCCAATTATTTTTATATAGTGTTATGACTCGTGGCATAAATCAATATGACGTCAAAAAGGTTGTTTTACGCTCTTTTTATCTTTGTACTATGCAGGCAATTGTACTTGAACCAAATATTTATGTGGAAGTATAAAATGCCAGTTTTGTATACCCTTAATAACGGTGATTTATATTTTAAGTAAACTTTTATTTTGTAGACATATTCAATAGATCCAGAATATTATAGCTATTACTGTCATGGTACATTGTAACGAATATCACCCAATTCTCTGCAATATGTCTCAGAATTAATTTCAGGACTCCTGTAGATATAAAGTGTGCAGTGCACCATATTTAGCAAAAGACTGAAAATGAAACAAAAATGCACCATCTCCTATGGTTTCAAATATTTTAATAAGTACTTATTTCACCTATTTTTGAAAATACTTATTTCCTATTTATTGAGTATATATTTACCCTTTATTAAGCATTCCTCCATGTTTAATTCTTTCTTTTTGTAAACAACAGAATTAAATCGAATACAAAAAAAAAGGAAATAAGAATCGCATTGATTAAATCTGACCGTCAATAAAAACAAAAAGTTCCAATAGCCTGTTACTTAAATACCGTGTTCGCGCCTCTCTATGTGATGTTCTACGTGTGCCGGCAGGTGTAGTGAGATGTAAAAACTCAACCACTGCACCTGCTGGAGTTCACCTGTATTGTGGCAACAATAAGATTGTAGTTGTTGTGTTTAGATTCTTGTCTGTGAATAAAGTGTTAGTTCAGTACAGTCCACTCGTGTGTTATGTGTCTCTTTTAGTGTGCGGCTGAGGCAGGTGTGCGTGTGTGCATGTGTGCGTGTCCATTTTTGGTCCGTCGAGATTTTTGTGCCGTCGGTCTATGGATCTTATGGTTAATTGAAGTGGGTGTTGCCTTTTTTTTGGTGTTTTTTTTTTTTTTTTTAATTTGGTTTTAGAGGAGGTTTTTTATGGTGTGGTTTGAAGGCGCATGGTATGATTGAGTTTTAATGTATGCGGTTGATCGGTTTTAGTGATATTTTTATGGTGTAGAGTTTTAAGTGATTTTGTAGTGTTTTAACAGTTTTTTTTTGTGCAGCTTTGTGATGGCAGTAAAGTTGAATTTACGAAAAGATGAGCTGATTTTGCTCGCGGAGGAATTGGGTTTGTCTGTCCCAAGTAAGGCCATTATAAAGGATTTGAAGAAATTGATTGAATCTAGTGAAATTTATGCTTCTGATCAGGAGATGGTGCGTAGTATTATTGATAATATTTTGTTGGAAAAGGAGGCAAAGCTGGTAAGTGAAAAAGAGTCTGAAAGGGTAAAGCGGGAGAGTGAGATAGAGTTAGAACGTTTAAAGTTAGCTCAATTAGAAGAACAGTCTAAAATCGCAAATACATCTCTGATGACAGATACATTCAGCGCGGGTTCGAATGTTAGTTTGGAGAGTTTAATCAAAAGTGTAAGAACTCTAACGATCCCTGTACCCGTTAAGTCCGAGTTATTCAGTTTATTTTTCCATTCTTTGGAAAAGGCTTTCGACAGCAAGTCGGTACCCGAGGATTATAAGGCGGAGATCTTGTTGACTATTCTGGGAGAAAGGGTAAACAACCTGTTGGTGTATGTAAATAAGGAGGAATTGGGTGATTACAAAAAAATAAAAAGTTTGATATTAAAGGAATTCGAGCCCACCCCCCAGGAGTGCCTTGCTAATTTTAAAAAAGCTAAAAAACTACCGTCCGAAACTTATGTGCAGTTTGCATCTCGCTTAAGGGGTCACAGGAGTCTTAAAAATGTGCAAAGAAGGAACTACAAAGCATAGTTTGATCTTTCATGTCATTTTTTAACTACTCAATATATAAGTATAATTTTTTAATATGTAATTCTACAATATTTATTTATTATAAAACAAATTTTAAAATTTATGAAACTTTAGCCAAAACTAAATTAAATGATATTAAACATAAAGTTATTAGAACACATTGGGATTAGGCTTGCGCGGCAAATTGTGAGGTCAAAATTGAAAAAATGACCAGGAAAATGACTTTATATTGTACAAATATGTACAAACTAGGACTTATACCTAAATTATCAGCTCAATTTTAATTAGAATTTATTTTAAGAACTTTTTTCTAAAAAAATTAATAAAAATTTAAAAATTTTGATTTTAAATTATTTTTAAAATAATTTCTAATTAAAATTGAGCTGAGAATTTAGGTATAAGTCTTTGTTTGTACATATTTGTACAATATAAAGTCATTTTCTTGGTCATTTTTTCAATTTTGACCTCACAATTTGCCGCGCAAGCCTAATCACAATGTGTTCAAATAGCTTCATGTTTAATATCATGTATTTTAGTTTTGGCTAAAGTTACATAAATTTTAAAACTTGTTTTGTAATAAATAAATCTTGTAGAATTACATATAAAAAAATTATACTTATACATTGAGTAGTTCAAAAATGACATGAAAGATCAAACTATGTTTTGTAGTATCTTCTTTGCACATTTTTAAGACTCCTTAGACCCCTTAAGTGCTTCCTTTGATTTCTACTGCCAGTTGCGGAGTGTGAGCGACTTCAAATCCTTATGCGAACTTACTGTTTCCGACAGGATGTTTGAAACCCTTGATAGAGACTTGATGACGCATATTGGTGTTAAACAAGGGGAGACATACTTTAAACCCCAACAACTTGGTCGCGAATGCGACATTTACCTATCGTCGAGAGGCAAAGGTGCTTCTGAGTATGCGGGTAGAAGCGCTGGCGATGAAGCTAAGAGATTCGGGGGGAACAGGGGGCAAGGTAGCTCTAGTTGGCGTGCGGATAGAAATATTTCAAGGGTATTTGTTTCTGAAACTGCCAATTCTAATTGCGTTCTGTGCAAGAATGGGACCCATCCCCTTGCGACGTGTGCCAAATTTAAAAGGCTGTCTGTTTGGGACCGGTCAGATGTCGTAAAGCGCAATAATCTTTGTTTTCGTTGCTTCCAACCTCATAGATTAAGTGAATGCCGCTCGCTTAAAAACTGTTTTTGTCAAAAACCTCACCACAAAATGATTCATTTCCCACGTGAGAACTCGAATAACGGTGACGCCCCCCTGAGAGTAGATGCCCCGACCTTCGTACCTAGACAGAGTGAAGAAACCCCAGAGGTAGCATCCCAATCACAAGTGTTTGCAACTAGTTTTAATGAAAATAAACCAAAAAACGTGCTTCTTAGTACCGTTCGAGCCCTTATTGAAAATAAATTTGGCGAATGGGTTGAAGTTAGATGTTTGTTGGACGTTGGATCTCAATCTTGTTTGTGCACTAGGGCATGTGTCGAAAGGTTGCAGCTAAAAATGGGGAAGATAAACACGGTGATTTCCTGCGTTAACGGGGCTACAATGGTCGTAAAAAATAGCGTTAGTACCTTGGTGGCAAATAAAGATTCGACCTACGTTCGGGAGTTGTCCATGCTGGTTGTTAACAAAATTACAGATCTTGTGCCTAGCCAGGTTCTAAATGTGGGTGTTGATGTTACGGAGTTTGTATCGCTGGCTGACAGTAGTTTTAATGTTCCAGCTCCTGTAGATGTGCTACTAGGTGCAGAGATATTTTATGAACTATTAAAGCCGGGTCAAATGCATGTTAAGAATTCTGGGGTACTGTTACAGGATACAGTGTTCGGTTACGTTGTTAGCGGAAGTGTTGGACGGGAAGTTGGTGGCCTGAGTCATTGTGGGTTGATAATTGAAGACGATTTGAATAAGACCTTGAAACGGTTCTGGGAAATTGAGAATGTGGAGGATGAATGTGGTGTGGTTGTGGAGGCTTCGTTTTGTGAAGATCACTTCGTACGTACCCATGGTAGAAATCATGATGGTAGATATATAGTGTCTATGCCTTTGAGTAAGGATCCGTCATGTTTGGGAAATTCCCGAGATAGAGCAGTGCAGCAACTTAACTCAATGTGGAGACGGTTGTCTAGAGATCCAGAGTACTTGGGTTTGTACAGAGATTTTTTGAAAGAGTATGAACAGTTGGGTCACCTTGAAAGGGTCGTTGAAGTGAAAGAGCCAGCCGCACACTATTACATCCCTCATCACGGAATTCTGCGCCCAGATAAATTAACGACTAAGTTAAGAGTCGTGTTCAATGCGTCGTCGCCCACATCAACTGGCATTAGTTTAAATGACATCTTAATGAAAGGAGAGGTCATCGAGGATGTATTTGATACAATGTCACGTTTCCGGCGTCACCGATATGCCTTTGTGACGGACATTCAAAAAATGTACCGACAGATTCTCATTGACCCTCAGCAGCGAGACCTGCAACGCATTGTTTGGAGAGATAGTCCTAACTCTGACATTTTAGTTTTTAGGTTAAAGACTGTAACCTATGGACTGGCCAATGCCCCGTTTCTGGCTATAAGAACTCTGCAGCAGCTGGCTGAGGATGAGAGGTCCAGATTCCCCTTGGCATCGGAGGTCTTGCTACATGATACGTACATGGACGACATCGTAAGTGGAGCTCCCGATTTAGAAACAACTCGTCAACTGCAGTCCCAACTACAAGACGCCTTGAGGTCCGGTGGAATGGCTTTACACAAATGGTCGTCTAACTCGCCCGAGTTGCTGAACGGCTCATTACCAGCAGACGTTGAACACTCGTTCTCCGAAGATGGTGAAATATCAGTGAAGACATTGGGTATTAGATGGCAGCCAGTTCCGGATCAATTTGTGTTTAGAGTGACCATTGACATCAAGCCAGTATACACCAAGAGAGAAGTCCTCAGTGTAATCGCTAGACTTTATGATCCCCTTGGGTTCTTGGGGCCAGTGTTGACAAAAGCAAAGGTCCTTCTGCAGAGGTTGTGGCAGCAGAAAGTGGAATGGAACGAGGTTTTGCCAGCTTCAGTTGTGAAGGAGTGGCGGGACTTTGTGACTACCTTGAAGTGCATCGAGGAGGTAAAAATTACCCGATTTATTCTGACTGAAACCTGGCAGCGGATCGTGATTCAAGGGTTTGCAGATGCATCTGAGGCTGCTTATGGAGCGGTGGTGTACCTTCAGTGCTTCTATCAAGAACGTGGTGCAAAGGTGACCATGCTGGCAAGCAAATCTCGGGTTGCTCCTATTCGAGTGATTTCGATTCCACGGCTCGAGCTATGTGCATGCGTTCTTTTGGCTCAACTTGTGCGTAAGCTACGTTCTGCGCTGCAAATGGACGTAGTTGAGGTAAGATTAGTAAGTTGTGCTATTGGAACTTTTTGTTTTTATTGACGGTCAGATTTAATCAATGCGATTCTTATTTCCTTTTTTTTTGTATTCGATTTAATTCTGTTGTTTACAAAAAGAAACTAATAACCATAAGATTGTAGTTGTTGTGTTTAGATTCTTGTCTGTGAATAAAGTGTTAGTTCAGTACAGTCCACTCGTGTGTTATGTGTCTCTTTTAGTGTGCGGCTGAGGCAGGTGTGCGTGTGTGCATGTGTGCGTGTCCATACCGACTGAAATTCATATTGGTAAACAGGTTAGATTTTACAAGTAAATGTTACTAACAATCGGTGCTATACAGGTTCGTACACATAGGGAAAAATCGCCAAACACAGAAATCCTGGAATAATTTAAATTTCTAAAGGAAAAAAAAACTATTATTTTTATTAATTTTCTTTCGCAAATTATATTAATGTTATTTATCGTCTGTATAATGTATTAGTAATTCGAAGAATATTTATTGATATCCAAAAATACGAAACTAATCCAATCTGCATTAAAAAAAACAGAATGACCAATCGACAAACAAATATTGTTAGCATGTCAATACCTTTTTTTCATTTTTTTTAAAAAAAATTTCCAATTAAAATCGAATGTTTCGAAAATCCTATACTCCAGCAATGCACAATACTTTTTCTAAGAAGAAGTCTGCCAAATACGTTTTACGTGCTTATACGTTTATTTTGAGAGTGAAATGAAAACAACTAATGAAATCGCAGGAATTGCAAAAATGAAAAAGGGAAAGTTACATCATCTGACATAACCTTATTAAAATTATCAACACATTAATTTCAAAAAATACCTTAAACTAATATTTTCTCCCATTACCATAAATTTTATGTTACGCAATAGAAATTCAACACATATGCTTTTATTTTTAGAAAATTTCAATCAAGACTTATGAAACACGTATGTATTTTATGTCTAAGTTATAATAGTTGTTTGGAAGCTATTTTAAGCTTAATTATATGCGAGCTATTTTAGCGAAATAATGAATACGAAATGTTCTTATAAACGAAATTATTGTCACAGAAACTGATCACATTATTTTTTTTTTTTTTTTTTTGAAAATATTATAAAAATTACCTAAATTGTGTGTTCTTGGGTGTAGTTAAAAGTACACTGAATAGTTAAACATTTAAACTTCAACAATGTATTCTGGATTTCTCATAATTCAAATATACTTTATATTAAATTTTCTACTATCGCTTTTTTAAATCTACATGTAATTATCAATGAACAAAAGTTAAACCAGGTATAAGCTCAAGTCAACTTTTTAGATAAGCTTTTAAAAAAAATATTGACAAATCTTGAAATTTGTCATGAAGACTTTAAGCTAAGCCTGTCAATTGCAGTTATATTGAAATGCCACTGTAAAAAACTGTATTTTGCAGACAAGTTAAAAAAAATATGACGTTGAAAAAAGGCGCTGCTTATAAGTTTTCATTTTATCTAATTATTTGAAAAAAATGTGCATTTTTTGCAAATTATTTTTCGAGAGTACTTTTAACTTCATCGGTAACTCTAAATACGTTTTGACGTTTAAGAAAAAGATTTTTTTTGCTCGAAGTTTCGATCTCCATAAGAGAAATTAATTTTAATTCAATTATTAGATTAGATTAGGATACAAAGGTTGCGGTATTGAGAAAAGGGTTTGTCTCTTTTTTTGCAGTCACTCATTTTAAATATTGAATATATAAACTTAAGTATAATTCAAAAATAAACGTTAACAGTACGACATTTACGTAGCTATCTGTGTTTTTTTTGTTTTTTTTGTACTTCCTGCTGTGTCATTGTTTATTTTTTACCCAGTATCAATGCAAAGTTTTTTCGTCTGATGTGTTCTACTTAAGAGTTCTTTATGCCCAATTTGTTTTTAACATAGCTATTTCTTAAACTTTACCGGTATTCGATTGAATTTTAAGTATCCAAAGCATTTCCAAAACGTCAAGGTTATTAGATTTTCAGTTTAGGTAATATTTTGTCTCATGCGAAAAATAAAGCAAAATTGTGGAACAGCAATTTAACGTGATTCACGAACAGCGACAACCTTTAGTTAAGAAATTTTTTACACAACATTCATTTAAGTAGGGTAATAAGAATTTATATTATCAAAAGTAAACGAATTCCATTTCCTTAAAAAAGTTCTAAAGAGTAAAAATAATGTGTTTCGTTATTGATCCCCCCTCCCAAAAAAGGTTACCAATTTTTTATTGGTATTTAACTTGTAACGATAAAAAAATAAAATAGCGATTTAATACATTGAGGAAAATAGCGAATTATGTTAACTGCGTATTTATTTGCAATGCAAATTTTGCCAATATATAAATGTGAAAAATGTACATCAAAACTTAAATTAATTTTAGTTGTCCGGTATACCGGATTTCGCTTAATTGGCTAACATTCGTTCCATTTAAGCCGGTTAAGTATAGATATCCACTATAGTCTCCTTAAGGTATCCGACTACGTTGAAATCATATTTTTCGGCAAAAAACTGCCACTTTTTTTATAATCTTAAAATAAAGCACCACTCTTTAAGATTCTAAAACTCTCTTTATTTTGTTTGTGCGGCAAATGTTTTAGAACTACATTGGTACTCCATTGATACTCCATTATGCGAAAACGGCATTCAAATCCTTTAGAAAAGGCCACTAGTGGAAAATTGCTATCTACAAGAATAATTAAAAATATGAAACTTGAAGATGAAGAATGTCTTACGTACCAAGAAGAAGGCTTTCCTGCTATTTGAATGTAACCTCAAACTTTAAATTGATTTAGTGCAAAATGAAAGTTTTGAACATTTTCTTCTAGACAAAATATATTTCACAAATAGTACTAAACCGAATGTTCTCAAAATTTTTGTGAATATTTGTTATACTTTCATCTAGTCTAGGGAATAGACTACAGAATAGTAATTTCAAGCAATATTATAAAAATTATAACAGTTACTATCAAAAATGGTAGAAAAAAAAGTTGATAAAAATCTTTAATTTAGCTTCGACAACTTATAACTTTTTATTGGTGCATTAAATACCTAAGATTGTAGTCTATTCCCTAGGTATCAAATTAAGATTTATTAATTTATTATTATTTTTTAAAAATCTTAAATATTATTTTAGTTATAAGGTCTATCGTAAAAGCAAAAAACATCCAAATTTACTTACAAAATCTTAAATTACACAAAATATATTTATTTAAAATAAAAATTGTGACTTATTATTATTATTAGTTGGGTTGGTGAACAAAAAATACATAAAATATAAGTATTAAAATTTAATTAAAAAAATAAGTGTCAAACGTAGTCGGATATCTTAAAAAGTGGAATTGTTGCTCCAACCCGCTCAAATCTACTTTATAAATAATGTCTCATTCCTTAAATTTCAAATATATTTTGTGTTATTATTTCACAATTTAGTAAAGCGTTTCCAGTATCGTGTCGCACTGTACATAGGTGACAGATCAATTCATGCTAATGTAGTCAGTCAATGGCGCATATCGCGCCTATCTCACAGAGTGATTTGCTTAACTCAATATTGCAACCTGGACACGGGTTAGCCAATGAATGGGTACATCTATGAATGCGGGTATAGTATACAGTGGTTTAATCTGAGAATTAGTGTAAAATATTAAAGTGTACACTGTACTTAAGTGTTTCAGATAAAATCACTTTCAAACTCAAATATTGCGAACGTAAAATTACGCATTTTTATGTAATGATAAGAAATATTCAATATTTATAAAGTGTTACAAAATTTTTAGTTGTAGTTTAAAGTTATAGCCAATGCTGCTTATTCAGTGGTCTCGATAGATTGGAAAAGTTGTACTCTTCAGTTTAACGCAATGAAAATATAATATAGCCAATGGTTTAAAATTCATATTATCAAAGGAGTTATGAGCAATTTGACTCAACAACTTGGTATTGCTCTAATATTAAAATAAACTTTTGAAGCTTATATTTCAGAACGATCATTTCATTTGGCATCTCGTTCAAAGTACCAAGGCCTTTTTACTAAACCACTTTTAACTGATTTTTTTGCTTTTTAAAATATAAAATAATACTAATTTAATAAAAGTATTCACCTCTTTTGTTTATTTTTTGCATTTTTTTCGTAAACAATGTTCCAAGTCAAAAGAAATCATGAAAATTTTGGTATTTTTTCTGTTAATATTTTTTTTGTGTGCAAAAAGTAATGTGTGTTGAGTTGAATTCGAAGACATATTTCTATTATAAGGATATTGAAAATGAATATTGCTAAATATTTCTATAAGGATATTAATGACCTTTAAATTTTTTTTATTCAAAAGTCTGAAAAGGTCTAATACGGTGTAGGAAAATAGGTAGTTGAAAATAGTTAAAAAAATTAATGAAGATTTTAGATTTTTACACATATTATGCACATATATTAAAAATTCTTTAGGCTGATAATTTATAGATGTTGCTTAAGTATCAAAAATGTAATACTTCAAGTGAAATAATAAATAATTAGTCGTCCGAGGTATGGTATGGTGTGGTACATATATATTCCAGCTTGTGTGCTTGTTCAGATAACCGCTTATAAGCTTTCGTCAAGCGGGACAGACACAGAAAGAATTTTTACAGTCACAAAGAAATGAATAACACATAGACAAATAACAATATTTATCGACGGTTACAACCATCCATGCCTGACCGGGATTCGAACCCGACCCCAGCAGCTTCAAAGGCTAGAGTCCTAACGATTGCGACACCGTGGCAGCTGTTGTCCGAGGTGTCGCACTCTACGTTTCAAAAGAGAGTGAATGTAGTTTTTAAAATGTTAATTCCTAAATTTAGTTCATGTAATCATTGTAACATACTCGTATAATGAGCTAGAAAATTAAATTTAACTAGAAAGTTTTGGGGTTTTACACTTAACAAATGTACAATTATACATGTTAACACGCACTGAAAAAACAAAAAATTTAAGAAATCAATTTAGATATGTCAGTTAAGAAGAACCTTGATCTTTATTATTTTATTTTTAAATTTTTCCACGGTATTGAAATTTATACATCATATGTAAACTTAATATTAATAAATTGTGTTGGTTAAATTGTGAATTCACTGCAATATCATGTTACTAATTTGCTATATTTACACTATATATTCGATGTTTATACTTCTTCTGGATAATGTGCACTCTGACTCAATGATGCCCATTATTTCATCTTCCAAATCGAACATAACACAATAAGACTCAAGCACCCCAAATAAAAGAAAGCAGGCTACTTTCATACCTCAAATATGTCCCTTTCTTTTTCAGAAGTGGAATCAGGGCTTGATAAATTCGATTCATTTGAACTCGGGAACATTCTTAATATAACATTGTAATTGTACTTCAGAAGCAGCAAATAAATTAGTTCTGGTGTTTAATTTTGAATCGATATAGATAAACCCTTCTTTATCTAAGTCAACTGCGTTAAATAATGGCGTATGGTCAGAAATGAAACCACAAAATATGCTCCGTATTAAGTTTTTAGTTTATTTTTTCACAAACAAATAAGACCATTTAGCGTGTAAACCGTTAGTTGAGATTTAAGGTTTCATGAGTATTAGTTTAATTCTAGAAAAAATGACTATAATAACTCCATTAAAATCATCTGAAAGACAAAACAGAATGGGACCTTTGTATGGCTGGCAGAAGGCAAATAAGAGTGTCAAAAATGTGATAAGAAAAGAGAAATGAAAAACGTATTATGCTTCAAAAATAGAGACTCAAGTAAGCTCTCATATTACATTTTAAATTGTGATAGATTCTAAATTTTGGTGCATGAAAGCTTAAAAAAAGGTGCATGTCTGTCATTGCAAAAAACACCCAAAAACGTGCCTATGTAGTTTTACACGGGAAATGGGCGCGCTGGATCGCGGGTCTCCAAAGCAAAGTTCATCAGTGTTAATCCAATAGGAAAAATATTTTCTATGTCACATTTCTCCGGCTGCATGGAATATTTTTACTAATGGATTTTTTATATGATAAATGTAGCTGACTTGCAGGTCCCGACAATCCCACTTTTTGAAATTGGTTCGAATATAGTATATTTTTTTTAATTTTTAATAAATAATTTTACAAAATAAATATATATACAATAAATATTTTTACAATTTCGAAGCAATTTTTTAAAAGTGGAATTATAGAGACCTGTAAGTTATCTACAATTATTATTTTTAAAAAAAATGTTTGTAAAAACATTCAATACAGCTGGAGACATTTGGCAGAGAAAATAGTTTTTTCCCCATTGAATTAACATTGAGGCAATTGAGTTTGAAGACCCTTTGTCCAGCGCGCCCATTCCCCCTTAAAAAGTTATCATTGTTTGACAAATGAGGCGCATGAAACACACTGTGGTCAGAAACCACAAAATCTTTTCCGTGTTACGTTACGTTCCTTTGTTTCTAAAACGACTTGGAACACCCAACGTGTGAAACGTTATTTGAGATACTTCCACAAGTATTAGCTTAATTCTAGAACAAAAGTGGGGAAATATAATAACCCCATTAATCTTCTTTAACCCAAAACAGAATGGGACCCTTGTTTGGCCAGCCGAACGCAAATAAACGTGTCAAAAACGTGATGGGTAGAGGGCACCATGAAAAAACAGCGGTGTTAAATTTGGAAAATGCTTGTTAACAACGAACATTGTTGAATACCGAGTAACAAAAAAATGAAATTTTTATTCTTTCACGACATCACTTTCAAGTATGGGAAATAGTAGACTTGGCAGCTAATTAGACTTCACAGCTTTTGTGTGAAAGATTGCGAGTAAATGAACCATGTTGATTAGGAATTTGAAAGAACTACAAAGTATAATTGAACACTTTGTATTCAAATGTGTAAGTTGAGATTAACAATAAGCTATTTGAATTTTTCTCATTTTGAACTCTTGGGAAATCCTTTGAAAATACTGATTCAAGTGTTCTCGAAAGGGTTTCCTTTCAAAGAGGCTTTACTCTAATTTCATTATTTTGCTACTTACTTACAATGAAGAATAATATTTTATAAAGTGGTTTAGTTGGTAAATAACTAAGTTGGTTTAGACGTCGGTCTTATTCTAGGATTTCCGGGATAAAATATGATTTTCAATATTGCCATTCTATAATTGGATAGTGCAGCTAAAATAAAAACCCAAATGAGCTGAAGCTGTGGGGAACCTTGTGGTTAGGATCTCGATCTCCGGACCGGAAGGTCCCGCGATCGAGTACCAGTACCACTGAAGACCCACCGAGTGTATGCGGAGTACGTGCTCGTTGAATCTGTTGGGTCCGATCCGAAAGTCCTGCGGGCGGTCATTGCGCAGTTTCTCACGGGTACAGGTCCCTGGAGACTATTTCCCTCCCCTTCAGGGACATGTCAAAATTATGGAGATGGAGAGTGATAGATGGCAGCACCTGTGTTTGTGAGTGTGTTGCGTCTGTCTTACTTGACGAAGGTTTATAAGTGGGTCTCTGACCAAGCATACAAGCTTGAAAATATATATACCAACCAACCCAAATAGACTTACTAATATATGTAGAGTTTCTAGTAGGGGAGAGGAGGGAGGATTGGGACGGTGGGAGGGGTGGGACACCTGAAATTTCGGCAAAATAAATAACCTAATTTTATTTCCAGTCTCGCCACCAGATAGCATATGTATAGCTTCTTGTTGTTACCTATTTCTAGTTTATCCAGATTCAACTTTCAGTTTACATTTGGAAAAAGTTTATTTTCACATCTCCAGAGAAAGGTTTTAATCCTTTTTTAGTTTTATTTCCTTACTCATGTAATTTCTAAAACAAACATAATATAGTGTAACATTACTCTTAAAGATACAATGTATGATTATCAGCAGTTTACTTAAGCCTAAAGTCAGCATGGCTTATTTGAGAAGTTATTTTTTAGAAGCATTATGTAGAGGGATGAATGGGACACACTGAAAGAGGGAGGAATGGGACATGTCCGTTCCTCCTCCTTCTAGTCCATTCTTCCTTTATCGTGTCCATACGACCCATTTCCTAAAGCAGAACCATAGGAATCCACTGAATAAAAGTAAAGGACAAGCAAGAATATTAACAGATATCCCTGAGAAGGAAATTGAAGAAGCAGAAACTGCCAGACTAGGGAAAAAAGGTGCCAACTAAAATATATATGTGCAAGCCTAAAATTTAAAAATTCAAAAGAAAATTACCGTTCAAAGATATGAATACAGTGAGAGCGAAGGGTCATTATTTTCATTACATGACAGTTCAGATAATGACATGGAAATTGACTGGATAAAATACAATCCTAACATAGGCAAGTATAATTTTGTGTTTGTCAAATTCCTCACCAAACGGTCAATTGTTTTCTACATTGCAACGGTGGAAAGTATTGACAATGCTGATAGATACAATGTAAAACTTTTGAGAAGGGATACGAACGGAAATTTATATTTTCCTCAACGGGATGACTATAGTGTAATAGAAAAAACGATATTACGATGAAATTGCTGCCGCCAATATTGATTGGTGGGACCAGTAGAGCACAGTCTTGCTTTTCTTTTGATGTTAACCTTTCTCATTATGATATTCGATAATTTTTCTTTAATTTTCAAATGCGTCCCATCCCTCCCATACTCATGTCCCACTCCTCCCACCCAAGAGGGAGGAATGGGACAAAATTCTTGTAATTTGAATTTCTCAACAGTAATAAAATTTTTCAACATAAAAATAGGGTGTATTTTTTATAAGTAATAGAAAACATGTAAGTTTTTTATTTAACCCTTTGCATCTATAAATAAGCTGGGGATAATGAATAAAAAAATATTTATGTGAAAATGTCCCAATCCTCCCTCCTCTCCCCTACAGTTTAAAATTCATTGTTGTCTAAATACCTGACACTTCTGATGTTTTTATTATATAATATGCTCAGTCTATGGTGTGCTCAATCAAGAGATGTGTTTTCAGCAGCTAATTCACATATTTTGATCTAGAATATTAATCTAGCTAATCCAATTGTCGAAAATAAAGCACTCTAAAAAAATTATGTAGACATTTTTCGGCTACTTTTTACATTACATAGTTGCAACGTTTATTTTACAGAAAATTTGTGTTTTCACGATGTCACACGAAAAACTTACTACAATTGCTTTTTCAATAGAATAGATGGTGCATCTAAATCACTACCAGTGAAGCAAACGTTTACACAATTACCTGACAATAAATTTTATATTAGATGTTAATTCACAAAACGGTGAGGACAGCCCTTTTACCATAACAATGTGAAGATAAATAAGATTTGATTCTTGCAGTTCAAATTTACAAAAAAATGCAAATAATAAATTTTCTTATAGAAAATCCACTTTTTTAGAGTTTACTATGCATATCAATAACTCACATCCAAAATCTCCCTAGCACTTCTACAATATGTTTTACTACATACAATCCAAAATCCTCTCTTCTGAAAACTATCCCTGACGAAACGGTGCATCCCTTGATTTATTATAAAATTTCCCCCGTAGAATGGTTTTAGAGGAAGACGGATAGACAAGAAAAAGCCGTAAAAAATTGGCTTCTTTTTTCCGAATCCAATCTTTAAAAAACACCAAGTTCGTCCGATGTTTTGCTTCTTTTATATTGCAGAGGAGGAGTAGCTGTTGCGTTATTTTTCAAAAGCATATTTTATTAAGTCGACTTTTCTTTTTTGATTAAAATGATTTTTTTTAAAAAATGAAAAATGGAATAGTAAAATTTCTGTGAAATAACATAACACTTGGTTATCTTATTAATGTTTTTAAAATCAGTAGGTTTGTTGCAGAATCTATCACTTAACCGCTTCCACTCAACATTTATGCTCAACAGGAAACAAAGTATATATACAAGACAGTAAGAACACCAGAACCCACAGTACACCACAGTGGCTCAGTGGCTGAGAGGTTTAACGTGTCCTCCTCGTAAGCTCAAGATCGCGGGTTCGAGTCCCGGCTGAGTCGTCGGATTTTCAGGATGGGAAAATCGTGGGCATGCATGTCATATGATTATATGGCACGTAAAAGACCCCTGGAAGGCCTGTTAGGCTTGGGTTCTCTCGGCAAAATTCAAATCTCGGCATACTTTAACATCCACAGAGAGCTCAGATTCATTGTAATATGCACTCTTAAAACAAAAGAGTGAAATCCACTCCAGTTGGAGAAGTGCATTTTCGACACTGGAAAGGATTGAATATTAACTCAGACTGAGTTAAAATCACTCGTTTAGAATGATCCTGTCGGAGGCTTAACACACAAAGAATCCACTCCTTCCGGGTAAGTGCATTTTCCTTACTGGAGGAGTGAAATTAACTCAGACTGAGTTAAAATCGCTCGTTCGTCTTAAGAGTGTGTGCGTCAAATTTGGTAGAGAGAGTCGCCTAGATGGTGCCACATGGCTCTCAGTTCTGGGGAATATGCCGAGTCTGCAAAGGCTTGACCGCCAATATTGCAGCCCCATAAATTAAAAAAAAACACCACAGTAAGAAATTCGCCAAACAGGGCCTTTAGCAAGTTGTAATTCAAAAACTTATAAACTCCAAAATTAACTATTTTCACCTTTCGATCTTCTTTCTCAAAATTAATAATTATAATTTATCGTTTGCTTAATTTGTTCGAAGTTCGAATAATAGTTATTAAGTTTTTTTTAATAAAGGTCTTTGAGTCAATCTCTTTTTTATATTTCTTTCGAAACAGTTTATTTATCGCTAGTTAAATTAATTTGCAGTTCGAAACTATTGAAAGAACTCCATTGTGTTATTACAACAATCCAAACAGAATCATATGAATAAATATTTTTTCAAAGGTTTTATTTTTATTTTTAATAAAGTTTCTCGAACGTTTAACGAATTGGCAATGGTGAAAATATAAAATAAAAATGGAATTTACGTATTATTTCAATGTAGATTAAATTTTCGTTACTTAAGTTTTAAATAAACATCAAATTAAAATTTTTAATGAAATTTGGTATGTAGCCTAGTCTGATTTTTTGCTTCAAATGACGTATCCTACTTATTTGCGAGACTAGCGGTTCGTTTTGAGAAAGTGTGTGACAGACGGACAGACTGAACGATTATAATACCTTCCACTTTTAACGTTAAAAACGTAGTGTGGAAGCTAAAAAAATCGGTTTTATAAGTTTCTGTGTTCGGGTGATGTCGATTGTACCGAATTTGATATAATGTGACCAATGTTTTAAGTGATGTATTATGATGAGTATCAATGATAAATTTGAATTATAATTAACAAAGAACGATGCTATCGTTCTTGATGCAATATTTCATTCTAAATTAAAATGGATTGCTAAACAAAGAACAATTTGAACAGGGCGAAGCTGGGTTTCGAAATAGAGGACAATGCTTAACGTAACTGGCTCGTCACAGTAGGCCATAGGAAGAGGTGTAGAGAGATCCTCCAGTTGAGAGGATTTGGTTAGGTTAGATTTGAATTATCGTCGCACTAGAGTTACACGAGGGCTATTGGAGACGGGCGTCGTATTTTAGAACCACAGTCAGGTGACGAGCCAACGCCTGAATAGGCACCCAACGCAACCGTTAAGGGCGACATCGTACGCAGTGTTTGGACATTGAAGGATATTTAACGTGCACTCCCTTGCATTTGACAGTTGTTTTCCCCAGAAACCTCACTAAAACAAAGTCCCCTACTTGAAGTTCATCATTATTTGTTGATTAATTATGCAAATTTAGTGTCAAATCATTTTCAAATAATTATGTTTGAATTAAGCGTTGAGTTCCATCCTTCACTTCAACATCCTTCAAACGTATATTTGCTTTATTTTTACTTGGAGCAGACTTTTTTTGCTTATGGTCGTTTTTCTATTTAAATTCTGTATTATCGGTTAAAATGAGATTTTCCTTTCTGCCTCTCTTGGTTTGTTTTCGTAGAAGGTGTTTTGAAAATGGTCATATTTCTTCGAGTTATACAGAAGAGCAGGTCTGAGGCCTCTGATAGGAACTTAAGGACATTTGAAAAATCAGAAAAACAGTAATAGGCACAGTACACAACAATTTACAGTGCAGCAGAAAAATTGGTTGTACCTATGGACGTCCCAAGGTACAACCTACATACTGTCCCAAGGAACAGCATGTCGGGTAATTTTTTTTAAAAACGCATTGTAATAAAAAAGTGTTAAGTTTTGAAAAACACAAATGGGATTAAAAATTACTTCAAACATGGCTTATTAAAAAGTACTAATAAGAGCCGACAAGAAGATTAAACCGACACGTAATACAAAATATAAAATGATAGTAAAAGTTACTCGAGATGCGTGAAATCAATAAATCCTGTTTATTAAGCCCCTATTAGCTGTCGGCGACCCTTCTTTAACACTTTAAAGACGGGCGTCGACTGACCCATAGACTAAGACCACTCTAAGTTTGAAACTCTCATTGGAGAATTTCTACATTGAAATTGACATAGGATCTAGCGCGCCCGTTGTGTCTAAGGGAACTAATGTAATGGTTTCTGGCTGCCTATTTGCAGCCACCTTTAGGAGCTTTAACATAGCCAATTGCACCTCGTAATTTCGAACCCTTATCAAGTTACGATAGGGATCTATTTTTGACGACATTTAATTTTCGACTTTATTTTTGACTATGTACAGCTACTCATTGATTTTATATACCTCGTAGGGCCCCATCCTCAAGATATTTTACCTTGTGCTTCTTTTTTCTCCATTAATAAACCTACAGACTGACTACCCCAGCCAAAAAAATCTGCAGAATTGCTTAAAAAAATTTCAATCTTGCAGTCATCTTTAAGAAGTCTGCAGTTTTTTTTAATCAACCGAAAATGTAAGTAAATCGAATAGGGATTATGTAGTTTTTCTGTAGCGATTGTGCAGGAAATCTAAAGTCATTTCTAATGCTTCAAAAACAACTGCAGTTATTTTGAAGCAGCAGAAAAGTGAAGCCTGACTACGGATATATCTGCGGTTTTTATGCAGCAATTCTACAGCCATTCTGAAGTCATTTAGGCACTTTAAAAAAACTGCAGATATTTTGAAGCAATAGAAATGTAAAGTCTGGCCACGGTTGTATCTACAAATTTTCTGTAGAAATTTTTTGCAACCATTCTGAAGTCATTTCGGCACTTCTCAACTGCATAATTCTGCAGAATTGCTTCACAGGAAAACTTCAAAAAATCTTCACAAATTTTGAAGGGATTTGAAACACTTAGTCTGCAGAATTGCTTCATGAAAACTGCAGCTATTTTGAAGCAATATAAATGTAAAACTGACCACAGATGTATCTGCAGTTTTTCTGCAGCAATTATTCAGCCATTCTGAAGTCATTTCGGCACTTTAAAAAAACTGCAGTTATTTTGAAGCAACAGACGAGCGAGAATATTTTCTAACTAAAATATAGTTTGCTCATATATTTACAGAATCAACTTCATTACAAGTTTCGGTAGCACAGTCGTTAGAGCATTCGACAACTGCACAATTCCAGTCAGATCAAATCCCGCGCTCCTACTTCCCAAAATGGTCAGAAAAAAACCCCACTCGTTCGATAATTTATTTCTTTATTATTTTTACTTTAATAACATTACGCTAGATGGCGCCACGTTTTCTTAAAAAAAAGGCCAAAATATTCTGCAAAACTGCTTTACGAAAACAAAAACTGCAGTTATCTTGAAGTAATTCTGCAGACTGAGTGTTTCAAATCCCTTCAGAATTTGTGAAGTTTTTTTAAAGTTTTTTGTGAAGCAATTCTGCAGTTTTTTTTTTTTTTTTGGCTGGGACGCTTGTCATTTTAGACATTTTCCCCCAAAGGTCCACAAGTGATTCGATTGAATAACTCGTCAAATATTCATCCAAATGTAACAAAAACTTAGATTTAGGGTTTTTCACATTTATAAGTAATTAAAATTGGGTGTTGCAATTGAAAATTTTAGAATTCGTAACATTTTTAATATTAAGACGGCCCCTTATGCAAATTTTGTGTCATGCAATTAACTCAGAATGTTATTTGTTCACATAGTCAAAAAGGTCCGATGTAAAGGGATGGTCAAAATAATCACTAGTGGGTAACTTTTTTTTCCACAGCTGTACATTCCGAAGAAACAGTAGCCCTACAATCGGAAAGTTATGCCAATCAACAAATCAATCTTTAATAGTATTTTAGTTCCTTTCGACACGTTAGAAGAGCTAGGCATTAGATTAAGTTGCTGGTCTAGAAGATTCTTAGTCTATGGGTCAGTCGACGCCCGTCTTTAAAGTGTTAACAAGAGAAGATAAAGTTTTGTTAGTAGTGTTGCCACTAAAAATACAGGATTTTTTCGATTTCCCTAAAACGAGTTATTCCCCATGTCCCCAGGTACAACTGACCTATAGCTGAGCACTTTCCCCTTTATATTAAAGAGAACAAAAGCTTTAGAATATTTCTTAATATCTCTTCAATTTAAAGAGTATAATAAACACATTACTATTCGTAAAAAATAACAAGTAAAAATATTCAACATCGTTTTCATCTTTAACATCAAAGTGATGAGTCCGCTGTCTGATCAGTGGATGAACTGAAATTGGTCTGTGAGAATTTTTTCTTCTTTGTCTAGAAACACGATTCGAATTTCGAATTCTTTACTACTTCGAAAAGTGAATTCAGGTAGTTTTATTATTTAAGAAACTCGTTCCGTTCCGAATTTTCTGGTGTGTTAACAATGCGTAAAAGCTTCTTCTTTTCAGAAAAGACAGTCTGATGAACCTTTTTATGGTACCTTCCAAGAGCAGTAACACAAGTATAGGAAAACAATTGATGTTGATAGTTTTTTTAATTAGCTAGGTAAATTAAGTTTAAACTTTGGTGATATTTCGGTGCTTTTTAGAAAAGAGATTTTAAATTTTCTTAACAAAATTAACGTAATAAAAAGTAGATTACTATCTTACAAAAAAAAATTGTGACTGGTTAATTTATTAAACAATTGATGTTGATGATTTTTTAACTGACTAGGTATATTAAGTTTAAACTTTGGTGATATTTTGGGGATATTTAGAAAAAAAGTTTTTTTTAACAAAATTAACTTAATAAAAAGTCGATGACTATCTTAAAGAAATTGGGTCTGTTTAATTTATCGAAATCATTAAAACAATGATTATGAGCATTATGTAGGTATTGTTCTGTAATGTGCATCTAAAATAAATAAATGCTTAATTTCTTAAACGACCTTCAGTATATTATTTTATAAAGCTGCACATATGAAGGAATGTAATGATACAATTAATACTATCCAATTTATATTGCTTATAAATTGTAAAATACTTATAAATAAGATATATGTATTTTGCGACAGCAATTTTATGCAATTCTTTAGATGTATAATATTGCTTCAATCCTATGAAATGTTTTTTTTTTTTTTTTTTTTTGAATTTGCGTTATAAAATGTAGATAAAGCACATTTGTTAGATATTTCTAATTTCTTGTTTATATTGTATTTACAAGCAAATAAATACACGTTCTTCGCAGGACTAAAAAAATTCAAATCGATCGTAGTATACATATGTACTATTTAATCCATTATATGACAATAAGCTTATGTTTATTGTTTCCGCTCGAGTATAGAATCTCATGCTATAAAATTCACGGATAAATGCCATCGTAATTTCCCGCACAAAATCGTTTTAGCTCATTTGGCGAGGAAAAGATACAGCTACAAACACACCCAATCAGCTGTAGTGCGATGACCTTCGCACAACCAGCCAGTTTACCGGATGGACAGACAGACGAACAGACAAACGGACCTGAAAGATTATTATAAAACCTTCCATTTTTTATGTTTTAAACGTAATGTGGAAGCTAAAAGTAAAAATAAACAATGATATTTTGTTCATACACATATTTTTATATATATTTTCAAGAATAAAAATAGGCCTTTTTATGGCAGTTTTCTTGAAAATTTTCCGATAGCTAAAGGGTTAACAGTGTATAAATGCCGAAGGAATCAGAGTAAAATGAAAAACTTCATACCCTACTTAAAAATATGAAGAATCAATACCTTTTTGTCCAAAGAAATTTTGTTTGCTGAAAATTGGGATTTATCGATGCTCGTCAAGTTAAGTATATAAAATAAATAACAGATACTAATTTCTTTTTAATCGTATTTGATTTAAAACATTTTATGTTTTAAAATAATTAAAGATTTTTTTATCCTGTAGCATTTTCGTTTATAAATAGTAATGTATTTAATCGGTAAATTATAAATATAAAATATTATTCCTTTGAAATTTATTAAAAGTATAATTTCTTCACAAAGATTTTAAAATGTGGTTATGATTGAAGTTAATCAAACTTTCTAGTTTTCTATTTTTTTACTTGAACTATTTCTGTTTAAACAGTTTGCTTTGAGGTACATTGAATGATAATATTTTAGTCAATATTTAAACTAAATAAGTAGAATCAGAAATCCTAAACAAACGCTTTATAAAAAATTTAAATGTTTAGCATCATTGATTTTGGTATCTGAAGCAACGTATTTTAAAATCAAAGCAATTTATTTACTAGTATAAAAACATTTGATGAAATAGATAATTACGCTTTTCTATGGATTACGTATTTAAACCCGATATCAAAACATAATTGAAAGAGCAACGAAGATTATATTTGCACCTTTGATGGAGGATTATAAATAAGCATACATCTAAACACACAGCCTATTTTTAACTACTTGTAATAGTCCGTATTTTCAAAGAAATAAAATGCTTTTATTGAACTTATCAACTTATATATATATATTTAAATCTATGTAATCCTACTATGCAAGTTACTTTAATTTTTGCATTTACAGTTCAAGTTATGGGTTTCCACACAGAGAAATAATACCAAATGTTCAACTAAACAGTTAAATTGTAACGCATAATATATCTGAGAAAAAGAACCTACTCTAAAATAATCTGCATTTCGACATATTAAATGAATAAAAACTACTACTTATAAACGAATAAACAGTTTGCTTTGATACAAGAGGATTTAACTTGATTTATATACATTAAGTAATAATTCAGCTTAAGCATAGAAAAATACTAATACAAGAACTTGAAAATATTAATAAGTTAATTACATTTAAGCTAGTTATCAAACTTTAAGAATTATTTTTCCGTACATTATTCGGATTTTATCTCTTTGACGCAAGTTATTTCTAAAGCTAATTTTGCATTTCGAAAAAAAACTGACGCTCTTCCTGAATAGTAAACATGACATAATTATTATTATTTTTCTGCGTAAAATGTTTTATTTTCCTTTATTAAATTTCTTTAACAACCAACTTTAGTAACTATGCTAATTCTCCCAATCAAAACGAATCTCTTTCAAAAGATCTAATATTAACTTTGAATTAATTTTGCCGGCAAATGCGGTGAAGCTTGTTTGATCAATTCTGGAAATAAGAGACATATAATGAAGTTCAAATCTTCATTTTGGTGAATTCATTGAATTCTAACAAGTAAGATTATATTTGCATGTTTATTAAAATATGTTAACAATACCATTTCTCTAGGGAGGTTCAATTCAAATTATCTCAACTCATATTAATTTGCACTTGGTTTCTTAAAAGTTAATTTAAGTTTTTGGAAGACGTTAGGTATGAGAAAAGAATTTGTCACAAAAAATGCTATGGATATTGCTGTCAGCATATTCATAAAAGCAATTCTTTTTCTGAAGTTTTTACCTTAAAAATACACCTGCTACATTTTTTTGCATTCATATTTTTTTCACTATTGACATTTCAATATTTATTTAAACAAGAAAAGATTACTATTTTCCAAAAACAAATTAAACATTTTATTTCTTCGCATTAAAGTAATTCTTTAGTTGAAGTCCTTCTGTAATAAAATTTAATTACAAATTTTAATACACCCGCTACCTTTTTTTGCATTAATATTTTTTTCACTATTCATAGTTCAATATTTATTTAAACATGAAAATAATACTATTTTTCAAAAACAAATTAAATATTTTATTTCTTCGCATTAAAGTAATTATTTTGTTGAAACCTTTCATAATTAAAGTTTTAACAAGTTTAACACTTGTTTTGTTTGTAATAAATTTTAACACTGCCATATTAAAAATTTACAGTTGCCGCCTCGGAGGCTGAATGGTTAGTGTACTAGCCTTTGGAGCTGCTGGGTTCGGGTTCGAATCCCGGTCAGGCATGGATGTTTGTGACTGTCAATAAATGTTGTTATATGTCTATGTGTTATTCATTTCTTTGTGACTGTAAAATTTCTTTCTGTGTCTGTCCCACTTGACGAAAGCTTATAAGCGGTTCAATGAACAAGCACACAAGCTGGAATATATATGTATCATACCATACCATTTACAGTTTCCATATACAGTGTTTGGCATGTTTGATATAATATTTTAAATTATTTATGGTTAACTTTCAATATATAATTCTTTAATGAGCGAGTTCAATTAAACGGTAAAAATATATTTTAAGTTGATTGATGAATAAAACTTTAGCAAAATAATATTAATTTTTTAGCAAACTTTTAATGCTTAATGGTCATTTAGTCATTTTGCAATATGTTTAAATATGCATAGGAAATTTAAACTTAAAAGAAAAGTATTGCTTAAATGTTTCACTCATTAAAATGTTAAAGTTGAAAACATCACTTTCTTGAACAATATACCAACCATCTTTATCAAAAATATCTATGTTTTTTATAATAGAAAATTAAATGTGCAAATTATTAATTTTTAAGGTAAATATTAAACAAAAAAAGTCAAGAGCATTTTAAATACAATAATTTAATACACGTCTTCTGTAATATTTTCCCCCGAAATTTCAACTACCCATAATTTAATTCCATTTTCATTATTGACAACATAAAAGATCCTAAGAAGACTTAAAGTCAGCCAAGTCGTCAAAAAATAACACCCCCCCCCAATTGCAAACATACTTTACAAAATCAAGAACTTAATCTTAAATAAAGCATACCCATAAAAACTCTTAAAACATCAACAGCATTCGAGTCTCGCTCCAAACCTGTCACTCAGAATTCTTTTTCCACTCCAAGTGGGGCAATGCGAGCCATGTTTACAATAGCCTGGCTGAGCTTATTTATAAGAGGTTCAACGTATGTATCAAATCTTCTTGTCCGAATGCCTTGGACAGGAAATCGATGTTTGCAGTTTATTTGTGAGTTTCTACCTGAAGTTGCGCTTTTATTCAGTAATATTTGCTGACATCAGGTGTACGAGATTGTTTTTTGTGTTGGGTTGTGGTTACTTAAGGTAGGCGAGCACCCAAATTTCTAAAATTTTTACTATTACTTTAATCTTTTCCAAATTTGGCATAGTGATTTCAAATATAATGAACAATGCTTTTTGGCCAATTTTTTTATTTAAATATAGTTGATTTATTTTAAACGGTGTTTTTCAACTAAAAAAAGGGGTTTACGCTAACACTTCTAGCATTTTACATTAATTTACCTGAAAATTTTTACAGATGCTATTTCAATATATATCTGTGCCATGAACCTCTAACACCTGGTGTAAATATACAAGTTTTTTTTAAAAAAATGTCCAAGTGTAAGTAAATCGAAAAAAATCTTTTTTTGTGGTTAATTTAAAACATTTTTCTTAATAACTTCTTTTCTTGTAATTTGTATGTAACTCTAGAGGGTCATTGCATGCATCAGTTCAAAACAAAAAAATAGCACCTAATTAATGTTTATAGGATGAAAATTCAATGTGGTAGACTTGTTAGCGTAAACCTCTTTTTTTAGTTGAAAAACACCGTTTAAAATAAATAAATTATTTTTTTAAATACAAAAATGCCAAAATAGTATTATTCATTATATTTGAAATCACTATGCCAAATTTGGAAAAGATTGAAGTAATAGTAAAAATTTTAGAATTTTGATGAATTTTGGGTATTCGCCTACCTTAAGATTTTTTATTATTACTAGCGGTATCTTGAACAATAGAGTAGAAAATCCAACTCGTGACGGATGGGCCCAAGCACACTGGGGCAGTCGTGCTCGTTAAATCTGTGGAGTCCAAAGTCCCGACGGCGTCAGCGTACGATGTCGCTTGAAGTTCAGTTGGGTGCCCGCTCAGGTGTCAACCTCATCACTTGACCAGGGTTCTAAATTACGAGGCGTTTATCGGCTGTGTTAAAGCTCATAATGGAGGTTAGAAATAGACAGCCGGAAACGATTACACTGCACTACTCTTGAACAATACATTTTTTAAAAGCCGCCCCGGTGGCTGAATGGTTAGTGCACTAGCCTTTGGAGCAGCTGGGATCGGGTTCGAATCCCGGTCAGGCATGGATGTTTGTGACAGTCAATAAATGTTGTTATTTGTCTTTGTGTTATTCATTTCTTTGTGACTGTAAAAATTCTTTCTGTGTCTGTCACACTTGACGAAAGCTTATAAGCGGTTCGCTGAACAAGCACACATGCTGGAATATATATGTATCATACCATACCATACCATACATTTTTCAATATTGGTGCTTTATACATAATTTAATAACATAAATGTAACTGAAATTGTTTAGATGCATCCTAATGCATACGAGAGAAATTTCTAATGGATGTGACACACTGTGGTATTTTTCAAAAAAAAAAAAAAAAATTAAATATAACCACTTGCGAACTGGCTTCCCCACTTGGAGACATTTTTTAAAACCTCCCCATAAGCAATTAACACGATATTTAGTTCCGAAATTGACCTGATCCGATAGAAAAAGATCCAAATATTAGTTTGCAGCCATTGATTACAGTTATCACTTATTTACTTCGATGAAAACATGAAGTTGAATTGAACTAGAGTCGATTCGATATTGCAATTCTAAAAATATATATATATATTTTTTTTTCAAACTTTTCAAAAAGTACTTTTAGTAGTTAATTTTAAAGGCATTTTGAAATAAAAACAATGATAAATTTATATGTTAACTACAAATAAGTGAAACGGCCTTTTTTGTTGCACATATAACACAAAAAATTTGTATTTTTAGAGTTTAAGAAGTGTCCCTAAGTAACTACTAAACATAACTTTTAAATAATTTCTTAGGTAAACATATTTTTAGCTTATACTTGTATGAAAAGTATGTTTAGATTAAGAATATACGCACTGAAAAAAAAATTCTAGTCCAACTACCAGAATACGGTATATCTAACCGTATTTTCTGGCTCATATGGAACACCAAACAATGTGGTTTATCTACCAGTATCTCTTTGGTAATGACTTTATGGTAAAATTACTAGAAAAGTATGGTTTCATTACCATGATATTTGGTAGCACTTTTGGTTTTATTACTTTATGTAGTGGTTTTATTGCCATATATTGTGGCTTTATTACTGTATGTAGTGGTTACCAAATAAGATTATGTTAAACCACATTGTTTGGTAGGTAAATTGGTCTGTACACAAAGGTATCACTACCAAATAAGATGGCAATATTATTAAACAATGTAGTTTTATGAGGTAGTCCCTGAATGGGAGGAAAATAGTCTCCAGTGACCTGTACCCGTGGGAAACTGCGCAATGACCGCCCACAGGACTTTCGGACCCAACAGATTTAACAAGAAATACCATTACCAAACTAACTAGAAATACCATTACCAAACAATTATGGTTTTTTTGCAAGAATTTTTTTTCAGTGCGTATAGGATTATGTACTGGTGTTAAGAGGAAAAACATATTTGAAAAATTAAAAAAAAAATCAACCATTAAAAATTCAAGGTTTTAGGTAGATTGCTAAAAGTTTTATAGCAGAAAATGTTTTAGGAGTTATCTTTGTTTTGGAGAAAAAAATTTCCTTAATGGCTTGTTCTTATAAATCGATGGGTGGATGCGTATGTTTAGTCCATGAAAGATTCAGAAGTTTGTACACAATTTGAATGAATATTATTTAACTCAGAAATAATGGTAAAATCAATAATATACGTGTACAATGAAAATGTAATCTTAAATCAAAATTAAAGCACAATGCTATGCATGCAAATTGGGTTTTAAAAAGATGATAATATAAAATAATTTCTTAAAATACTGCAAGAATTTTTTTTAAACAAAAGTTTTATTTTCTAGAATAAAACCATTCTTTTTTCAATGTCCAGTTTAAAAAAAAAAAAAAAACATTAAATTTTTTTCCCCTCTAATTGGGCAGTGACGTTGGCGGTCAAGCCCATGCAGACTCGGCATATTACCCAGAGCTGAGAACCATTATTTTTGTGACATTTTTTGCCCATTCAAATTAAACTTTATTCATTTATGCTACTAAAAAAACACATTCTGGCTTAATATAATTTTCAAATTTTGACAACTGAACTTGGAAATTAAGGCCAAAATAATCTTACTAAATTTATATAGAAATGTTATTAGTAAATTACTGAATACTTTAATTAATTCTTCAAATATCTCACAAACTATGGTTTATTAATTTCACGACTTTAATCAGCTATCATTAAGGCCATTAGATAATTAATTAACCTGAAAAGTTCCATACGTAACACACTTAGACTTTAAACTGAAAGTATGTACCGTTTGGGACTATAATAATTAAAGAGAATACGGGAAAAACCGATTGATTTTGTAGAGAAGTTTCCTTAGCAGGCCACTTTGGCGATGATAGCGAGTGATCGCCTAAACTTGTGTAAGGAAATCAGTTCCTAATACAGAGATCATAGTTAAAGTAATAGAGTGGCAGATCACGTGACCTCCAATGCTAACGACGGGACTCGCAAGAAAGCTCCCAGAAGAGCCCGAATAAAGTCAGTGTTGTAGGTCACGTGATGTGCCACTCTAATACTTTAACTTTTTTTGTGGCTCCTAGTTACCAAGATTCAGGCGATTGACGATCCCGACGCTTGGACCAAGTGACGAAGAAAGAGAGAAACCGGTTTTCTACCGCCAATGTTCGCCAAGCAGACAATTGCGGGCGTCCGCCTAACAAATCAATCGGTTCTTCCCGCGTACTCTTCAATTAAGTATGCATTATGAGTGATGTGACTTTTAATGAATTAGCTGAATATTTTTTCTGGTTGGACCAAATCCGAATACGACAAGTTTTGAGGCAAGTTTTAGTTAACAAGAATATTAAGTTATCTAATTTCTGAACTAAGCTTGTGTTTAAATATTTAAGGAAATCTCTTTTTATTTACCAACATACTCACCTCATATCTTAATTTTCAAAACATTTATGATATTTTTAGTCTCTTATAATTGCATTTGGATTATATTCAATTAAAAATTAAAAAGTGCTGAATGAATAGTTGTAGTTCTAATTTATTCTAATTATTACTCTACATTGACTGATAACATCCACAAAACATATAATTAAGAAGGAATGGGTGCGCTGAACCGGGGGTCTCCAAAGCAAAGTGCATTCAGTGTTATTCCTATGGAGAAAAAATATGCCACATTTCTCCGGCTGTATTGAATATTCTTGCAAGCGGATTTTTTTATGCGGTAAATGTCGCTGACTTACAGGTCCCGACCTTTCCACTTTTTGAAATTAGTTAGAATATTTTTTTTAATTTTTAAAAAACAATTTTGCTCAAAATACTCGAAGCAATTTCAAAAAGTGTGAAGATAGAGAGTAGAGACCTGTAAGTTATCTACACACTCTCAAAAATGAATGCTCAAAAACGACGAAATTCTCCTTAATTTTGACGATTCCATTTACTGGCAAATGCTCCGAGTTTTCCTTTCCTACTCAAAGCGAGGAAATTTGAATCGTCGTTTTTATGAGGATTTGAAGATCGTCTAATCTAAAGAAATATTTCGTCATTTTTGAGCATGTGAGTCAAAAATTAAAATTCAGTTTCCTCAAAATCAAGATACAGAATCGTCAAATCAGGATCGTAAAAGTGAGGATTCGCGTTTGCTCAAAAGTCACGTGTTAGTTTGACGAAACAATCTTCAAAATTAACGAAATGAGGCTTGAGGATTCATGAATCGTCAACAATGAAAGTGTTATTTCTGAGAGTGCGTCTATTATTAAAAACACGTTTGTAAAAATATTCAGTACAGCCGGAGAAATGTGGCACGGAAAACAGTTTTTTCGTCATTGGATTAACCCTCTAATGCATACTGTTACCGTTTGGTAACAAGTAACATAATCCACTTTATTTTATTAAATTGGAGCTGCTCCTAGACAAATCTGTGTTTTTTTCATCTATTATATTTCATTTTAAAGTTTTAGTTACTAATAATCCTCATAGATAGTAGTAAAAGTGTATTCAAAATTAAAGAGTGAGGTTATTAACTTTTGTGAAATTACGTTTTTGGCAGTATTCAAAGATTAATAATATTAGTACTAAATACTAATAAATTGTTTTGAAAAATTAATCATAGTTAAAAAGGGTTATTTTAAAATTATTTTAGTAGTTTTCTAGTCAATATTATCAAAATTGGAATTTTGCAGTTGGTTTTCGTCAAATGAAAAATTTTTTAAAAATTTAAATTATTTAAATTCTAATGCAGTTAAATTTTTTTTAGTATTTTTCCCATAATGTGCGAGTATTAAAGATGCATATATATTTTTTTGGGATGAAAATAAAAAGTCATGCATTAGAGGGTAACACTGAGTCAATTCAGTTTGGAGACCCGCGGTCCAGTACGCCTATTCCCCCTTAAGCTTTGTGAACACTCGTATAACGCGATTCACCAATTCATCATAATGTAAACCACAAATTTCCTTTTCATTTAAAAATTTCTTATACTCCCTAAAAATGTTGTTTCGAAAACACTAAATATTAAATCAGTGAAAGTTAATTTACTCGTAAGGGGCTAACAACACGTTAAACTTTGCAATTACACCCAACTTGAAGACTATCATATGTCTTTTAAAAATAACCACACATTTTAACATAAGAAATAGAAATGCTTGTTGTTTTTTAGGATTATTTTCTTTTTGCTTCTGTTAGTTTTTCCGGGGGGAAAATGATATTTTCAAAAAACTATTTATATAACATAAAAATTTCTCATTTAGAAAAAAATATACCTGGACATTATAAACAATAGTTTCACTTGGTTTTGCATTTTATTCTTCCGCATTTTTTGGACTTCCAACAAAAAAAAATATTTCGACTTATAATGCAATTAATTTCTTCGATATTTAGAAATCAAATAGTAAATTTTTGAATGAAATGTGAGAAAAAAAGGTCATGGAAATGCAATGTACATAAAAAAAGCAAAACAAACTAAAATAAAGAAATTAAAATTTATGCAGTCCAAAAAAAAAACAAGTTACTTTTACACACAATTTCCATATACCACTTGGCAGATTAAATTTGTAAATCGAAGTTGACAGTTTTAAAATACATAGATTAATAACTGCGTTACGCTTTTATCTACGAATAATTTTTTTTATGTTAGGTTTGAATTATCGTCGCACTGGAGCTACACGAGGGCTATTGGCGACGGAACGCAACCGTTAAGGGCGACATCGTACGCAGCTTTAGGACTTTGAAGGATATTTAACGTGTACTCCCTTACACGGGGTATTATTCGTCGGACATTTTGGCTGCACGGGCCGTTTATAAGCCGGCAGTAATTTTGGCGATGCCCGGACCCGAACCTGGTACCTTCCGCATGCTAGGCGAGTGCCTAACCGACTGGGCTCCCCAGCCCCTATTATCTATGAACAAATAAAATGTCTAAACATTATTTTATGCTTGAAATATTTGGAATTTCAGATGTCATTGCTTTTATTTCAATCTGTGAAGTCATGCAACGTCATACATCGTTGATTTAAAATGAACAATTTCACCTCTCAAGAACCATTGGCAACAGGAACCAGAGACATAACATAGAGTGGACTGCGCATTGGCTAACCTAAAGTGTCCTAAACATCTAACTTACACAGTCACATGACTGTGTCGCGTTTGGCTCGCATCTATGGCGAGTTTACCATTTGGCGAGTTTTTCCACAACGACCTGAACACAGAGGCTGACAATCTAATGTTATGATAAAGAAGCTTGGAAAGGAGCAAGGATGAATCGCTAGTATTTTAAGATCCTCTTAAGATTATTTCTTTGATTTTGTGAGTCTATTTAAGATTACTTGAACAATTGAATGTGGACTCTTTATTAAAAATTAATTTAAAAGAACATTAGTAGGTTTATGTAGAGTGTTGCTGTAATATAAGTTGGTATTGACATGGTGAATATTTTCTGCCGTCTCTATAACTTTCGTTCTAACGGTCCGATTTTTTTTTTTTAAACCAAATATATTTTTTTTGAAATATTGCTTCTTCCTTTATTTAAAAAAAAAAACAATTATATATATATATTGAAATATTGCTTCTTCCTTTATTTCACCTGGAATAAATCAACTTTCTAAAACACATCAACATATTCCAAATCCAACAAATGCTCTACTTTTTAAATATAAATAACTCAAAAACTACGATTGCAAAAACAGGTTTCGTTTTGACCAAATTGTAAAAAAAATATTCTACTTCTAAGCTGTCAATGTTCAGACCATCAATTTAATTGACTTGGCCCAAAATATTTATTATAATTAGAGTTCTAACAATGTTGATTTAATCATGAATATGATTCTTCAGTATAAAAGAGCTTTTAGAATAAATTCCCTCGATAGAAATTATAGTTTATGACGAACACACAATTACTAAAAGTATGCAGAACTAAATAAATTTTACCCGTGAAAGTGTGACTAATCCTCTTTTATACCCCTCTTTACAATTAGGAATTCACAAGCATTTGTCATCTTGCACAAAACGTTACTGAATTAAGAGTACAACATTCACGATTGTTAACATGCTCAGAGATTAAAAGAATGTAATTAAATATTTATTATTTAAGCCAAAAGAGAAAAATTCCAACAATGCTAAAAAAAATCGTCTGCAAAAACATTAAAAAAAATTCAAGCTGCCGTGATTGGTAGAAACCCACGTGACATGGATATTGATGGTAGTCTCCACTTCGGTTTGCTAGCTGATATTCAGGTCTTGCGACAATTTGGAATAGTTCGTAACGAAACGGTAGCGTTAAGTTGCCATATGTAGCAACCCTTCCCCTCTTGGCGATTTATGATGTTTAGGACAAAATGCTAATCTGCAAGGGATAGCGGTTTTTTAGAAAAAAATGGTTTTCCATTTTCCATCGGTTTTTCCCTAAAAAACCGGTTTTCGGTACCGTAGGGCCTCATACAAAAAACCGGTTTTCAATCAAAACCGGGACCAACGGTTTTTTGAAAACCGGTTTTGGTTTTCCATCCCTAAGCTGCTTTACTATGAATGCGCAGTCCACTCTATGTTATGTCTCTGACAGGAACTTGTGAAGACCATAACAATGTTCTAAATATGGTAGGTACATATATATTCCAGCTTGTGTGCTTGTTCAGAGAACCGCTTATAAGCTAACGTCAAGTGGGGCAGACACAGAAAGAATTTTTACAGTCACAAATAACACAAAGACAAATAACAACATTTATTGAAGGTCACAAACATCCATGTCTGACCGGGATTCGAACCCGACCCCAGCAGCTCCAAAGGCTAGCATCCGAACGATTGCGCCACTGGGGCGGCATTCTAAATCCCTATCAACTTGTGGATGGTACTGACCACGCGGGAGGGATAACATCGTTAAAAAATAAGTTAAGCTTTTCTAAAAAAAAAAGCATAACCTTCGCCACTGCTGCTATTTCCAAGCCACTCTGTGTGTGTACACTGTAAAAAATAATCCCGTATACAGCACCCAGGGTGATGTTAAACACTGTCACTATCCTGTGATGTGAGTTTAAAAAAAGCTTGCATTTATTGTGCTGTTTTCTTTGCAAAAAATAGTAAATTTACGTACGGTCGTCGGAACTTTGTACCCCACAGATTTAACGTCTGTTCCAGTCAGTGTTGGGTATTAACCGATTAATTTGTTAATTATCTTGCTAATTGACTGAAAAAGTAATTGCAATTAAATTAATTACAATTAAAATTACAGCGATTGAACTTTTAATTATTAAATTAATTCGATTAATGCTTATCAATTGTAACTCACAATTAAAATAATTGCAATTAACTTTCGTCGAAATCAATCAAAATTTACAATTATCTTTTTGTATTAAAACGTAATGAGCAAAGATTTAGGAAAATTAAGTTGTGAGTCTTAGACTAAATACGAATATAAAAGTGGTTAATTGTTATTTTAATTAAAATTAACAAATCACCTTAAAATTAATTATTTGTCAATTGTTACAACTACAGTTAACAATAAAAAAAAAATGTTAATTGTAATTTTCCACAATTACATTTTTTTTAAATTTCAGTCGTTGTGGTTACATTAACCAATTAATTAATTGTTAATCTTTAAATGTTCTTGCAATTAATATTTGCCCAACACTGGTCTGTTTGTTTCATCAGCAGTCATACGATGGCAACTATATCAAGAACTCTCCCCGTCATTATAACATTAATTTAAGATATTTTGTACTTTATGCAGCATTTTACTTTTAACTTAAAACTATTGTATTTAATCGGATATACGGCTAAACCTCTCTAGTAGTTTATTTTAAAACAATCATAACAAAATTGTATCTCTAAGCGTCTTTTATAAATTAACAAACAACCTATTTAAAAGTTTAAAAAAAACTGGTAAGTAGTACAAAATAGTTTTTTTCTGTAACATCCCGCCCGAAATCTTAAAATCATTCAACAACATGTAGATTGGGGTCATTTAATGACTTATATATAGTCAGTTTTATTCACGCACCGCAACTGATTTATCACTTAACAAGCCTGAACGTGTCAACTGACATTTGCAATTTAACTATTTGTCAATTGTTGCTACTACAGTTAACAATAAAAAAAATGTTAATTGTAATTTTCCACAATTACATTTTTTTAACTTTCAGTCGTTGTGGTTACATTAACCAATTAATTAATTGTTAATCTTTAAATGTTCTTGCAATTAATATTTGCCCAACACTGGTCTGTTTGTTTCATCAGCAGTCATACGATGGCAACTATATCAAGAACTCTCCCCGTCATTATAACATTAATTTAAGATGTTTGTACTTTAAACAGCATTTTGCGTTAAGGGGGTATAGGACACAAAATCTTCAAAAAAAAAAAATTATTTTATTAAAAAATAACACAAATATTTTGGAATAATTTAAAACAAAAATTTTATTTATATCTGCAGTAGAACGTGAGATATGTAGCTTTTTGTGTCACTACATCTGTGTTGGCCAACCACGTTTATAATTTTTGCTTCCTTGTAATATTTGTTAGGAATAACATTGTCAAATCCTTAGTCGTTCGGTCGGTTTGGAGAGCTTCAGTAAGGAAAGGGATAAACTTCAAAGCTGTTTTTCTCCTTGATCGTGTTTTCGATGATTTCTTGACTTTAAATTGATATAAATCAAAATTTACTGCCCATAGAGTGCTAAAATTTTCCACACATATTTTTCAAACATATATCTTTAATTTGTCTTAAGGGATTAGTTGTAAATAATTTATTTTTTTATTTATTAATTTCTATAAAAAAAGAACCTGTGAAATTATTGAAAAAAAAATCAATATTTAAAAAAAAACATGGCAAATAACAAAAATCGGTAAAGACAGTTTGTTAAATACATTTTCCTGCTTATAAAAATGCTAAATTTTTGTTTGTCAATAAATAATTTTTGGACTTATAACAAAAATAAGAAACATCACTTTTTGACACACTTTATTTTTTTTTTTTTTTAAAGTAATGCTAATTTAAAGCCTTTGACTATCTAAAAGTGTAAGTATATTTAGTATACATTTACGAAAAATAAAATAATATTGATATCTGCAATATTAAAAAAGATAGTTAAAAGTGTCCCATACCCCCTTAAACTTATTACTATTGTATGTAATCGTATTTGCGGCTAAACCCCTAGTAGTTTTTTTAAAAACAATCATAACAAAAATGTATCTCCAAGATGTGTTTTTCATAAATTAACAAGAAACCTATTTAAAGGTTTAAAAAAACTGGTAAATAGTACAAAATAGTTTTTTTCTGTAACATCCCGCCCGAAATCTTAAAATCATTCAACAACATGTAGATTGTGGGGTCATTTAATGACTTATATATAGTCAGTTTTATTCACGCACCGCAACTGATTTATCACTTAACAAGCCTGAACGTGTCAACTGACATTTGCACGCAATTCTGTGAAGCTTCACAGTCAAATCATTGTCATTATAAAGTCGCTTAAAGTAGTATTTTGTGACGTGAATAGAAAAAGAAACGATGAGAATGGTGTGTTTTAAAGATATTTCATATATTTTCATGATTGAACATGAACAATTTCAATTGAAATCAATTTTTAGTCGATGTAATGTAAATAATAACGAAATCCAATTAAATAAACACTATTCTTAGGAGGGACTGTCAGTCCCTTAGAGCTAATGCATTAGTTTTGAAGGCACAACTTTGGCCAAAAAAAATTTTGCTTTGCCATGTTATCCCATTTTTTCCAGGTATGGGAATCATCATAACATCTATTTAAAACAAAATTGGAAAGAAAATAACATCCTGTTATTTAAATAATAACTGATAAAGTTTGAGATAGTGTCGACATATGTTGTATATTTTTGACATTTTCGGGATTCAAAAATATATAATTAAATAACTATATAAAATTTTTCGTTTCAAATTTGTTTCATGGGGAGGAAGGGCTAACATGGCAAAATTATACTTCTGCGAAATTTGTGAGTCCAAAACTAATGCATTAGCTTTATGGGACTGACCGACCAGTTCCAGCCTTAGTGGTATTTCTTCGCATTTCCATGCTACAGGTCAAGGGATTGAGTTCCGGATTAGACGAGGTTGACACATATTTCATCCCTTAACTGGGTCTTTAAAATGAAGACCAAGACTGCTGGGGAACAAAACACTAGGGGTTCTGAGTGAGGTTGACACCACCTAACCGAGACATATGTCCAGTTCCTCAGAACATTTGGTCACGTAAGCTGAAATGGGCACGGCAGGAGTACACTCTTAAAACAAAAGAGTGAAAACCACTCCTGTTGGAAAAGTGCATTTTCGACACTGGAAAGGAGTGAATATTAACTCAGACTGAGTTAAAATCACTCGTTTGGAGTGATCCTGTGACAGGTTTAATATACAAAGGATCCACTTCTATAGGAGAAGTGCATTTTCAACACTGGAGAAGTGAAAATTAACTCAGACTGGTGTGAAAATCGCTCGTTTGTTTTAAGAGTGTAGTTACAGGAACAGGTATTTACAAATGGATAAGCAATGGGTTAAAATAACTCTTTTCATTTTTAGTCGATGTTCCTTTCAATACATTTTAATATAAAACGGCAGAAACGTTTTGGCTTATTTCAGGTAGAGCATTTCTTTCCACCTTTTATTTTTGTATTCCTTTAATAGGTGCTCCTGATCTATTTCCACTTGCCCACGGCATTCTCAACTATGAGGCCAAAAAAGCTTTCCCAAACAAGCTCGGAAACGGAAATTTCGACTTCATAAGTTCCGAAGATGACGACAAACTGTTTCAAAACCTTTTCAGAACCACTCGTTCACGGCTGACCGCAATTTTAGGGTTCCGAATGCGTCCTAACTAGTTTTTCGATCTTTGGCACTGGGAATAGTGACGTCAAACTTTCCGCCTACGCTTATATTTGGGAGAGCTTCTCTGTGTGGCCTTGTTATTGAATTAGAAAAAGTTTGAAAAGTTTTAAAATAAATGCGCGCAAATTTAAATTCTCCTTAAATTGTTACCTCTATAAATTATTCCAAATGGTTGCAAACACAAATGCGTTTAAATTAAGTTCCAGTGATTTAATCATTCGTCCGTTTTCTGTGAGTTTTTTAAAATCTTCAGTGAGAATATCCGCTAACGATTTAATAAAATTTGTCTATACTTACGTTTTATATGCTAAAAACCTAATTCCTATATGTAAACCTAATACACAAAAAACTTAATTATCTTACCTTAGTTTTACTCAGACCATTTCTCAAGGTTTGGAAGCTATATCTCAAACCTTAAAAGACCCATAACATGCAAATTTAAATTACGGTGGTGCAACTCATGCTTTATACTTGAACTTAATTTTTATTTTTAGTACTTGTACTTAAAAAATAATATACCATCGAACATTGTAACTCTGACTCAAGCATAAAATCAGAGTACAGATTTTTTAAAAAAATTTTTACTCTTAAGTCTATTAAAGGTAGTTATCAATAATTAAAAAGGCACTCAAATTTTAACCTCTTAAGACCCAAGCAGATATATTCTTATATTACACGTATATTCTTAATCTAAGCCCATTTTTCATGTAAATATATGCTAAAAAGTATGTTTTGCAAAGACCTTTTTTTTTTAAAATTATGTTTAATAGTTATTAAGAGACACACCTTAAGCGCTAACAATACTCAGAAACCTAATACTTTTACTTAAAATATTTATAACTTAACTCTCACACCTAATTCCTTTGACTTACCAAATAATATAAATATTAACTAAATTTTAATAAATACCTCAAACGAGAAGTAACTTCAAATCAGTAACTTCAATCACGCCAGACCATCACTCAAACAACTTTACTGCCAGTAGCGCTGGTGCTCTGGTAGGTAGGTTTGTTTGAATTAACATCGCACTAGAGCTACACGAGGGCTATTGGCGACGGGCGTCGTATTTTAGAACCAAACACAGTCAAGTGACGAGCCGACACCTGAGTAAGCACCCTACGCAACAGTTAAGGGCGACATCGTACGCAGCGTTGGTATTTTGGAGCATATTTAAAGTGCACTCCCTTCACGGGGTATTAGTCGTAGGACACTTTTGGCTACAAGGGACGTTTATAGGTCTGCAGCATTTTGGCGATGCCCGGACCAGAACCTGGGACCCTCGACATTCAAAGCGAATGCCTAACCACCTGGGCTCTCCAGCCCCCTACTGCTGATGTTCTGGAAAAATCATCAAAACCTAATACGTTTACATAACATTTTTATATATTTTGGATTTTTATTTATTTATTCAAGTAATGGTTTTTGCTTTCTGTTCAGGGCAGGATATGGTTTCCTTCTCTTAGCGTCAAAAAAATATTGTTTTCTTCTCGATGTTCAATTTTAAATTTAATAAAATGATTCATAATAACAATTAAGTTGACTTCTGAACCAAATTCGCTCTTGATTTACCAAATCCTCTGAGGCATAAGCAAACTCAATGAGATGTAAACTTGCTTTCACTTAAAATTGAATTTTAACTAATTGTTTCATAAAAAAATTATGTTTTTGAATTTAGAGTGCTACAAAATACCTTTTCCATGCTTTAATCTCGAAATTAAATAAAATTATATAATTTATATAATTTTTCTAAAAAGGAACTATTTGTTTTACTGAGAAAACTATCAGTCGTTACCGGATTTATACGTACGAATCCCTCAGAGAGCGCAATAAGTCTACCCTAAGTAAAATGAATATCTCAAAAGAGACCTTAACTTCTAAGTAACTTCAACAATCAAGCTAGACCATCACTCAAAACAACTTTGCTGCCAGTGGCGCTGATGCTTTGGAAAGGGGGGGAGAGGGTGAACTACAGGGCGGAGGGGGGAGTAAGATCCCAAACGCAAAGTGCATTGTTAATATTTACAACAAAGTTAATAATTATACTGCATTCTTAAACCTAATACTTTTATTTAAAGTACTTATGCTTAATAAATATTACGCTTAAAACTTTTTCCTAATTACCTAATACTTAGTTCTGAAAATGAATACATTTAAAACTCAATTAGTTTTTCTTAAAATACACAAAAATGAGTAGCTTTATTTAAAATTTACTCAAAACATAATACTCTTACGTAAAATTTGTATAACTTTTTGATTACTTATTAAGATAATTGTTTTAAAATTTTCGTAAAATTTGGAATGTGCTTTTCACTTTTCCGTTTTATAATTTTTCCTCTTCTTTATACTTTAATCTAAAAGTTAATAAAGTTATTCGTAATTAAGTTGATTCATACACCTAATTCGTTCCTGACTTTCGTAATAAATCTTCCTTAAATAAAATATCTCTAACATTACCTCAACTCTTAAGTAACTTCAACAATCAAGCCAGACCATCACTCAAAACAACTTTGCTGCCAGTGGCGCTGATGCTCCGAAAAGTGGGGGGGGGGGGTACGACAAGGGGGGGAGTAAGATCCCGAAAGCAAAGAGTGCCGCCAGTGGCGTTTCAGTGGCGTGAGGCATGGAGGGGAATACTGAGGATAAGGCCGGGAATGAGCCGCCTTATCCGTTCTGGACATCGCTGGCATTGCTGATTAGTTTGGGTGAGTTGGAAAAAGTTTATTTTTATTTTTTTACGATTTTTAAAAAAATATTTCAGTGAAAATTAAAAGTATTTTTATAATAATGTGAAAAATATAGATATTAGAATTGTTGCAGAAAGTGGATTTTTGTGTGTAAAAGTTTTTTAGTATAAAATATCATTATTATGTTATTTGCTCTATCCCTACGAACTATTTCATGCAAGAGTTAACTTTACATAAAATCAAACATATAAAACTGTTTTTCTAAAATTTGAAAAAAAATATGTACTGAAATTGAGGGAAGTAAGTGTCTCTTAATTGCACTTCTGTCATTTAATTTGATTTACTATAGTTATTGAACTAAATAAGTATTTTTAAATAAATGTGGAAATTGAATTGCAAAAGTCGGTGCAAAAAGTGTTCACTTGGGCGCTTTTTTTTGTTCATATATAAATTGCTGATTAGTTTGGGTTGGTTGAAAAAGTCGAAGTTTTGTTGAGATTCTTTTATTGCCTTTCTTTATTGGATTTTAAGGAAAAAATAAAAGTATTTTTATATTTATGTGCAAAACCTAGATACCAAAGTTTTTTGCAAAACGTGGTCTCTCTTATTGCAAACGATTTGATATAAAAAATTTATTATTACCAGCATATTCTTTACATTGTATTCTTATCAAATATATATAAAATAACTTTATGTAAAATAAAATAGATAAAAAAAAATATTTACTCGAGTTTTTGGAAAAAAATCTTTATAAATTGAGGGAATGTCATTACATTTGCCGTTAACTTCTTTTATTATGATTTTTGACTAAAAAAGTATTTTAAGGACATGGCTGGCATTGCAGATTAGTTTGAGCGAGTTGAAAAATTTGAAGATTTAAAGATTATTTTTTTTTGAGAGAAAATTAAAAATACATGTTTATGATAGAGTACAAATATACAAACTGGTGCAAAGGTGATTTTTTTTGCGCAAAAGTGTTTTTTTTTTGTATAACAATTATAATAATATATAATTATCGACAAACAAAACCTTCATAATTTAAAATGTTATTCATGACTTTTTTTTGCATTTGTGGTTTTATATCAGTTGAGCGTGAAACAATGCCCTTTTCAGTAGTTTGGACTGATACAATTTTTGTAATTGTAAGTTTTGAACAATAGTTTTCGAAGTAACTTGTTCATAGAGATATGGGATAAATAAATTATAAAAAATCTTAAAATTTTTATCAGCTAACCTTACACGAGATAATGGTCTTTTGAGCAGTATAAAGCAGTTCTTTCAACCATTTGATAAAAAAATCAGCATGTTTAGTTATTCAAAAAATTTGGAAGAATTGATTGAAGATAAGTTTAAAAATGCGAAAACCTAATCATATTTGCTTTAAAGGTCTAACCCTTACTCTTTCCTTTCAAATTTAAATTATTTAATTATAAGGTTTTTGAAAGTTTGAACTTTCAAAATAGAAACTCTCTCAATAAATATAAAAATTTCATAATTTTTTTCAAAAATAATTAAACCCGTCTAAAAATACAAACAACTACTATAGAAGAACTCGGATACCAATATTTTCAACAACAAAAAATATTGCTTTAAAGCATCGAAAAAAATTGGATTTCATATTGAAATTCACTGTTTACGCTTCCGCCAAATTAGAATACATCTTTTTGAACTTACGACGTCATTAGCATTTTATGTTCGCTAAAAATAAGAAAATCGAAAATCATTCTATTGTATTCTAAATAATGTCGTCCTTATTTTAATATTTTTATTCATGATATGTTTGTTTACGCAGGAATATCTGTGCAATAAGTTTATTCCAATATGTTTGTAAAATAAAAATTCTTATATATTGTACGTATGGTAATAGTGAGGTATTGCAGAATATGGTGTTTTATTGATGTTTAATTCTCACTTGGTAGACTAAAAAAAGGATGATAATTAAAGCTATCTCAATTTGTTTGAGCAAACAACTATGCTTCCTTTTGAATTGTTTAAAACATCTTTTTTTCTCCGTTGGTACTTAAAAAAAAAACTTCAAATCTTATTTTTGAAAATGTTCAAAAATTGCACAAATATGATAACGTGTATAATGAGAAACTACCGAATGAGGGCATTTTATCATATTCAAGAGCCTTTCTGGTTAATTACTTTCAACCAACATCAGGAATACTTTGTAATAGCTAGCGTGTCGGCTGGATGCATTCATAACTGCTCTCAAGTTAGAAAAAAAAGCTCGATATACTACACCAAACATTTATAGATTATTATATATTTTTTTAATTGTTGCGTTCGTTTCAACGAGATAATACATTCAGACGCTTACATATTTGGGGGAACCGGATGGGTGAGTGGTTTGGACCATAACGAGCTGTCTGCGCGCTGTAACCAGTGCGAGTTCTATTCCCGCTTTCGCCCTGGGTGTACTTGCCTTTCTCTGTGAAAGTAAAAATTCTTTCTGTGTCTGTCTGACTTGACGGAGGCTTCATAAACGGGTCTCTGATCAAGCACACAAGCCGGAATATATATGTTCCTACCCCTAACCCCAATATATTGAAACGCTTTCAGATTTAATTAGTATATTTGGAGTATGGAAGGTTATTCAAATCCAAAATTAAAATAGAATTGGAGATTTTAATATTAAATTTTACTTACATTCACACAAAACAATCGTTGAAAATTAATGCTACGCATTTTTAAAAGGCATTTACATATTTTAATCGAAATCTCTTTTTTTTTTACGAATGGACTCATAAACTACGCGTCCAAATTTAAAAATAAAATTGCTCAAAGATAAGTTTACGTTTCGAGGTCATTATATAACAGTTAGTAGATTTTTTTTCTATAATATTTTTTTATTTATAAACATCGGTTTTTGGGGCTCTCTAAAAATATTCTTCGGAATATACATTTAAATTTTATTTATTATGTTAACCCCTTGATATTTATTGGTTAATAAGTGCTTACTGGTATATAACAATTTACAATAAGAATTATAATAATGAGAGAAAGAGAAAAAAGAAACTTAGTCAAACAAATTGGTCGCCAAGGGGGCTGATGCCCTTTCAGGCAACTCCAGAAAGTAATTACTATTGATCATATCACAAAGACACTAAGACACCAAAAAAAAGACGAGGCACAAGATGAGACAAACAACGAACTGTCTAACTTATTGATTAAAGGGGGGGGGGGGGGGGCGGTCTAGTGGTTTGGACCATTACGCTAGCAGACTGCGTGCTGTAATGGGTGTGGGTTCGATTCCCGCCTTCGCCCTTTTGTATATTACTATCTCTGTGACAGTAAAATTCTTTCTTAGTATGTCTTACTTGACGAAGGCTTTATATAAGCGGGTCTCTGATCAAGCACACAAACCGGAATATATATGTACCTACCCCTTGATTAAAGATCGGGATAAATTATCCATATATTAACAGTACACTAGGATATAATTATAAAATAACAATTTAAAAATTAAGAGTACACAAAGTTTACAAAATAAAGATATATGGACATGATTTGAAGTAAAATGGGTGGGAGTATTTAAATAATTCTACAAGTGAAGATTTTTCGTTCACATATTTTGAATATAACTTTTTTGGCCACACATTTTTTTTAATGTGGCTATACTTATAGTGTTTTGTAGTTCTTCAGATAATAAATCAAAACATTTTAGAGATAAATACTGAAAACCTTTGTTTTATATTAGCTTTACATTCATTGTAAACTAAAAAAAAATCCCGATAGAGTAATTTGCATCTTCTTTCTGCTCACGAGGTGTACTCTTTTTATGTAAGTAGAAGATAATATTATCTAGATATATTTTTTGCATTGATAAAATTATTTTTTGCGAAATACATTATTTTAATTAATTTATTTGAGTATTTATCAATAATCTGATGTTACTTAACAAATCACTAATGAGTTTTCATATTATAAATTTTTTTTAAAATTTTCCAGCTTAACACGATATTTATTTCCGAAAGTCACATTTGAAACATTGTTTACACTGAGCTAATATTTATTCTAATATTTATTTACTCATCATAACTACAATTTCATTCAAGTTTTATTTTGGTTATTTTGTTATGCGATTTAATATTAACTTTATGCATTTATGGTGAATAAGAAATTGGAAGCTAAGTCTTTCAAAATTATACACAAAGCTGGATATTTAAAATACTTTTGTGAAGAATAATATTGCTATTGAATCTTCAAATTACTAAGCGAAATCATCGAGCTTTTCGAAATAATTAAGTTTGCTGAAATTTATTAATTTAATGCATTAATTTCTTTTAAGCACCAGAAACGCTGAGAATTACCAGGGAAATATACAGTTTGCAATACTTTATACAATAAACATGTCTAAACATCTTTATATATTAATACTTGACAAATTTAATGTTTTAAACAATGAAAAGCAAACAGTTCTGTCATGTAACCAAAATCAAACTCTTACTTTTATTATCGCTGTTATAATTACACTACTGAACTTTTACTTTAGCAAAACCATCGTCTTTTAGCCATTATCTCTTTTTCCAAAGTATTCAGTATTTCGAATATTATGTTTCAATGAAGACTTTCTGGTTTCAAGTGATGTGTAATACCTCCCAGCTTTCATTCCCGCTTTTTCTTCTATCGGTGGTCAGGTTTGGTGTTCTTTTTCAATCTGTGCTCGAGAAAGAATGTATTTTAATTCAGCATTTCTGTTGCCACACAAGACCTGAAACATTCCCATTGATACGTTTTGGGTTCTTAAAGGTTGGTTGGTTGTTTGGTTGACATATATTTTCAGGTTCGTGTGCTTGGTCAGACATCCGCTTATAAACTGTCGTCAAGTAAGAAATAACCAAGCATAAAGTGACAGTTGCTGCCATCTATCGCAACCTCTGCAATTTAGAAATTTCCCTGAAGGGGAGGGAAATAGTCTCCAGGTACCTGCACCCGTGTGAAACTGGGCAATGACCGCCCACAGGACTTTCGGACAAATGGATTTAACGAGCACGTACTCCGCACATACACTGTAGGTCTTCAGTGGTATCGGGACTCGATCCAAATCCGAGACCGAGCCTCTAACCACTAGGCTCCCCACGACCCCGGTAGTAAATTTCCCAAGTAAACAAACCTAGGAACATGTTTCACGTTGCAAAAAACTTTAAGCAGTATTCATGCAGCCAATATTGTAACCTCTTATATCGTATTTTTTTCAAAGTGCTAAAGTATGAATTCTGATTTAATTGCATACCCAAGTTTGAAGGTAAAACGAGTAGAGGAAATTTAAATCAAAAGTAACGCTTTCGAAGAACATTTTTCAAAAAGCAAATTTATAAAAAACAACCTAAACCGCGATCCAGATATTTTTATTATAAAAAAATTACTAATTATACATGCATTTAAAATAAATGTAATAACGGAATAAGTTAAAATACCCAAAACGTGTTTGTTACTTAATTTAAAATTGTATCCAAAACGTCGAATAATCCGATAAAAGATATTCAGTTCATTGGCTTCTAAACCGACTCCAGGTCTTTCTTTTTTAACCACTGACGAATCAGCTCTGGTAACTGAAGTGAACTAACTCCAGAATTGTAATTTTTGCGGCTTCATCAGTATTAGTACAAAGTGATGACAGTTACAATTTGTGCGATACAGATTCCATGCCTTATTAACTAAGCTATAAATGAAAAGTAGTTTTTCAATTTAAGTGTTGTTTTAACGTGTTCTAATTTTAAACACTTTTAATTAATAATTAAATTGCAGTAGCAATGATTTTACTCCGGGGATGTTTTAGTACTTTTGAAAGTTCTTAACAAATAATGGGGCTGACATCTATTGGGATTCAAAAATATTTTCTATTAGAAAAAAGTTTGAAGAATTGAATGATGTGCTTTTCGATATCATAAATGGCTATAACCCATTAGAAAAAAATTTCTAAAATGATGATGCCAAATTGTCATTGTGACTGAAAGGGTAAAATACTCCAATGAAGCTAGGTAGTATACCGAATGGAGCTAAAGTTCCAAACGTTTTGGGCAACATGTAGTGACTGTAAATTTCTATGTAGTTTCGTCAATTTGAAACTGTTATTATTTGTCTATTACTTATTAATTATTTTACTATGAACAAAATCGCTTGAATTCTAAACAATGGGATTTCTACGTCAGTCTGATCAACTAGAACATTTGTTGCTTTGGACGATTTGCCTTACAAAAGTTGAGAACGTTCTCTTTCCCATTGCCTTTACTTCCGTACACCAAAGTTATTCACAAATCTCCAGATCTAGATCATAAACAAAAAGATGTCGCTCTGATGTTAGTTAGATTATACCTTAACCTTATTGTGGATATCAAATAATTATATAAAAATAATTGTAAATCATATTTGTTACACTACTTATCGACCGAGCTATCACGATCGTGCGGGTATAAAGGGGATGTTCAAGTTTTTCAAAAATATCGATACCGAAACTAACTTGCACTATTCGTTTAATTGTAGAAAAATGACTTTGTTTTTAAGGAGTTGCTGGCATTGATGCTTTTTAAGGCATTGTTTTCGATAAAACTCTAAAATTTAGTATCATAAAACTTAAATAAGCGCCTTCTGATCACCGGTCTCAAAGGAACATCATATCCTTATTAAGATATTATTACCGTAATAAGAAAAAAAAGCTGATACCAGCTTTCTCATAAAAACAGCTTTGAACCTGTATTGAAAGTAGGACCATATTTCTGTTATCCTTTTTCCTAAATCATTGTATCCCATCATTGTATCTAAATCAAACTTAAAGGGGTATAAAGTGATACATTTTAAAATTCCACGCGAGCATATATGCAAATATTTGTGGTTACTCTCAAGCTAAGTAACAGCTGCTACCTAAAGCTAATGCTTAAGTCCAAAATTAAGCCTGTTTCTTAATTAATTAGCTATATTAATTAAATAATGTATTTGGAGAAAATATATATGAATTTAATGAGGAAGGGAGGAGAGGTTAAACAGAATATCTTATGATCTAATAGAACAATGTCGTACAAAAATGAAAAAATTTCTGAAGGAACGAAATGAAGTGTTTGTTCGACGTTGTACTGAGTGGCTTATGATATAATTCGATTTCCTAGAAATTCAAAATTTCATTATAATAACTTCAAATTAATGGAAAATTACCCACATAAAAATGTTTTAACTTTATTAGACAAGTTTTTTGGTAAATTTTGTTCGACCCCTTAGATATTTGGCATTTTAAAACTTAACTAGGAGTGTGAAGCACCACACTATTTCCAATTATCACTCAATATTAGTTATTCGATACACTAGAATTCGGTAAAAAAAAATTGTACCAATAGGTTTTTATTTTTGAGTAGTATCCTTAATACCCAAAAAGTTCTATGGCAGGTACACCTTGCGCATAAGCATATTTCCTCGAAAACCTTTTATGTCGTCCGACAAGTACTAGAAACTCGTGTACCCTGAAACCGTTTTCCTGTAAAAATTTTAGGTCTATACATAAAATATTTTTTTAAGGAAAAGGTTCATAAACCTGAAAAACACCATTCTGAGAAAGTTGAGATTTAAAGTTGAAAATTTACATTATGAAAATACTGCTGATCCATATCCAAATTAAAATTTTCCTTAGTCAAACTTGTCTGAAGGACATATAAAGAGCATCGGTGGAAAGTTCTTGAAACACATTTTACATAAATACTAAAATAAAAAAATCGATTTTTATTTTAAATTACATGTTACTGATCTGCCTTAGCCGTTGGGAGTTGTAAACCACCGGAAGCACAAACTCAAACGCTTTGTCTGTAGAACCATTTTTCAAGGGGGATTGGTAGCTCAATTGACATACCGTTGAACACATTTTTATATGGCTGTGGACATACAATCGTAAACAATTAAATTGCGATTTAACAAAGAAATAAATTTAAAAGAACCTTAACATAAAAGAGAGTGAAATTGCGTGTTAAAATCGGGACCATATGACCATATGAATCGTTTATTTTTTAGAAAGATTTCTAAGTTTGGTTACTTAGAAGCATGTATTAGCCCCGCCCTCAGAAAAGAAAATTCATTATTTTCCATTTCACGGGCACAAGCGATAAAGTCTCCAAAAATGTATAACCACCTTCAAATTCAATACAGTAGAGTCCCGCTTATCCGAAAATTACGGGACCATATTGAGCAGCAAAAATACAAAATTACTGCATTTACTGTGAAATAAATAAAACTTTGTAAGTACGCATTGGGTATACGTATTTCTAAAGAAGGCTAGAAATAGGCAGCCGGAATCGATTACATTATTCATTACCCATAAGTACGTATTTATTTTCTTGTGTATTTATTTATGCTTACACCTTTCATATTTTAACCAAAAGGCTCCAGATCCTTTTTTTTTTTTTTTTTTTTTTTGATAAACCAAATTTTTTCGGATAACCGCTATTCAGATAAACGGGACTTCTACTGTATTTAAAATGGCAACCGTCAATAATATCTACTGTGGTTCTTTAGCTGTGTATACTGTGGTTTTTAAGCAAAAAAAAACCAATATGTTGTCTCCAAAGATTTCCGTTTGACGAAATTTGAGCCCGCCGAATGAAAAAGTATCAAAAACTGCATTCGAAAATTACTGAAAACAATTTTTGCAGTAATTTCGCACAGTAATATATGTTACAGACACATATTATTACGTCCATTTTAGAACGTTTAAAAAGAAACGTAACATATATGCATTATGAAAATGACTGACGGTGTTTTGCTCTTTAGATTTGCCATTTTTAAAAACGTCTCTGCCTTTCTTAAACTAAATAAAATTGCTGTGTACACTTTCTAACTCTTTTGAACACCATCAGCTGTCAAGCTAGTGTGATAAAGATTGGCTTTCTTCCCAGTTTCCCTCATAAGCTTTTATGAAAATAACTTTACCACACGCGTTCCACAGGGAATTAGCAATAGCTTCACGAGCCGTGCAATGGCGAGACACATTGAATGGTGTTGGAAAATAACTTGTTTTGCTGCAACACGTAATAATATTTATTTGTCAGAATTGTTTCCAGTTATTTTCGGTTAAAAGTATTCTTTGTAATTCCTTAAATGAGCTATTACCTTAATTGCTTTGAACAAGAACAAACTGTTGGCAACGGTTTTTTGATTAAAAAATGAATTGTCAGCTCATTTTCATATATGACGACCCGGCGGCGCAACGGTCAGTTAGTTAGCCTTTTTATCGCCTGGGTTCGGGTTCAAATTCCGATTAGGCATGGATTTTTGTGCTTGTCGAGTATATGTGGAGTACGTGCTCGTTAAATCTGTTGGGTCCGAAACTCCTGTGGGCGGCCATTGCTCAGTTTCAAACGGGTACAGGTGTCAGGAGACTTTCTCTCCCCTTCAGGGACATGTCTAAATTGTGGAGGTGGCGCGATAGATGGCAGCATCTGTCGCGTATGTGTGTGTGTTGTGTCTGCCTTTCTTGGCGAAGTTTATAAGCGGGTCTCTGATCAAGCGCACAAGCCTGAAAATATATGTTTACCAACCAACCACTCTTTTCATATTTATAGGTTTGTATAGAAATATTACTAGGTGGCGCTATTATCTTAGTCATTGTATCTCTATATCTTTTAACACTATTACTGTTAAATGTCGTCTACATTATGATGTCTCTTTTTTTCGTTAGTTTAAAAAGCCAATTTTGTAATATCAAAAAAAAATTAGAATAAATCAAATGAATTTTCCTTAACTGTAAATGTAAACTGAAGGTTAATTCCTGCACCAACTTTTTTTGTATCGAAATAAAATGCAAAAGCCATACAAATAGCTTACATTAAAAAAAAACTGTTAGGTTAGTGTTACAGATATAATATTTCAAAAAAAAACAAAACTTTTTTTAAGAGCAACTAACTCAGAATTTATAGGACCAATTTACAAAACGTAGGGTTATGTAGGCTTAATGATGATTAACGTAGGCTTAATGATGATTATTCTGAATTCTTACTAGCGATTATATTTATTGATATATTTCATTAAAATACATTAACACTAATTGGAAGAGTACAGGGGAAGAACCGCTAGAATTCTTTAGAGTCTTTCCGTAATTGTGCCTGCTTGGCGGACATTGGCTACCGCACACCGGCTTTTCTTATGGTTTTTCATTCGCGGTACAAACGTGTGACTCGCATCCCCTGATCTCTGGCGTGAATCAGGGTTGCCGCGGAAGATAAACAAAGCGAGTAACCGGTTTCTTTACCCGAGTTTTGGCAATTTCTCGCTATCATCCCCAAAGAGGCTATTAAGGAAAGCCTTCTATAAAATATAGCGGTTCTTCCACTGTACTCTTCATTTTAAATGTGTTTTTTATCGACAATTTCTTTCAAAATTAGAAAGAATAGTATCACGACATTCATTCTTTAATAATTTCAATACATAAAAAAATCCCTAATTAACTAAATATAACATTTTATGGTTCAATACAAATTACAACTTTAATGCTACGCTTATCAAAGAAACTCCTAAAACCCATTATTACAAGCTTAATGATATGGTTCGTTAAGCATACAGGAATCTTGCCAGAGAACAAGGATTAAATTGAGTGTTTGCCACCATTTTAATGACGTGCATGTGTTCAATCATCCGATGTTATCGTATTCATTAGGTTATGTCAATCATTAACTTAATTCAATCGCTTGGGTTACAACATATTGTACCGGAATAGAATGAGGGTCTTAACTATAGAACATATTGAACTTAAAATTTATTATTGTCCTATTGCACTCTCAGAAATAACACTTTCATTTTTGACGATTCATGAATCCTCAAGCCTCATTTCGTTAATTTTGAGGATTGGTTCGTCAAAATATCACGTGACTTTTGAGTAAACGCGAATCCTCACTTTTACGCTCGTGATTTGACTATTCTGTATCTTGATTTTGAGGAAACTGAATATCATTGTTGTACTCACATGCTCAAAAATGACGAAATATTTCTTTAAATTAGACGACATTCAAATCCTCATAAAAATGACGATTCAAATTTCTTCACTTTGAGGAAACGAAAACTCGGCGCATATGCCAGTAACGGAATCGTCAAAATTAAGGAAAATTTCGCCGTTTTTGAGCGTTCATTCTTGTGAGTGTATGAATACAAAGGACAAAGTTTTTTTTACTTTGTTTACACGATTTTGAAAATATCTGCAATGTGAAAAAATGTTGATTTTGCAAAAAACCATATGGTTACAGAAAACTACAGTTATTAGCACTAACCGTTTCTTTTGTGCAAAAGTATGCAGTTTGAAGTTGTATTTTTTTTCTGTTTCCAACCGCATGAAGCCTCATAAACTGAAACCTTACAATCATTTGAACTCTTTGTTGAAACTCTTTATGTCGAAATAATTCAGTTGGGAGAGCGTTTGACTGAAGATCTGAAAGGCCATGGTTCGAACCGGATCTCGGCAGTCTTTTATTTCTCTTCTCAATTTCTCAGTAGAATATATGATGGCTACCCTGGGAAGCCCAGTCGGTTAGGCACTCGCCTAGCATGCGCAAGGTCCCAGGTTCGGGTCTGGACAACGCCAAATTAGCTGCCGACCTATAAACGGCCCGTGCAGCCAAAAATGTCCGACGAATAATACCCCGTGTAAGGGAGTGCACGTTAAATATCATTCAAATTCCTAACGCTGCGTACGATGTCACCATTAACGGTTGCGTTGGGTGCCTATTCAGGTGTTGGCTCGTCACCTGACTTGTTCTAAAGTACGACGCCCATCGCCAATAGCCCTAGTCGCCGGTGTGGTAGACTTCAGTTTTTAACTACATTTTATCTGCATTTATAAAAATCGTTTTTTGCTTTTAAATGGTTCTTATAATATAAAAAAAGTTGTCTGTAATTTAAATGGTGTTTTTCTAACACACCGGCTGACAGTTTCTTCTACAAAAACAATTTTTTTTTTTTTTACAGTGTGTGTTACAGTGTTTGTTGGCGGTATGGTAGACTTAAGACATTTTATCTGTTTTTATAAAAATCATATTTTGCTTTTAAATTGTTCTTAAAATATATTTAAAATAAAAGTTCTCTGTAATTTAAACGGCATTTTTCTAACACACCGGCTGACAATTCTTTATTCAAAAACAACATACTTTTTTATGTGTGTAATTTTACGCATGATACGTTCTTGTCATAAGTACAGGGTGTTTCATAATTGACCGGAATAGGAATTGATGCAATTCCGAAATATTGAGCCGGCCCCTCCGAAAAATAGTAAAAAGCCAATTGATCACGGGTTTTGGTCGTGGTTGCATACTTGAACTAGGGCAGCACGAGAATGTGTTGACGAAGGGATGCATTTGTTTTGAGTTCGGTTTGGTTGAATCGACATATTGCCTAGTAATTTTACAATTTGCAGATTCTGTTACATCACAGTTCCTAAAACAGCTAAAAATGATTAATAACTACGAAAATGGAATTTTTGTGTTTGGATTTCGATTTAAATAATTTGGTGTGTTTCAAATTCGAGCTGGATGTTTGAAAATTGGAAGGAGCTAAACGTTTTGCGATAGAAGTGTACAGTTTGTCGAAATGTGCATGTGTTGGGACCAATTAGTTCCATAGTAGGGTAGAGACTGAACCTACCAATCGCACCATCTACCAACACGGAGACAATTTAGGGTGTCATGTGGGGATCGATGGCCGAGGGGTTTGGATCGCAGGCCATATCGCTAGCAGTCCGCGCGCTGTAAAGGGTACTACCCAATTTTTTTTTCAAAATTAAATTAAAGGGTGATATAAAGTTTAGCTTTCACATTTAGAACAAAAGAGGCAATTTTACCCATCTACTTTACTTATTGCAAATGATATATAAAAGTACTAGCTTTATAAACCCGGCGTTGCACGGGTGTACCCTTAATAACGGATATTTTTTTTATGTAAACAATTATTTTATACCAATTGATCCCTTCCCCACTGGCCAGTACTCCATCGGTAAATTATAATCGCTATTCAAGTGACACCTACGACATAAAAAGAATATTTTAATAAAATTTGGTAGCTGTACCTTCAGTAATTTTGGCTAGGCGTTGAGTGAGTCAATCAGTGAGTTAGGACTTTGCCTTTTATGTATATAAATTGAATTTAAGAAAGAAAATCCATAAAAATTGCTTATTTATAACACTTAAAATTGAACTAAAAGCTGTGCTAAATGATTTTTGTCTAAGATATATAAATAAATCTTGTGTGGAAAATGGGCTCTAAGTAACAATTTTTTGTAAAAAAACGACTTTTCCACATTTTTTATCGAAAAAATAAGAACAAATGTCAAAAAAATATTTCTATTTCCACTTTTTGTCAAATACTAATTATACTTCTGATTGAAAATCAAAATGTCGTGCTTGTAAAATAAATAAACTACAGCTTGGCAACTTGGCTCAATATGACATGAACATTTGGCTTCAACAAAACAGAACCATGACGTCAGTGTAGCGAACAGTCACCAGATTCACCTGATTGGCTGATGGGAAAAGTGTCGCGAGGAGTCGGGGAATATTTAAATCGCCTTTCTGCTGAAAGCGTGTGCTTTTCATTAATCTCCAGCTTGCTGTGAAGATATGGTTTATTCTTTAGAGGAGAGGATTTTTTTGGTGTTGGAATTTCACCGCCTAGAACACAATGTTAATGCAACAAAACGGAGTTTCAAAAAGAAGTTTAATGTTACCAAAGGACCAAAATTCGACACAATAAGGATGCTGTTTGAAAAATTTCAACGAACTGGGAACGTGAATGATGAGAGAGCTGGATTTGTCGGGAGAAGATTTTCGCAAACAACCACTGCTAATGCTCAGCTGGTGGAAACAGTAATACGAAAGCAGCCTTGTATATCCGTCCGCCGTGTTGCAACTACGGTTCAAATCAAGCCAACGTCGACGTATCGTCTCATGCGGCAGGGCTTGCACATGTTTCCATACAGAATTCAAACTCGGCAACCTCTCACCGCTGCTTCAATTAATTCACGGGAGACATTCGCTAACGATATGGTGCAAATGATTGATGTTGGTGATATAAATGTAGACAACATTTGGTTTTCGGATGAAGCCTACTTTCAGCTGGATGGCTACGTTAATAAACAGAACTGGCGCATATGGGGAACAGAAAACCCCCATGTTGCAGTTCCATCATCTCTGCATCCACCAAAAGTAATGGTTTGGGCCGCCATTTCGTCCAAAGGACTCATTGGCCCCTTTTTCAGAACCGGAACTATTACTGCCCTCCGCTACCTAGAGATTCTTCGTGAATTTGTGGCGATTCAAAATGCCTTAGATGACGCTGAAAGCACTTCGTGGTTCATGCAAGACGGTGCCCGACCCCATCGCACGGCCGACGTGTTTAATTTCTTGAGCGAACATTTCAATAACCGTGTGATTGCATTGGACTATCCCACACATACAGGAAGTGGTATGGATTGGCCTCCTCTTTCACCAGACTTGACCCCCTGTGATTTCTTTCTGTGGGGATATTTAAAAGATCAAGTGTACCGTCGCAATCCCGAAACAATTGAGGAACTAAAGCAATACATCTCTGCTGCATGTGACGCCATCCCACCAGAAATTTTCAAACAGGCGGCCGGTAATTTTGCTCTAAGACTGCGTCACGTTATTGCTGCTAATGGCGGATATGTAGAAAATATCGTAGTATGAGTAAACACATAATTTCACCCACCCTATATTTTCGTTTGTTTTCAACTTTATTTGCAAACACATGAACAAATTTTTGAAGGGTCGATTCTTTTTTAGGATCGACCCATAAAAAACAATAGCAGAACCACTACACATACATGCACCGTTAAGCCATACAAACCCTCCTTCTTTGTGCTGTTTACTATTTTTTTCCTTTTATTAATATAAATAAGCAGGTGCCCGGATGTTGTAATGGTTTGGATCGCAGACAATTACGCTAGCAGTCTGCGCGCTGTAACGGGTGCGATTCCCGCCTTCGCCCTGGGTGTACTTCCTTTCTCTGTCAGTAATAAGTCCTTCTGTGGTTGTCTTACTTGACGAAATCTTATAAGCGGGTGCCTCTGGAGCTGCTGGGTCCGGGCTCGAATCCCGTTCAGGCATGGATGTTTGTGTTTGTCGAGTATATGCGGAGTACGTGCTCGTAAAATCTGTTGGGTCCGAAAGTCCTGTGGGCGGTCATTGCGCAGTTCACCATGGGTACAGGTCAATGGAGAAAATTTCCCTACCCTTCAGGGACATGTCTAAATTGCGGAGGTGGCGACAGATGGCAACATCTGTCATAAGTGTTTGTGTGTGTCTTGTGCTGTCCTACTTGACGATGGTTTATAAGCGGGTCCTTGCGACCAAGCACACAAGCCTGAAAATATATGTCCACCAACCAACCAACCAATAAGCGGGTCTCTGATCATGCACACAAGCCGGAATATATATGTACATACCTACCCAGCATAAATATGAAAAATACAATAATTGTTATGTTTAAACTGATGGTCAACATCAAGTTTTTTTTAACAATAATGCAACAACCTATCAAAATGAACAGCATCCTAATTTTTTTTTTTTTTGAAAACTAGTTGAACCTGTAATTTTTATCAGATGTAAATTCAAACAAACCAAACTAAAAGTACTACATTCTTGTGTAGCTCCAGTGCAAGATTTCATGCACGACCGAAAGGGCGGCCAATTAGTTAGCCGTTTTTCATTGGCGGGGGCCGGGTAAATATTTAGGAATTGCGTCCTATACTATTCCGGTCAATTATGGAACACCCTGTAGTTTTATTATGTGAAAATATATTGACATGTTTCAGGAGATCCTTCTACATTAGAACGATGCACACTGTAAAACAAACCAATTAGAACCAATTTGGCACACTGTAAGAACAACCAAATAGAACCAATTTGCTATCAATCGAAAATTGTGCACAATTACATCACATAAAATTTCCTAAACTTTGGTTCATAAAATTTTAATGAAATTTTTATCCATATTTCGTCTCATCTCTATACACGTACACGTATAGTTTTGAATACAGGCTTCAGCAAAATTTGGAGTTTTCTCATGAACTAAACTTATGATAAATATACTAAAAATTGGAGATTTTAAGTGAACCAAGTTTAGTGAGTTTGCATACCAATTTCAGTAGCGTGCAAATTAACTATAAGCATTGATGCTGTATGACTCTTTATTTTCAAAGAATATAAAAAAATCTGTTTTTTAATAAATAATTTACATTTACTTCACACTTCAAGTAAATTCATTAAAAAATAAAATCCAATTTCCATTTAAATATCAAATTAACCGTCGTATTTCAATTTTGAATCTCTTAAAACCTTTTACTTAAACAACTGCGACAGACAACATTATGAATTTCAATTAACATACCAGAGCAGTATTCTCCCAAAAGTGCCTCGGAATTCAAGAATACGATGCAGGAAATTTCGTTATTCCAACGACAAAACAAAAACGTTCTAACGTTCTTTTTAAAAAAAGTTGCTGATTCAACGGTTTGTCATTTGGGACAGCTGTTTGCCTTAGGACAGAGAAAAGCTGTTATTAAACGGGGATATTATGCAGAGGATTTTTAGGACGAACAAAAATTACTTTTTTTTTTCTGCCTAATTTAGGACTTACTTTTGAATAAAATGAAGCCCGATGTTTATAAACTGTGAAATAATATGGAATAAATGACTTTTAAATGCATACAATGCAGAAGTTATTTGAATAGTTCCATAATTCGGTTTCAGTAGGCATTCTATTTCGTTTTTGAAATGCGATGAATACTCTAATAAATGAATCCATAACTTTAAAAAAAAGTGGAAGACTATTTCCAAACAAGGTCTGTCTTTCACTAATCTACTGAAAGACAGAGTGTTTTGGGAAATACTCCTATCAAAATAACTATTTTTTCCATAAGAGAGATTCTGAGATTCCTTACAAAGGAAAAGACTTATTTCAATTCACTTTTCCAAAATTTAGTTATTTAAACAGTCTACGTGTTTTTGTATTAATGATAAATAAGTGTATAGAAGTACAATATTATTTTAAGCAAAATAAATCGTTAAACATTTTCCTTATAAAATAAATCGTATATTACTTTTATTTATCGACCACGTTACTTACTTTTTCAAGGTATTATCGATTTTTAGTATTTTCATAATGTACTCAGAAATTTTTAAACATATGCTTTTCATACTTATTTGTTTTTATAACCTAGTATTCTTTAATTATGTATCTTTAAATATTGCATGGTGTATGTGTTCATATACGGTAAACATGTATTCTTCATTTCGTAATCTAACTGAATATTTAGTTAAAAAATACGGTTAATTGTGCATGACATTTGAAGAGTACAGGGGGAAAAAATGCTTGATTCCGTGCAGGGCTTTCCTCAATAGGCCTCTTTAGCGATTAAAGCGCGAAATCGCCTAAACTGGTAGAGAAATCGGTTACTCGCTTTGTATTTCTTAAGCGGCGACCCTAATTTTCGTCAGAGATCAGTTTAGTTACACGTTTCTACCCCGAATGAAGAACCGAAATTAAAAACGGTTTCCTTTCGCCAATCTCCGCCAAGCAGACACAATTGCGGGAAGACTCCGTATAAATCAAGTGGTTCTTCCCCTGTACTCTTCACTTCGAAACTCAAATATGTATAATCCATTATTATAAAAGAAGAGTCTGTCTGTGTGTATGTATGTTTATCGTAAAAGACCTATACTTAGATTGCTCTAAAAAATTCAAAATTTTTAATATAGATTCCTTTTCATACCAACGTGTGCACCTCAGGCTTGGTTTTTTCATATTTGTTCTATTTTTAAAGAAAATTTGAAATTTCTGGAAAAAGTACACCACTTTCGCTCAAATTGGGCAGATTTTTTTTTCCTTTCATGTTGAAATCGGCTGAAAAAATTAAAATAAACTTTTACGAAAATATTTAAAAATGATTTTTTTATTTTATCTTGCTGCTCTTCAGAAACTAAATTCACAATTTGAAAAAGAATTGACGCGTTTCATGTAACGTAAATCCGACTAGTTTTCATTCCAGGATTTTATTATTTGTTTATATGATAATTTCTTCATCGATTGTTCTATTGACTGGATGTATGAGTATGTTATAGCGTTTTTAAGCGTTAGCGTTAGAGTTTTATAGCGTATTTAAGCAATAAACGCATATTTAAGCTATTACTAAACTATGACGGTTGTTCAAGGTCATTACACTAGAGCTGCATATTAGGGTTTTATGCCTTAATTTTTTGACAATACTTTGCCAAACTCGCCAAGTTATTACAAAAAAAATTGAGAACAATTTTTTAAAAATAATTTATAAACTGGTTGGTTGTGCGAAGGTCATCGCACTGTAGCTGAAAGTTTGTGTTTGTAGCTATATCTTTTCCTCGCCAAATTAGCAAAAACGCGCCAAAAGAGCAAAAAGGATTTTATGCGTGAAATTACGATGGCATTTATCTGTGAATTTTATAGCGTATTTTTAATTTTGAATTTCAAGGTAACATAAGTAACAGAATTCTACACTCGAGCGGAAACAATAAACATAAGCTTATGGTCCTATAACGGATTAAATTATACATATACTAGGATTGATTTGAATTTTTTTTAACCCGAGCGAAGAACGGGTATTTACTTGCCAGCATAAATATAAATTCTAAAATCTTGTTTACTTGTTGATTGGATGAAACATAAAACAAGAAGTTCCTAAAGAACTAAAATAGCCTACTTTCCTGTTACTTAAATGCTTAATAAAATTCTTATCATGAAAAAACTAGGTTCGTAACAGTAAGTGACATCAACAACCGTTTTTCCACCTTAAATTCTAAAATAAATTTCACTAAACACAGCATCTAAATAAACACAGCATCTTTCACTAAACACAGCACTAAACACAGCACTAAACACAGCTTTATTTACAGTTATAAATAAGTATTTAATTTTTCGTAGAACAAAAACCAAAAAACTACTCCTCAATAAACATTTACTTGCTAAATTCGGCTAGTTTCATTTATTTTATTTCGAAAATTAAATAATTATTATTACTTAAATCGTTTGCAAAAATTTATATTTCAAAGTATAAATATGTAATATTCCTCGCTTTTAAATAGAATGAAAACAATTTATATCAACGTACAAAGATCTCGTAGTGAAATATTTATTTGACGTCATCTTAAATTGATCGATGTCTCAAAAATAAATTTATTTTAATTTATTGTCTAAAAGAATTAAAGTTTCTCAAGCGATTGTTGCTATGGCAATGGTAACTTAATTCTAATAAAAATGGCTTCCTATGCTTTTTAGCCTACTTTTCTTTTTTTTTTAATTCGAAGAATTAAAAAAAATGAAAAAGTAGGTATTGACATGCGGTCGATGTCCGTCCGTCCGTCCGTCCGTCTGTCCGTCTGTCCGTCTGTCCGTCCGTCTGTCCGTCCGTCCGTCTGTCCGTCTGTCCGTCCGTACCCCCCTTCCAAAATCAGTTCTATCAATCCGATCTTAAAAATTCTTTTTTTATTAGAAAGGTATAATCTCAGACACCCAACTTTCATACTTTTTGTTCGTCTGTCTGTACGATAGGACGGACATAAATCGACTATTTGACGACGAATTTCCCATTGAATTAGCATTGAAGTTCAATTTCGATTCATTTAAATCGCTGAATTTAACTACAAATGCTACGGACAAGTGAGATACGTCAAAAAATTCAGCGCATCGAATTTAGAATACATTGAAAATTTCAGAAAAGAATTCGAATTCGAAGTACTTCAATTATTAAAAAAACATCAACATTTAATGCTCATTTAAAAAGCATAGGAAGCCATTTTTATTAGAATTATATCGCCGTTGCCATCGCAACAATTGCTTGAGAAACTTTAATTCTTTTAGACAATAAATTAAAATAAATTTATTTTTGAGACATCGATCAATTTAAGATGACGTCAAATATATTTTTCATTACGAGATCTTTGTATTTTGATATAAATTGTTTTCATTCTATCTAAAAGCGAGGAGTATTGCAAACAAACAAAAAAAACAACAAACACTTTATTAATTTAGAAATTTTGCTTATTTATTCTTTGAAATATAAATTTTTGCAAACGATTAAGTAATAATTATTTAATTTTCGAAATAAAATAAATGAAACTAGCCGAATTTAGCAAGTAAATGTTTATTGAGGAGTAGTTTTTTGGTTTTTGTTCTACGAATAATCAAATATTTACTTATGACTGCAAATCAAGCTGTGTTTAGTGAAAGATGCTGTGTTTAGTTAGATGCTGCGTTTAGTGAAATTTATTTTAAATTTAAGGTGGAAAAACGGTTCTTGATGCCACTTACTGTTACGAACCTAGTTTTTTCAAGATAAGAATTTTAGTAAGTATTTAAGTAACAGGAAAGTAGGCTATTTTAGTTCTTTAAGAACTTCTTGTTAAATGAGTATTAAACTTTGCAGTTTTTTAAATAATTGAAGTACTTAGAATTCGAATTCTTTTATGAAATTTTCATTGTATTCTCATTTCAATGCGCTGAATTTTTTGACGTATCTCACTTGTCCGTGGCATTTCTAGTTAAATTCAGCGATTTAAATGACTCGAAATTGAATTTCAATGCTAGTTCAATGGGAAATTCGTCGACAAATAGTAGATTTATGTCCGTCCTATCGTACAGACAGACGGACAAAAAGTATGAAAGTTGGGTGTCTGAGGTTATACCTTTCTAATAAAAAAAGAATTTTTAAGATCGGATGGATAGAACCGATTTTGGAAGGGGGGTACGGACGGACGGGCGGACAGACAGACAGACGGACGGACATCGACCGCATGTCAATACCTACTTTTTTTATTTTTTTTAATTCTTCGAATTAAAAAAAAAAGAAAAGTAGGCTAAAAAATAATAATAATATGACAGAAATGCTATATTTTTCTAAGACTAATGCGAAAGTATAAACTGCTAGATAAATTTCTCCAAAAAACCTTTTTAAAAATCAATAAAACGATCTTAGGGTTTTAAAATGCATTTAAAATATTGCTTCCGTTTTTTCATTTTGTTTTTACATGCATAAAAAGATTTTATCTGGTACGAAAAATAAAGTAGGGATAAGTAGAGAATCTTTATTGCTCGGCAACTTTTTTAAATACTTTGACAAACTTGCCCATTTTGTAACTCAGTTCCCTGGAAAGCTCCACTTAAGAAACATATTATTAAGTTTTATTGCATATTTTAGGCTAATTTTTCCCAAACTCTTTAAAAAAAACTTTAGCGGTTCTTTACTGTTAAGCACATTTTTGCAGAGAAGCAAAAAATTGCCAATTATTTTAGCAATGGTTAAAATTGATTATTGAAGTGTATATCTCTTTAATTTATTAAAATAAAATTAATTATTTCAAATTTTTGGATTGTAGTTACCATCCAAACAAAAGAATGCAAAGAAAGTAGAGCTCCCTCTCGACAAATCTGTATTTTTTCATCTATTACATCCCATTTTGAAGTTTTAGTTACTAATAACCATCAGAGTTGACTGTAGTAAAAGTGCATTCAAATTTGAAAAGTGAAGTTATTAACTGTAGTGAAATTACGTCTTTGACAATATTCAAAGTATAATAATATTAATACTAAATACAAATAAATTGTGTTGAGAATTATAATTCAAGAGGGTTATTTTAAATATATTTATTAGTTTTCTAATCATTCTTATCAAAATTGGAATTTTGTAGTTGGTTTTTGCCATATGGCAAAAATTTAAAATATTGGAATTATTTAAATACCAAAATGCAGTTAATTTTTTTTTCAGTATTTTTCCCATAATGTACGAGTATTAAAGATACAAATATATTATTTCGGAACGAAAAAAAATCATGCATTACTGCATATTGATTACTGCAAGTTCATGAAAGCCTTTTCATCGTATGAACCAATTCAACCAAACTTTTAAACATAAGAAAAAAAGAACTGTTAAGAGCTAATTTACAGTTTCTGAACATAAACTGTTGCTATAAAACACTATTCATTACCATTTGACATTCAAGTTCATGAAACCCTTTACAAACACACACAATCTAAAAATACATACTAAAGACGAAGATTAAAAATTCCATGCACCGAATCTCCGATTTCTTGGACGAAAAATCTCCCAGGCGAGGCACGTCTTCCATTACTCCATTATAATCTATCCCGAAACACGAATTGAATTAGGCATGATACTTTTCCCGGCATAGAATCTTAAATATTCATGAATGATTAGCCGAAAATATTTTCCCATGGAGGTGAGAAAAAGATGGAGTTTCTTCACTTGAAATGTAGTTGAAGCCGTCGCCAAACCACGGATTGGAGTAACGCGTTACTTGTAGCAGTTACTTTTTTAAGTAACGCCATTAGATTTTTCAGAAAGTAATTCTATGTTAGTTATTTATAGCTGTAACCAAGTAGCGAGAAATTTCGCTACTTCTAACACCGCTCTTCGCGGATATTTTCAAATCCCAAAATCCACCTTTCGGCTTTCGGCTGAGATGTAACTATTTAAAATTTAACTTTTAACACCGTTTAATTTCTATTCTTTACTTTTTCCTATTGTCCATATTTCTTTAGACTTGGTTCTCTATGAAAAATGGTTTTTTTTAAACAATTTTCTTAAAACTTTAAATTTCTATGAGTAACTGTGATTAGTTTCATTTTGTTTTAAATAGCTGTAACTAGTTACTTCTCATATTAAGAAACTGTAACAGGGTTACTCTTTAAAAGTAAGTATACAATCTCTGCTCTAAACCGATAAAATACGCAAAGTGCTATACGTATCTGCGGCGTCACTTTAGGCGGGACCGTTTCAGTTCAGCCGAGTTAGATATCGGTTGGTTTGTCCGTAGGAACAAAAAAATGGTTGACATAACTGTGAAGATACTGTAGGCTTATCCTTTCCTGATGTCCATAAATTGGTCTTGCTCTTTTTGGGGCGTATCATAAGAGCGATCGTACCTTCACTTGCCAACCCACCTTTCGCCTTCATTTTGCTCCATCGGCATTCCCACACCACTCCGACCTCCTCGTCTCAGTCACTTTTGGGGAACACGGCGTAACCGTCCGGAAGTAATAGCCTGCATTTGATTGCTTTTCTCAGATTGGAGAACGAGTTCTGACACTTTCCCTAATCTCTTCCGTAAAATGTAATCTTCCTTCGACGAGAGGTGATGAAGGCATTTAAGAAACGCGCGGATTAATGGCTCCGTATTCTTTTTCGTTCTCCCCGTTCGAAATTATTATCTTTTTGTTCGAAATTGATTGGTTTTGAATAATCGAGGGAATCTCTCTCTTTTCGCAAGTCGGGTGGAGATTTGACGTGTTTAATCTCATGGGACATGAAGAAAGACGCATTAAAATGGCTGCTGTACTTGTTATTCTTTGAAATTTTAAGGAATTGATTATTCTTTAACCCAGGGGTTCCCAACCTTTTTGCACCTGCGTACCGCCTGACTTTTTGAAAAAATTTGGCGTACCACCAGACCTAAATATTTTAATGAACGCATAATATTTACTCTTCTAAAAGTGTTCAAAGGTTTTTTGGGTAAAATTCCTAAGAAAACTTCGTATTTAGTGGTTAGATATTTGCTTATTTTTAACTTGCTCATAATAAAGGGGAAATAAAAAGATTCAAACGGTAAATCTAGATTTTAAAAAAAATACAATTTTAAAGGTGAAAATATTTTAAATGGCACAATATCTCAATTTTACGACAACCATTTTTACTTTTAGTTACTTAAAATATGCAATGTAAGGATAAAAGTATTGTGTTTGAAAAATCTGTTTTATTTTGTGTTTTTACACCTTTTTTAGGGAGGGGGGGGGTGCTGATTCTAACAAATAAATGGTTATGAACATTGGTCCGTTTGCCAGATTCTCTTTTTGTCTGAAACCTTTCTGCAGCTCGAACTAAACGAGCTACGAGCATTAAATTAGGTTCCCGATACCTGCCAGTCGCAATAATCAAGATTTTCGAGAAAATCGCACTTGAGCAGAGGGTAGCTAGTATAGAACTTTTTAGGTTTTAAAGTTAAAGAAATTCTCTTAATGAGCATATAATTCCCTTTAAATGTTTTGATTCTATTTATAATTAATTGAAATCTGTGTAGTGTTACAGAATCCTAGTTTGTATAATGAAATTCTACAATATCAAATCGATTCTATTCGTACATGTGTTTTTTAACTATTAAATATATGCAGAGTTTAAATAGGTAATAAAGTAAATAGAGAAAACAATTGTCTTTAAAATGCATGGATTTAGTGATTAGTAATTCAAAGTTCCGTAGTGTCACCCACTCCTAGTTTGCAATCAAATTCTACATAAACAAATCTATTCTAGTGTCTTTAAACTCTAAAGTACATGCAGAATTTAAACAGGCAATGAAAACAATCAAGTTTTGAATTTTGATTTAAGAGTTCATCTTTTGAAAATAACAGTACAAGAATATTCATGGTAACAGCTCTTGGAAAATACATGAACCCAACATCTCAAATTTCGCTCCCAAATTGGATGGCGAAACGGAACAAAGAAAGTTATTAGCCGAAGGTTTTAAACACAGTTCGATGGATATTCGGTTAAATTTGTTGACGGTAAGACTTTTTTCTTCGCTTATTAGCAGGCTTAAAAGAATAAGCACTATTAGTTGGATCACATAATATTACGCGCGTAATAAAATCATCGGGCCTCATCAGTAAAAATTCAACTCCTTAAACAAGATTTTCTTGATGGATCGAAAAATTGTTTGCATACACAATGTATTCAAAAATATCGAAGAAAGTGCCTTAGTTTGTAAGGTAGTGTTTATCAAAGAATGATGGATTAAGTTTATGACATTATTAGAGTTTGATGTAAATTCAATAAAAGTGCTATGATAAGCCTTATTTTTTACCATTCAGCTTTGTCATGGAATAATGAGTAATTGGATAAATTGAGACTTATTTATACAAAAGGAGTCTTGAGTCTTCAGAATGAAATTAGGAAAATACACCCACTCCCCGCTTCTAAACAACTACACTATAAATAATGTTTCACTTTTCTAGCACGAGTGCTGTATTTTAACGTTTACAAGGTGCGCTGTAATTTTCAAGCACTCTTACCTCAACCAAAATAAGTTTGAAATCATAAACTGTGATGATAAATTAATTTTCATGCTTATCTAAATAAATCAGTTCTAAACTAACATGGTAATTGTGAATGTAATAAGTCTGGGAAATTGATTCTTCTGACTCCATTTTGACGAGCGGTTTTTATAGATAAGTTGAGTCAAAATTTTATTTTTAAAAAATCAATGTTTGATAAATCTATTGTTAGATTTGAAAGATGAAATGTTAGGTTAAATGTCTCTAAATACATTCCCGCGTATGTATTTATTACCTTAACATTGGGAGACCATTTGACATATCTCCAGTGTTTTTTTTATGGCAATATCTTTAAATATAACATTAATTTTTCCTTAAGCCTAAATGGCATTAGTGAATCGAAAATAGATATCTATGTCAGAAAAGTACAGTTTCGTGTTGTCCTCTCCTTTCCACTATACTTTTAAAATACCTTCGCAGTTTTCACGAAGAATTGGAAAGAGAAGTGCTTTGAGCGAAATTACGAAAACTTTCACAAGAGCCACTAAAACTTTAATTTAATGAACAAAAGAAGAAAATTGTGGTTTGCTTGGTCTTCGACATTAGTTTTAAAAGTTTAGCTTGCGCTAGATTTTTTTCATTTTCGGAACCAGTTTATTGTGGTGTTCCTATTTCAACAAGATTGTCATTCGATGATCATCAAGCTAATGAGCTATTACAAATTTTAAAGTATTTTCTTCTTATGAAATTTAGCCATAACATGAAACTACCCTTATAATGCTGATCCGGTGGTGCAATGGTTATTGTGCTAGCCTTGGATGGCATGGATGTTTGTGTTTGTCGAGTATATGCGGAGTACGTGCTCTTTACATCTGTTGGGTCCGAAAGTCCTGTGGGCCGTCATTTCCCAGTTTCCCACGGGTGCAGGTCCCTGGAAACTATTTCCCTCCCCTTCAAGGACATGTCTAAATTGCGGTGGTGGCACGCGATAGATGGCAGCATAAGTCGTGTATGTGTGTGCGTGTTATGTCTGTCTTATTTGACGAAGGTTTATAAGCGGGTCTCTGACCAAGCACACATTTGTCTTCACTCATTGATTAAAAACCAGTCAAGGACCAACCAATTTATTAGTAAATTGATTGCAAGTCTGACACAGTATACTGTACGACCAAAAAAATCTTATTTTTATAATAAATGAAACTTTTACACTTGAATATTATATCACATAAAGAATAATTTATTTATTGTTGCTACACTAAGAAAAAACTCATTCAAACAACAGAAGTGGAACACAAGTTGGTTGGCTGGTTGGATGGTAGACATAGGTATTCAGGTTTGTGCTTGATAAGAGATCCGCTAAAAAAACCTTCGTCAAGTAAGAAAGACACAACACACACACACAAGTGGCAGATGCTGTCATCTATCGCCACTTCCGCAATTTAGACATGTCCCTGAAGGGGAGGGAAATAATCTCCAGGTACCTGTACCTGTGTGAAACTGCACCATAACCGCCCCCAAGACTTTCGTACCCGCAGATTTAACGAGCACGTACTCCGCATATACTCGGTGGGTTTACAGTGGTATCGGGACTTGATCACAGGACCTTCCGAGACCGAGTCGCTATAACCACTAGGCTACCCACGGCACCAGGAACACAAGTATATCGAGTAAAAATGGCATTATTATTGGAATATTGTGTTGACGACATACGAAAAGAAATTTATGTTGTTTTAACTCATCGGATGATCGGAAGTTGAGATGATTATTATGTCATTCACTCTGAAAAAAAATCGGTAACCATTACAAAAAAAAAATTTGTAAAAAACTTTTCCTAGAAAATTTCTAGGAAATAATTACTAAAAATAGTGCTGTAAAAACACATAATATATTTTTGCTAACATTACATGTTTGTATCATGTAGATTTACAGGACTTTTTTATGTATCCCACACAAGTAATGTTTCTGTAACTATACAAGAAAATTTTATGGATACTGCATTTTCCGTGCAATTGTAAAGAAAAAAAAATGTCTGCTTTCTCGGTGTGGTATCAAACAACGGTCTCCCGCGTGACAGACGGGGGTACTGACACACTACACTACAAGGAATAGCAGACTGCTGAAACCCGGGATCGGACCAGGAACCTTTAGATGCCCGATCGAACGCTCTCCCAACTGTACCATGTCGGCACACAGATAGTCAGGAAATGAGAAGTGAAGTTCATTTGAAACAATCAACTAAGTTATAAATTTAAAATAGCGATTAGTCTTGAATCACGATCGAGGTCAGACTTTAGTTCGTGTAGCTCTAGTGCGACGATAATTCAAATCTAACCTAACCAAACTTTAGTGGCGATGCGCGCGACATGTCATGTCATGTAGAAGAACATGATTGGCTGAAGCAAATTGCAAATACTAGAAAAAAAATTGTAGCTGCAGAAATGAAGATTTCTGTTCAGAATTACAAAAACTTTTTTTTTTGTAAAATTGGTTATTTCTGTAACATTACAAAACAAAAATTTGTATGTTTACAGAATTTTTTTCTCAGTGTTGCCCGTTTGACAAAAAAAAACTGTTGACTATACTGTTTTCTAAAATATGTTTGTACTAAAATTATAATAAACATTTCAATGTGCCTTCATACATATTCTTTGACACTTTCAGTCGAAAAGCGCGATTGGTCCATTAGTTTGAAACGCTTGTAAGATAATATTTACATACAAAATGATCTGAATACAATTTCACCAAAATACACTTTTCATTCTGATAAAATTGCCAAATTTTCTCAAATAATGTTGAAATCTGTTAGACCTTAAACGAAATGAATGTTTTAAACATTTCTGCTGGATGGATTCACAAATAATTTATGGAACTCTTTATATTTGCGGAAGGATCATCTCCATGGCATTTTTCTATTTACCAACTTAGGTTGGCAAGGAGTGTAATTACATGTCTCAGAACAATACTACCAGACAACAACAAAAGAATAGACAAAATTTGTTTCTTACTATATAAATATTTTTCTCTTGAATATTAAACCCCATAAAATAATTTGTATTCAATATTGCTAAAGGTTTGTCTATAACTTACAACTAAGACTAAGAAATTAAGAATTCACTGCTTATTTACGACATTTCCTTAATAAGTCTGCGACCCATTCAGCCAGAATCCAATTAACTACTACTTTATTACCAAGTTTCAACACGATTTTGTCTGGCCACGTTTTCGTAAAGAGGGAAAAAACTTAACTAAGCCATAAACTATTCAGGCAGGTATCGTGCATGTCGGGAATTTATAACATTGGTTGACACTTTTAAATAGATATCATATTTAATATAAGCTATTTTTGTTTCTCATTTCAATTAGTAGATGAAATATAATTAGCTTTTGTTTCGGCGATTAACTTTTCGACTATGAAATTATAATGTAATTTTCATAAATCATATTTTATTTACATTTTTTAAACTATAAATTAAATTGAGAATATTTGCTAAATTTTTGTAGATAGATAGTTGAATAACAAACTAAGTTGTACTGAGAAATGCAGTACATCTGGTCACCCTAAATATGTTTGTAAGAAGAATAAATTAAGAGAAAATTTAGTAACTGATGTAATAAAGAATATACTAATGAAATGAGTATTTGTTGTAGTGCATAATGAAATAGAATGACTTTAAGTTTACTTTGTTAAAAATTTATTAAATTAGTGGTCTATAATGTTTCGGGCTTCTTTAGAAAATTATTTCGAAGTATAACTGGGGTAAATATATAAAATGATTTGTATCTGTTCTAGGCTTTATAATTAAATAAAAAAAACATTAACATTTTAACGAGGACTTTGTACATACTATTAACACCTTCATTTCCTAATAAAAACGCTAGCTTAAAAATTTTATAATTTGTTTTACCTTTAATATCACATGTCCTACATAAAGCTTTCAAAGACTACGATCTTCATTTGTCTTATGTTGTTTATTTAAATAATTTTTTTTCGGGAGGAAAGTTTTCTAGACTATCGTCGTTTATGGGTCAAAACAGCTTCCCTTTTTTGAAAAAAATTTGGTTTGGTTTGGTTTATCGTCGCACTAGAGCTACACGAGGGCTATTGGCGACGGGCGTCGTATTTTAGAACCACAGTCAGGTGACGAGCCAACACCTGAATAGGCACCCAAGCAACCGTTAAGGGCGACATCGTACGCAGCGTTAGGACTTTGAAGCATATTTAACGTGCACTCCCTTACACGGGTATTATTCGTCGGACATTTTTGGCTGCTCGAACCGTTTATAGGTCGGCAGCTATTTTGGCGATGCCCGGACCCGAACCGTGGACCTTCCGCATGCTAAGCGAGTGCTTAACCGACTGGGCTCCCCAGCCCTCTTTGAAAAAATATTTCGATGCATAAGTTATTTTCAAATGCTATCCAAAGAACGAATAATCCATTACAAAATTAATTCGTTTTATTGGACGGTTACTATACACATAGCATTGATTTACAAATACTTTAATGTAACTAAAATAGCGTCTGATATGGCAAAGAACTGAACTAATTTTTATTTGTTTATTAACGTCATAACACACATTGCAACTGTAAATAATATAGTATCTCAGTTAAAGCAATGAATACGACAACGATACACTTTATTTTTAGCTAAATATCTTCTTAAAATATTCTAAAATGTAACTAGCAATTTACATTACTAATCCTTAATCGCTCTTTTTTATAAGCCTATATAATTGGCCCTTATTATCCGCAAAATTTTGGAGTTAAAAAAACAAGTAAACAATTTCGCAAATTATAACCATTTTGATTGTTGCAGTTATAACTTATTATGTCAACAAATTCCAATAAGCAATTTCTTTCGAAACATGTTAACTTCTTGAAAGTTTGAAATAACACTATCTTTTTTAACTATTATCTTTTTTGTGTGCTCTTTGAGAGGCATTTATTATGAAAGAAATAAAAAAGTATGTAATTAAACCTTTTATTTTTGCTCTTAAACTTCACTTTTATGCTTCCTTCCTTTAAATTTCTTTCCCAATTATCCCCTTTTTTCAATGAACCCATTATTTTTGTGTTTAGTATTTCATAGTATTTGTTTAGATATTATTATATTTACCTTAATTTTAGTTTAGTATTTTTATTTCAGATTTAGTGGGGTTTTTTTTATATATTATTAATTCTTTATACTTAGTTTTTTAACGCTTAACCGTATAACTTGCTATTAATTTTTCATTATAAATGTAACACATTTTTGTCTTATTAACTTGTTAGTTACTTTATGTTTTCTGCTCTTTTTTTTTCAACTTCAAATGGGGCTAATTCCACTTTGAGGGTAAATTGGGTCAAATTTTAAAATTTTTTTTTTTCCTTTACACTTTTAAAATGATATTTTATTGGGCTTTTATTGGTGGTAAATCTGCCTTAACTTATCAATACCACATTTTAAAATATATAGTTACAAATATAGATTTATGCTTCGTTCCAAGTTACTCCATTTGACGATACTTTTACTTTACTTTTACGTTCTTAACTTTTACTTTACTTTTGCTTCAAATTGTAACTACACTTTCAAAATAATGGCCTTATACTTATCTTTTGAACACATAGCCATATAACTTTCTATTAATTTTTTATATAAATTTAACACATTTTTTGTCTTATTAACTTGTTAGTTACTTTATGTTTTCTACTCTTTTTTTTTAACTAATTCAACCTTGAGGTAGACTTGGGTCAAATTTTAAAATAAAATAATTTTCATTTACAGTTTTAAAATGATATTTGATTGGCTTTTATTGGTGGTAAGTCTGTCTTAACTTATCAATACAACATTTTAAAATATATAGTTACTAATATAGATTTATGCTTCGATAAAAGTTACTCCATTTGATGATACTTTTATTTCACTTTTACTTTACTTTTCAAATAAAATAAACTTAATTTACACTTTAAAATTGATATTTGATTGGGTTTTTATTGGTGGTAAGTCTCTCTTAACTTATCAATTAAACATTTTAAAATATATAATAAAGTTAATAATTTAGATATATTCTTCGATCAAAGTTACACCATTTGACGATACTTTTCCTTTTGCTTTTACTTTACTTTTACTTTACATCAAATTGTAACTTCACTTTCAAAATAATGGCCTAATAGAAAAAAAAACTCTATTTATTCAATTTTTTTAAAAGGGGACGCTATTATGTCTTTACTTGAATGATAAGAAAAATTATTTTCTTTGTGATATCTATAACATTTTTGCTCAATGAAATATAATATTTTAAAGGTTTAATTGAATGACCTGTAGAGGTTTGAATTAAATGCAGAAGTTTTCGCAATTAACATTACAAATGAAATCTAAATCAATGAAAACTTTTCTTTTTTACGTACTTATTTTATAATGATGCCTTTTTGAAAGTAAAACCAGAATATGCCTTTTGATAACGAGATTTTATCGTGGTTGTAAACACGTTAATTAAAGTATGATTTTTTTTTTACTTTTAACAATACGCCGCATCACCAAACCTCCTTGCCTTCAGGTACATAAACACTCGAAGACTCCGACCTTATTAAACATTTTTCAAATTTAATTGATCCAATACCATAATTATCCCAAATTGGGTTGAAAATGTGTTACGGGGTACATTTTAAATTACAGAAAAAAAGTATCATTTATTATCGTATATGTATTGACACCAATAAGTTCAATACTTAATGTTATATGCAAAATGAACGTTATTCCATTGGCGATTACTATTTTTGCAGTTTCGGTTTTATGAAAGTGTTATTATTTAAAAAAATATTAGTGACTGATCAATCTGATTAAAATAATGCATTTACTAACATTAGAATTATTACTGTCTGTGACTGTTTGAACGATTTAAATGTCTCGGTGTTTCTCTTAACAGTAGCCTTTCACTAACAGACGAACAGGTTTGAAGATGAAGCTGGGTTTTGGAGATGCACCCATATTTTCATGCTTAAAATATTATTCTACAAATGTCTATCTGTGCTGTGGACAAATAAACTTCTTTTTGGAGAAATGCTAGTTTTCTGAGTGAATCATACAGTTTTATAAATCCAGCATTTTTAATGGCCTTGCTGGAAGACTTGATTTAATGCAACTATTCCAAAATTATGATTTTACAACGTATAGTAACACTAAGAATTTAATAAATGTCTTCCTTATTATCTGACATACAAAACCTTTTATTCCTGCATGAAAACTGATACTGACAACCAGTAACTATTGATTCTCGTCACAAATTCGCTTCTAGCAACCTCAGATGACCAGAAGCTCGGAAATAAATGAATTGGGTTTTAAAGTAATCTATTAGACACAGTTTAGTTTATCCCAATGATATAACTTTTTACACAATTTCATACAACAATCTAAAATTTATGTTTTTACAATATATAGTAATACAACAAATTCGATAAATGATTTCCTTATTATCTGAAATACAAAACCTCTTATTCCTGCATGAAAACTGATACTGACAACCATAGTAACTATTGATTCTCGTCACAAATTCGCTTCTAACAACCTCAGACGACAAAAAAGTTCGCTACATCATTTCGATATTTCGGTGAAATATTCGAACCACTGACTACACGTTCCGAAGCTTAGTGCGGCGGAAAGTGAGATAATTAGAGGGGAACATGCGAGTTATAAATATGTAAATGCGGCTCTAGCTTGATTCTTTTCTGCGGTGTTTAACAAGTTTGGTAACAAGTTTCAATACTTCGGTTTCAACTGAGAAATTGTCACAAATATTGGGGAATAGATAGGAGGAGTTAAGCAGATTATACACTTAATAATTCAACTGGAACTTTTTATTGATTAGAATTTTTTTTTATTCAGAATGTTATGAGAATGCGATTTTTTTGTAAATAAATAAGTAAAATACGGATTTTAAAAAATAGACAAACTCGAATGAATAAGTAAATTCAAATAGATAGATTGAAGCAAAAACAAAAAAACAAATAAAATAACTGTGCTAAAGATAATGGGAGAAAAAGAGAGGCATTATGCAACATAAGTGTTACTATACTTAACGAAAAACTATCCATCAAGGAAGGGCTGCGGGGAGCCTTGTGGTTAGAATCTCGAGCCAAAAGTCCTGTGGGCTGGCATTGCGCAGTTTCATACGGGTACAGGTCCCTGGAGACTATTTCCCTCTCCTTTTAGGGACATGTTTATATGTTGCGCGATAGATGGCAGCATCTGACACGTGTGTGAAAGTGTGTGTTGTGTCTGTCTTACTAGACGAAGATTTATAAGCGGGTCTCTGACCAAGCACACAAGTCTGAAAATATATGTCAACCAACCAACCTACCTATCCAACCATGATCGAAAACTATTTGTATAGATTGCTACAAAATGCATAGTTAAAATATTAATTGAATACTTATCAGAAAACTACTATAAAGTTTTTAATTGTTCTTTCTTGGGAAGAAATAGGTTTTTTTTATGTTGCACAAAATAAATTGAGGAAATAAATAATTTTTTGAAAACCGAAACGAACAATCTGTCAAATATTTTATTGCAAGTCTAAACTATACACAACTTAGCTGAACAAATATTATAATAGAAGTATTTATGCATTTTTTTTATTAATATTTAACCTCTACAAATATTACACTATTACCAGACATAACATTTTCGTCAAAAATTCACTTCACATTACTTCTTGCTATTTAATCTTTCTATTATATAATATTTATTTTTCAAAATTATTTGCGAAACATATCAAAATATATAATTACATGAAAAATATGTTTACATGAAGAATATTTGTAAAGGATTTTGCTTAGGAGTGAAGTGAAGAGGTGATGAAGCTTCAATAATGAAGCCCAATTTTAGCAGCAACTATGATTTTATCATTTTTCATTTATTTTTGTTAATAAACTATATCCTTACCTCAAGGGTAAATTGTAATGAAGCATATGTGCTAATGTAAATACAGTACAGTCTGTTACCTCAGTGGTACAGAAATACATATTTCAGTCTAATTGAATTGCTACATGAGGAAAAATGATTAATTTCTTAGAGATATTTCCCTACACGGGTACTTCTTACGGTTAAATGTTAAAAAGGATAGTAGTAGTGGAAAATTCTCTGATTGACTTTACCCAATTTAACATTTATCTTTAACGACCTCATACATCAAAATTAGTTTTGGGGCTTTGAGCAATGTTGACGTTACTCCACCCTTGAAATTGATTGCCGACCTTTCATCATAGTCGAAAATGGTTTTACCTGGTGCATTCTATATTATTCACTTATTTGTTTCTACCTGAAATACAGGAGAGCAATCTATTTCTGTATTTGAATAAATTAATCTGAAAAGAACTAGGCGATAGTTTGTTTGTAAAATCTACTTATTGGTCGTGTATATTAAAGTTGATAGTGATAGTGTAATTCAGTGGTTCCAAACATGGGGGCGACTGCCCCCAAGTGGGCGATTTGTGTTATCAAGGGGGCAATAAATAGGTTGGGGCGATAGGGGGGCGATGAGTATTCAAAAGGGGAAAACTATAATAATATATTGCACCATTCGAATTTTTATTGATCACCTTGACAAATTAAAAACTGACATGCTTACAAGATTTGATCAAGTTAGAAATTCGTGATTCTATTGTAGATCCATTCTCATTTGAAGCTGCGGGTTGTGGATAAACTTCATAACTCTTTGCAGACGGAGTTGGTGGATCTGAAGTATAACTGTAAGGCGAAAATCATTTTCAAGCAGAGAGGTTATGTGTTAGCCGGCGTAAAACTTATTTACACTTATCCCCCCCCCCCCCACAACTGTGGTAAAAAGCCAAACTACTTTTCATATCGTTTCCCGTCAACATATTTAGTTGAAAAAGCATTTGGTTCTGTTATCATCCAGCTCCTTACTAAACAAAGAAATCAGATATGCATTTGCCTAAAAGACTGGCGCATGGACTTGAAAACTTTTTTTATTATTTTATCTTTTTTCAACATTCAATTTTTTCTGCAATTTTATTGTCAACTCTCTTAAATTTTGCAGGATCCAGTTCAAAGATCTTAGTTAATTATTTTTTTTCTTTTTCACTTAAGAGTGCCCCGATAAAGCTGCTTTGGTTGTTTTTATATATGGTAATTAGTGTTACATAAAATGCTTTATTAGTTACACTTAAACTTTAATTATAATTGAACAAAACATGAAACTGAAAAGGGGGCGATATATGTTAGTCAAAATAACAAAAGGGGCGATGGTCAAGAAAACGTTGGGAACCACTGGTGTAATTGTTTCCGGTTGCCTATTTCTAGCCTCCATTAGGAGCTTTAACACAGCCAATAACGCTTCGAAATTTAGAACCACGGTCAAGTGACGAGGTCGACACCTGAGCGGGCACCCAACGGAACTTCGAGCGACATCGTACGCTTCCCAATGTACGAACACGTCTGTCCCAGTGTACTCCGGCCCATCCGTCACGAGTTGGATTCTCTACTCTTTCCCAGTACAGATATCCGATTTATAGGATAACTGGCAATAGGTGGGATTCAAACCCCCGCACTCCTGAGAAGGCTGAATCCTGCGGCGGATGCCTTTAACCACTCGGCCACGGACGGGCCTTGCATTAAATGTTATCTGGTTTGCTGTAATTCCTTCTTAGCATTTTAGACGAGTCCATACCATCACTCGTAAAACGAAGAGGAGTGAGGATGATTTTGGTTTAAGCCAGAATTAAGCCCATTTCACACCTGCACAGCTACTTGCAACTGCAACTCGCAACTTGTGGTAACCTGGATTTTCGGGCTTCCACAAAAAATTATTCATCTCAAAATTTGGCAAGTTTCATCTTTTTGAAAGCTAACTTTAATCAAACTATGGGCATTGTTTGCATCAAACAGAAATTTATGTTTCCGAACTTCCTTAATTATATCAATTTTCATCTTTGCCATCCATTTAACATCCATTTTTAATTGCATAGGTTTTTACAAACGGTTAAAGTTGGCGTCTTAAAAAGTAAATAAACAACCAGTTGGCGAAGTCTAGTTCGCCACAATGCAGCCAAGGAAATCCTGAGTTCTGATTGGCTAAGGGTACATGCAACTGCGATTTTTTCGTGCTTGCAGGAAAAAATCTCACGAACTGAGTGCAACTTTTTAATGCACGGTGTCCTACGGGAGTTGCAAGTAGTTGTGACAAGGTGTGAAATGGGCTTTACTATATTTGGCGATTTATTGCTTTTGTAAGTGCAAATTTCCATTAGGGTTTAGAAAAAGTTTCTCAATTGAAGGGCAGCTCGAGCTTGCATTAGTTTCACTATTATAGCTATATTTTAACTTATGACAAACCCCGCGGTGATAATGAATGCGTTAAATAATACATATTACATATAAAAATCAAGTTAGTACAACAAAGAAATTGATTTTCAATTCGCTAACGACTATCAGCAATGAACTGAATTCCTCAGCGCAACTGCCCGTTAGAGGGCCAAGGCCTGCTTGCCAACTTAGGGGACCAAAAGTTTTGTGGTGATATATGTCCCGGTTAGGTGATCAGCCTCAAGTGGGACCCAAAGTGTTTAGTTCCCAAGCATGCTTGATACTCATTTTATTGACCCATTTATGAGCTGAAAGACTAAGTCAATCTCGCCACAGGTCCGGGACTTGATCCCCGGATCTGTGGCGAGGCCATGCGAAGCACTACCACTGGGCCACAGGGCCTCCCTACCATCAGTAACCCATGTGTGTGTTTTTAGTGTGACACATTATTGACAACCGAACTAACCCAAAACTATTCCCAATGACCACCCAACGCCCATGAGATTGGCAACTTTGCCTCCTTTTCTAGTTCTTTACCTATATTTGAGATGCTAAGAAGATACAGGAGTACTATACCCTTTAAATTTTATAACGAAATATAATAATTTAAATTTGAGAAATTTATGCATTACACATCTGTGCTGGTAAAAGCATTGCATGCTGTTCCTTGTATACCTTACTGTCTTTTAGCTCTTAGATCGCTGTATTATTCTCTGGTGATGTTGTAGTTTTAATTATCTATGGTGCCCCTCTATTTCAAAAGAGCCTGTCTTCTGTTCTATATGTACGCTGTTCTGCCTGCATATCTACGATGGTAAAAGCATTGTGTGTTGTTCCCTGTACCCCCCCCCCCCTGCATTTTATCTCTTATATATTAGTATTATTCTTTGCATATGTTATTGTTTTAATCACACATGGCGTCCTACTATTTCAAAAGAGAATATGACGGCTTGGGGTTAGTATGGCATGTACATAGATGTAGAGATGCGGGGATGAGGATTACATTAGATTCGATGTTTACATTGCTATCATTATCATCAGCATGTTCCTAGTTACCCGCGCACTGTTACGCAAAATGGGTTTGGCGAGTTAAGAAGAGTTTATTGTATTATTGATTACAATGTAAATCTTACTACTCTTTTATATATTTCTCTTATTACTCAATTTTCTAGTCTTGTGAGAAAAGTTTCCTTTCTCCATGAATACCTCACCTACTATTACCTTTCTCTAAGTTGTGCTAAGTCTACCAAAAAAATGCCTCCTAACACTTTGCGGAAATGTCGAAACAAAAAAATAGCTCACAAATTTTAACAAATCTCTACATTTGAATTACCTTAGGTTTCCTCACTTCAAGCATGTTTATATGATTGCACCTTCTTCTATATAAGTTTCAAAATAGATACAAAAGTAAAATATATTTTTAATGTGTCTTACAGTATCTCACTTAAATTTATTTTAGAATGGGATGATACTTAATTCTGACTCTGCCACGTATAAGTTTGTGCAGTACTAAAAATATGCTATCTTGAAGTTTTCTCAAACTTTGGGAATTGTTGCAGACAAAATCTGCTTTTGTTGAAAATTCCGGCACCAGTATGATGTCCCTCTAAAGTTCATTTGTGTGTCAGCTTAACTGTCGGCCTCGTCACTTGACAGCGGTTCAAGTTCCAGTTTAACGTCCGTTTCTAATAGTCTTCGCGTAGATCTTGTGCAACTCAATAGCAAACTTGGTTTCTTTCGGATTATCATTGTCCAAATCATTCCCGCCAGACGGGCGTGTCTTCTGCTGCAAAAGGAATATTCTAAGAATATCCTTTGTTTTTATTCATGAGAAAGTGCATGGGCTGGAGAAATGCCTTTTGTTGCACCTAATTAGGAAATATTAATTTGATTTACTTCCACACTTATTTATTTACACAAATTCCTATCAGTACTTTGTATAAATAAATAAAGTATATCAATTAGTATCTTTCGTGGTTATCCTGAACACCATATGTTTAAAATCAAAATAAAATTTTGTGCTTAATGCTTAATAGTTGAGATAGTAAAATAAATAAACGCCTATGCAATCAGTATATCATACTGTTATTAGTATTTTTATAGGTTTTTTTTCCTCTTTAAAATGATTATATAGTGTACAAGAGTAACTTTATGCTAATTACGAATGACGTAATAGGTGTTGTGTCACGAGAACTTTTATGTTAATGAGGTAATGACGTAATAGCCGGCCGCAGCCAATTGACTCTCGAGCTGATTGTCCTTTTGTAATCTTGTTTATTTTTTTGTCAGATGGGGCATTCTCAAAAAATGTTACAATTCCAACTTCCAATGTTAAAAAAAATAAAGTTGGATTTTACTAAAAATAATTGTTACTATTATATTAAGAATTCACCTATCTAATGAAACTACATAAAATATGTATATTAAAATTATTTATGCTTTAATTCAAACTTTTAACTTACCGCAATATCAATGTACCGAGAGTTTTGAAACGGACGTGATAAAATATACGTTTAGACACCCCACTGAATTGATTTCAACCATAAATTTTCTACAGTAAGAATATTTTCAAAGATTGCAGCGCTCCTGATTTCTTAGTTTGAACTACGTTTAACGACAATGCTTCTTATTGGCTGGTTATTAGCAAGATGGAATTAATTGGTTTAGTTTTTAAAACGAATGTAGTTGGAGTAGTTTTGGTTGCGTTCGAAATTTACATACGAAATATTAACGTAAATTTCATGTTTGTGTTTCGCATTCGATGAAAAAGAAAATGCGGCAGCGACAATGGGAAATAGCAAACGGTTTTTTTCCCCTTTTTTTATACAAAAGGAATCGCTTCTTTGAAACCTGTGTTAATAACTATATTCTTATAAAATTAATAATATTAGTTATATTATATTATTTTTATTTTTAGTGTTTCCAAAAAATAATTTTATAGCTTTCCATTTTTAAAATTTAATTATTTATTCTTTGGATAGTACTAAATATATTCGGCTACTTTTTTAAAAAGTTCTAAATTGGCAGACGATTTTTTCCTCATTTTTCAATTCCAAATTTTTCGCAGGCTTTCCTATCTATTAATAGAAATAAAAAGCAGCAATGTCTTGCACATCAATACTTCGCTGTATACAACCCCTGGCAATAAATATGGAATCACCTTGAGAGAAATTATGTTGTCGATAGTTAAAAGCATGTAAAAATAACAAAGTAATATCAGATTAAACATAAACATGTTTTATTGAAAGTAGAAGATGCGAACTACAGATTATAAACATAAACTAGTCAAATAACATCATCTGGTGCGTAATAGGGGAGGTTCACGGTAAGTAGACAAAGAAATTAGTATGGACTCACTAACAATGCGGGAAAAAAATATAGACTCAGCCCATATCCGCCTTGTACTAATACTTCGTAACACCTAAACGTGCCTTGATAACTGCCCTAATCCTTGCAGGCATAGATGTTACTAATGATTGACAATAGTCAGTGCTAATTTCTTTCAAAGATTTGCGAATGACAGTTATCAGATCTTCCTTGCAAAATGGAGATTTCGCATGGACGAGTTTCTTCAGTTTCCACCACATATTTTCAATTGGATTCAAGTCTGGAATATTGGCAGGCCAAACCATGGTTGGAATTTGCCTATCAGCAAGGAAATCTCTTACACATTTCGCCCAATGGCAGGTGGCGTTATCGTCCTGGAACACGACATCTTCATCTCCATATGCATTTTCAATGGATGGGATCAGGAAATGCTCTAAAATGTCAATATAAATATGCGAATTGGCAGTTGTTTTAACGACAGCCATTTCGCATGGCCCTTTACTTGACATGCAACCCCAGATCAGGACGGTAGTTGGGAACTTTACTTGTTTCTAAATGCAGCCGTCTGAGTAAGCATCGTTTCCTCGTCTCCAAACGAATGTTTCTGCATCATCTCCATGACCAACGCAAATCCGTGACTTTGTCACTGAATATTATCTCTTCAAAATCATCTACAGTCCACGTTGTCTTATTTTAACCCTTTAACCTCACAAGGTAGGAGAATTTCTCATCCCCGAAAAACGAGTTTTTCTAGGCAGGAAAAAAGCTAAATGGAATCGTCCTGTATCAAAAAATACCGAAGTGATTATTTCGGCCGTTAGTCATCCTATGGAATCGGACCTTTTTGACTTTGTGAATAAATAACATTCTAACTTGATTGCATGAAACAAAATTTTCATAAGGGGAGGTCTTCATATTAAAAATGTTAACAACTTTGAAATTTCCTATAGTAACACCCATATTTGATTATTTAGAAATGTTAAGCATCCTCGAAAACTCCTAAATCTTAGTTTTTGTTACATTAGGATGAATATTTAACGAGTTATTCCATCGAATCACTTGATGTCCTATGGGGGACCATCTCAAGGTTGTTGGTTTAATGATGTTTATCTTCCTTTCCAAAGCCGTATTTGCTTATCAAGCTCATATATAATCTTTTACACTGTCCCCTGAAGCGTAATTAAAAAGTATTTTGTGATTTACTCAGCAAATTATGAATAAAAGTAATTAAAAATTTGGGTTTCGCTTTAACTTTCTGTCTTAAATATATTTCTGTAAAAATTTTGAGGGGTTTCTATTCATAATTTTTTTAAAAATTAAAATAATAATTATTTTAAAATATAAAAATTATTTTAAATACCCCAATATTGAATGCATTTTGTTTGGGTTGTTATAATTTCTTTTCAGTAAAAAATTCGTTTCATTATCTTAATTATTTATAGATTGGGATAGTTTTTTATGTGCAACTCATTTAACATTATGGCACCTAAACTTTGCACGTCTCTAACTCCCCTAATAATGCTTAAAAACTAACAAAATTTGGCATTTCGTATTGACATAGGTCATAGATTAGAAATATGGACTCAAAAAGGGGTGTTGCCATTGGAAATTTTAAAGTTAGTAATATTTTTAATATGGAGACGGCCCCTTATGCAAATTTTGTGTCATGCAATTAAATCATAATGTTATTTTTATACAAAGTCAAAGAGGTCCGATTATATAGGATGACTAACAACCGAAATGATCACTAGCGGATACTTTTTTTTCCACAGCACGCTTAATTTTTAACATACCCAACACCCCTATTTGTGAAACGAAACGGCCGAAACCGGCCTTCCCGATGTTTGCTGGTAGAGCCGTCCTGGGCCGGTTTCGAGGTTAAAGGGTTAAGCCCATTGTAGACGTTTTTTCTTCTCAGTTTTTTCTTCCGTCAGGGCCGGCTTTCTTTTGGCTTTTCTGTTATAGTCCGGCTGCAAGTGGGACAAATTGTGCCTTTTGAGAAACATTTATGAAACTTTCAGGGTTTGTACACTAGAACAAGACGATCATTTTTTGATATGGACGTCGGCTGGGTTCCGACCCGTTTGGCCGCCATCTTGAAAAATGGCGGCAAATCTATTTTTGATCACAACTCCTGAACCGCTTGTCCAAATATAATGAAATTTGGTTTAAAATGATCGCAATTGTTTTCTAAATCTTTTATGTAATATGTTTTATGGGGTTTTATCCAGCCGTTAATCAGCTACGTTGCTTTATTTCAGAAAATCATGTAATATTTAACACGTTTACTTATTTATCTGGACACACTTAAAACTTCGCTAATAGCATGTATTTGCAAAGTTGTTTGTCTTTTTATTGTTCAAAAAACAGTCTTTGTTTGATGCAATTCGGAGCAGTACTTCTTTAGATACGCTATATGTAATACGACTACTGATCGATAAGTGTGGCGTCATATGATCGCAAAATACGTTGATGCTGTAAAAAATATACTGCCAACAAGTACAAGCTTAAGCACACTGACTAACCCATAGATGACGACTTTTTGTCAGTACAATTAACACTATATTTCCAAATAAAAACGTTAGCTGAAAAATTTTAAGTTTACTTCTAGTGTAACTTAATTTATCCTTCAGATAAATAAATTGTTCAGGAATATGTCCTTCATTTGCCTTATATTTTGTTTTTATTCAAATAAATGTACCAGAATGATCAGTTTCGCCTGGTAATATTTTCTTACAAATCATCGTTAGTTGTTTAACAAAAATTCTTAGTTCCTTAATATGAAATTTTAGTTTTTGCAGTCACAGGAGCAGAGTTCGGTGTATTTTAGTCCTAGGCGTTTGTATTTACACCGCCCTTTGCAAGTTTTTTGCAGCCACATTTAAGGAGTTGTTCTTGACATTTCTTTGAAACGTCAGAGGTAGAGTTCTCCACAGTGGCCGAAAGCCCCCCCTTTCCATCATTTCTGGTCCAACCACATTGCAATTGTTCTGGTATTGCTGGCCATAGAGTTAGGAAGGAGGTGTTTCATCTGGGTAACTATTCCACACGTTCCAAGCAGTCTTCTTTCCCCGCCTAACAAATGCCGAAATCGTATCACAGCCTGTGAAAGCGTGGAATCCTAGCAGAGCATGCGATTTCACTGGCCAGGAGTAGCACTTATTGTATGGGCTGTGGTATGTATCGGAAATCGTTGCCTTTTCCAAAATCTACCTTAAATTCTTGTATGCTTTTTGCTTAAACCAACTAGATTGATAGCACCACCAGGTCTGTATCTTTCGTTCTGATCAATATTTTTCGTTTTTCAGTGTTTAAAGCATAACAAACATGAAGCATAGTTCTGGTATCAGCGTCTTCAACTTCATGTGTGTGCAAAGAGATAGAAAAATTAATTCACGAGCAGAAAAACAGACAACTGATTCACCGTTAGTAATTTTTAACTAATTTCTACTACGATATTCAAGTTAGCCAGCCTGAATTAGAAAATGAAACAGCCCAATCTTGTTTTATTATTTACGTATGCAAGTGTTATACGTTTTACAGTGAAATTTCCAGATACGAACTGTTTTGCAACTTCAGGAAGTCTTGAAGGCAATTTTGCTAAATATGCTAAACTTATGGAAATTCAGCGGGCATAATGTGTGTGTGGTCGAACGCGAAAAACCATGGGACAAGCTCCGTCAGCGCTTGCACGTACAAAGCGTAGTTGGACTCTCTTAAAGATTGCACAAATAGCAATATGGTGAGTTCTAGTGTCATTGTCGTTGCCCAGTATTTATTGCGGGTATTTCGCAGCCATGGCAGTGCACCACAAAGCAAAGTCCAATGGCTCTTGATCATCGGTTGCCTCGATGTATGAGCAGTATGCACGGTTTTGCAAAACATAGAAAGCAGCTAAGGAGACCTGATGGGCATGTCGCGTGCATGACAGATGCGAAACCTCTAGATATGATTCAGCTGTCCCGTGGTAATACCTGCCTCAACTTGCATTTGAATCCAACCACTACCGCATAACCAATCACCAGCCACTTTGAAACTAGCCATTTCAATGTGCAAACCTCCTGGAAGAATCACGAAATTATCTTTACTATATCCTTGTGGCCACGTCCACTGTATTTGTTTAGCAATGGCATACAGGGGTTGATCAAGGGTCAAAACTGGCACTTGCCCAGGATTTACGTGGGGTAACCGTTAAGGGCGACATTGATGCAGCGTTGGGACATTGGATCATATTTAACGTGCACTCCCTCTGCACGGTCGTTATGACAGAATTTTTTTTGACTCCACGGGCCTTTTATAGTTCGATAGTTATTTTGGCGATGCCTGGACCCGAACCTGGGACCTTACACATGCAAGTCGAACGCTTTAACCGACTGGACTCGCCAGCACCCAACACTTCAAGAGAAAAAATATCTTATACATGAAAACTAAAAAACCAGAGACAAATTTTAAAACTGCATTATATTCTACATTTTTTTAATTGAAAAAATTTAACTATATGACAAACAAACCTTTAAAAAACAAACTTAAAATTAATTCAATACTGTTTGATGCCTCTATGGCAAAAAGGGGTCCCTGACCAGGCTCGGCATTGGATAACCAATTACAATGCGGGAGTTTACTGGGCTACAATTCCCTTCTTGATTTCCGATTGGTTTAGTATGCAGTAGTTTCGTTTTTTTTTTAATTAACGCGTCATTTTTATAAAGATAAATTGTAAAATATTTACTTAGCATTGTATTAGCATCTAAGACTCCGGTACTAACGGTAAACTTAAAACTTTTTTTTTTTTTGAAAACGAAACTTAAATTAGGAAAAATTTTCAAAAAATTGCATTTATTGAACACAGCTAAGTTTTTACCGGTCATAAAAGTCCTCAATTTTCAAGCAAAAATGGGTTTTAACTTTAAAAAAAACCGTATTTAAAGAAAAATAGGGAAACTAAGTATATATTTCTTAAGATTTCGAATTTAAATCTTAAATGGACTTAGGTGGTAATACAAAACAAAATACGCAAAATTAAAACTTTCTTAAATAGTATGAATTTATGATATCATGCATTGTTATTTAACTTACGTCAAATAAAAACTTTATCTTCATCTTTTCCTGCAATATGTTATAAATTGGTAATGATATATATTATATATAAACGCATCCCATATGAAATTATTTCGAAGTGTTTACCTATGTTAAGAACAGCATATCCCACAATCCCATGATCAATATAGATTATGCAGTAGATGACGCATCCAAGCGACGCCAACGCCATAAATACACAGCGGATAGAGGCCGAAACGGTTCCACCAGCTTCATGTACGTATTACATATTGCGTATCTAAAGAAGTACTGCTCCGAATTGCATCAAACAAAAACTGTTTTTTAAACAATAAAAAGACAAACAACTTTGCAAATACATGTTATTAGCGAAGTTTTAAGTGTGTCCAGATAAATAAGTAAACGCGTTAAATATTACATGATTTTCTGAAATAAAGCCACGTAGCGGATTAACGGCTGGATAAAACCCCATTAAACATATTACATAAAAGATTTAGAAAACAATTGCGATCATTTTAAACCAAATTTCATTATATTTGGACAAGCGGTTCAGGAGTTATGATCAAAAATAGATTTGCCACCATTTTTCAAGATGGCGGCCAAACGGGTCGGAACCCAGCCGACGTCCATATCAAAAAATGATCGTCTTGTTCTAGTGTACAAACCCTGAAAGTTTCATAAATGTTTCTCAAAAGGCACAATTCTCGAAAAATATGTCGCCCTGCAACTGGACTATTAGAGAATCCTATCCCAGAAGTCGATTTCGTACTGTCCTGGCGCAAACATCAACACCCGCTTCAGCCCATTTCATTTTCAACACTGTTGAAGTTTGTTTTGCGGTTCTGAAGGCAAAGTAACTTTAATTTTCGATCGTCTCGCTTGGTTATTTTCCTTGGGCAGCTTTTACGTTTCTCTTTTAAATGAATCCCGCTTTGTTTATACTTTGTCCATATCTTTGCGAATGCAGATTGAGAGCAACCTACTCGATTTGCCACAATTCTGGTTGACATTCCTTCTTTGAATAGCTTGACTATTCTTTGCCTGACCTCATCGGATAATTTTTTCGTCGGAGCCAGGCTTGCACTGAAATAACTTCGTCAAATGACAACACGAGATCGGTAACACGTCTTTTATGTTACGATTAATTTGCATAATTTGCAAATACACATGTGGCCAGATTTCATGACAGAAACTGCATGGTGATTCCATACTTTTTTCTTGTGTCGTCACTGAGTCCATACATATTTCTCCAGTTTGGTTAATAATAACTAACATTATTCATGCTAGACCACATTAATCAACTTGTTTGTGTTTTTAACTTGTGTCTTAACCCTTTAACCTCGAAACCGGCCCAGGACGGCTCTACCAGCAAACATCGGGAAGGCCGGTTTCGGCCGTTTCGTTTCACAAATAGGGGTGTTGGGTATGTTAAAAATTAAGCGTGCTGTGGAAAAAAAAGTATCCGCTAGTGATCATTTCGGTTGTTAGTCATCCTATATAATCGGACCTCTTTGACTTTGTATAAAAATAACATTATGATTTAATTGCATGACACAAAATTTGCATAAGGGGCCGTCTCCATATTAAAAATATTACTAACTTTAAAATTTCCAATGGCAACACCCCTTTTTGAGTCCATATTTCTAATCTATGACCTATGTCAATACGAAATGCCAAATTTTGTTAGTTTTTAAGCATTATTAGGGGAGTTAGAGACGTGCAAAGTTTAGGTGCCATAATGTTAAATGAGTTGCACATAAAAAACTATCCCAATCTATAAATAATTAAGATAATGAAACGAATTTTTTACTGAAAAGAAATTATAACAACCCAAACAAAATGCATTCAATATTGGGGTATTTAAAATAATTTTTATATTTTAAAATAATTATTATTTTAATTTTTAAAAAAATTATGAATAGAAACCCCTCAAAATTTTTACAGAAATATATTTAAGACAGAAAGTTAAAGCGAAACCCAAATTTTTAATTACTTTTATTCATAATTTGCTGAGTAAATCACAAAATACTTTTTAATTACGCTTCAGGGGACAGTGTAAAAGATTATATATGAGCTTGATAAGCAAATACGGCTTTGGAAAGGAAGATAAACATCATTAAACCAACAACCTTGAGATGGTCCCCCATAGGACATCAAGTGATTCGATGGAATAACTCGTTAAATATTCATCCTAATGTAACAAAAACTAAGATTTAGGAGTTTTCGAGGATGCTTAACATTTCTAAATAATCAAATATGGGTGTTACTATAGGAAATTTCAAAGTTGTTAACATTTTTAATATGAAGACCTCCCCTTATGAAAATTTTGTTTCATGCAATCAAGTTAGAATGTTATTTATTCACAAAGTCAAAAAGGTCCGATTCCATAGGATGACTAACGGCCGAAATAATCACTTCGGTATTTTTTGATACAGGACGATTCCATTTAGCTTTTTTCCTGCCTAGAAAAACTCGTTTTTCGGGGATGAGAAATTCTCCTACCTTGTGAGGTTAAAGGGTTAAATCGTCTACTTTTAATTAAATATGTTTCTGTTTGATCTAGTTTAATTTTGAAATTACTACACACTGTTGAAAAAATATTGCTTTACTTTTTGAAAGGTGATTCCATATTTATTGCCAGGGGTTGTATCGTGACTAAAAGCAGCAATAACTTAAGATCCAATAATATGATGTCTATATAATACGTGTAACGCAGCGACAAAAACAGATGCAGCGAAAGTTTTAAAACAAAGATCAATTAAACCGAACAGCAAATACAATCAGCTAAAAACAAGTTTTAATTCGTTTCATACTACATAAAGATTTTTTTTCTGTGTTGTGTGATTGCGTGTCTTAGAAATTATGATTAAGAGCAGTGATCCTAATAATTGTAGACTCCGACTATGTTTTAAAAGAAAATGCGATATGAATAAAAATTCCTCTGTTTAATCAAATATTCAATAATATGTGACCCTCAATTGTTGATAGTTACGAATAAGTAGCCATGCCATCTAAAATTCTGCATATGTCAAGCAACAATCAAAACTTTTATGTCATATTAGTTCGTAATTAAGAATTGGGCTCGTAATTAAGAATTGGAATACTGCGCTCATCAAAGAGTTGGCTTCTTTTTCTACGGTAACAGAGTGGTTTAAACTTCAACATCGCTTTTTGCCATGAAGTTTGTTTAATTTAAATTTGTTTTTAGCTCATCGTTATCAGATTCTCAAGGGCTTTAAACTGCACTATCACTTTATTCTTAAATAAGCTCCAGTTTAATAAAAATACGGTAACATAGTAGTCATTGAATAACCACACTCATATTAATTTTTCAAACTTTTGTATTTTTCCTCCATAAACTAAAATTTTAAGAGAAAATTGTCAGGCATTTCAGAAATAAGTGTCTATGGTGGTACTTATTTCAGCAAAAAAAATTAATTTTTTGCATATTTTGTCGTGAAATTTTGGTAACAGAGTCGACAAAAGAAAATTATTCTTCGATTCTGTGGGACACAATATATTAAGCTATAAAACAAAACTTTTTTGTAATTAAGAAGTGATTAAAAGCTTATTTGATAGCTAAGATGCTTGTTAATTATTATAAGCATCATTAATTAAGAAATATTTATTTTAAGTTGTAATTATCATCTCTTGTTCGTTAATTTTTGGTCATGGAATATGTGAAATTTACCGACTATGCTCCTTTAAATCCAAAGTCTCCAAGTTTAAATTCATAGTCTCCAACTTTTGTTTTAGTATTTTTGTTCTTTTAAAACAGTGGTTCTCAACCTGGGGGCGATCGCCCCAAAGTGGGTGATATGTGTTATCAAGGGGGCAGTAAATAGTTTGGGGGCGATAGGGGGGCGATGAGTATTCAAAAGGGGAAATTAAAATAATATACTATACTGTAGTACAATAAAACCATTGTAATTTATATTGATCACCTTGACAAGTTAAAATGACATGCTAGACGGAGTTAGCAGGTCTGAAGTATGAATGAGGCGAAAATCGTTTTCAAGCAGAGAGGTTATGAGTTAGCCTGCGTTAAACTTATTTTACAATTATCCACAACTGTGGTAAAAAACCAAACCACTTCTCATCTCGTTTCCATCAACATATTTAGTTGAAAAAGGATTTGGTTCTGTTATCATCCAGCCCCTTATTAAACAAAGAAATCAGTTGGATATTTGAATCAAAGACTTGCACATGAACTTGACAAAAGATAAAAAATATATATATAAAGTTTTCAAATATTCAATTTTTTCATTTTTTTTTTTGGTCAATTCTCTTAAATTTTGCAGAATCCAGGTAAAAGATCTTAGTTAATTATTTAACTTTTGTTCATTAAAAAAAATTGTTAAATATAAACATTTTATTTTTTCTATTTTATTTAAAAAGTGACCGGATAAAGTGGCTTTGGTTGTTGTTATATAAGGTAATTAGTGTTTAAAATAATAAAATTGCTTTTTTATTTATATTTTAACTCAAATTATAATTGGAGAAATTATGAAAATTAAAAGGGGGCGATATGTGGAAGTCAACCTAACAAAAGGGGCGATGGTCCAGAAAAGGTTGGGAACCACTGTTTTAAAATATGGGTACAATTACTTAAAGGTGCGTTCTTTTATGCAGTTCAAGGGAAAATTCCATAACAATAAAATTAAAAATACTAAAAGCAATGAAAGCTGTTTGACACCATTTGTAGCATTTTTTGAGAATGACCCAGATCTATGTTTGCTCTGAATAAAAGTCACGTTCAGATTTTAAGCTGTTGTTTTAATTCAAAGCAAATTCTGGCGATGAGGATGGGATTCTCGATTTAATTATTTAAAAGCAAAAAACAATCGAAAGTTTAAAAATAATTGAAAATTTTGAGCAACGAGAGTCAATTGGCTGCGGCCGGCTATTACGTCAATACCTCATTAACATAATAGTTCTCGTGACACAACAGCTATTACGTCATTCGTAATTAGCATAAAGTTACTCTTGTACACTACAGATTATAATGGTAAATGTTTGAAATAAAATTTTGTTTTAAAATCCAAATAATAAAATTCCCTTTAATTTTTTTACACAATAGATAAGAGTTTCAATAAACGAAATTGACTGTAGATTTATATTTGTAGTAAATTGATTATGAGATACCGTCAAAGCGGGTATCTTTGGCCACGGAGGGTAACTTTGGCCACGCGTCGGAAAAAGATTTGTTTCTTAATTTCTCTTCATAAAATGATCTCATCTTAAATTGTTTTACATTTTTGGAAAGGTGGAAATATCGCCTTTCATTTCATGTAAAAAAAAATCTCATTCTAAATCTGGTAATACTACAAATGCTGTTTTCATTCTTACGAGCATAAAATGACAAAAATCTATCTCTTCCAACTTTTGTCTGGAACACTTAAAAAAATATTGAAAATATTTAAATAAAACACTCTATTCGATTCTTTTATTAATGAGAAAGAATATTACACCATTTGTTTTATTCTAAGTTGACTACTTTTTATGCTGTAGTTAAATATTTGTAATTGGGAAGCTTTTGCCGATGAATGCGGGTAACTTTGGCCACAGATGTAAATATTTCTTTATGGAACTTTGCACTCTAAAAAATGTATGTAAAAGTGCATTAAGTTTAACTATTTTTGAAAAAATTCTTACTTTTATGATTACTCATTTTTTGATATATTTTTTTTTAATCTCATGATTTTAAACATTAAAAAGATAGATAGAATGCAAGATACGTATTCCACTCAAAATCGCAAATGTCGAAAGGTAAACATTTTCAAATTCCTAATTATAAATATATTATTTTTCACCTTTTATAATAAAATCGTTTGCTTTTTACAAATATATTTGTTATTAAATCTTGCTTCAAAAAAGTTCTTTTTTCCTTATTAAAATAGAAGTTTATTTTTCTTTCTTTTAAGCGACAAACAATACTAGTATTCAACGTGTAATGCCATTCCACGATGCACTGCAATGTAAATGTTAAGTTATATTCCATTTTAAATAACTATATGTCTTATAACTTTGTTATTTTTGGGTTTAAAGTTTTAATATTGCTATTTAAATCGTTAACACAGCTTTAAAGGATGTTAAAAAGTATGTTTCTTATGTATTTCTTGGGTGGCCAAAGTTACCCGCCCGGCTCCTAACAGTGTCTTATTTTTTAAAATTAATACCAATTTTTTATTAATTTATAAAATGTAACAAAAATGCCTGAAAATTATTCCTAAATGTACAATACTTAGAATGCATAAGGTTTTTTAAGTGTTTAAATCGTTTTTGAAGTTAAATTTTTCTTCTTTTGTGGAAAAAACTCTGATTTTGGCCAAAGTTACCCGCACTGACGGTACAATATAAAAAATCATAAAGTAAAATGCTTATTGACTAGAAGGTTTTGGATATTCATTAGTGATATGTTTTGGCTACTTTGAACGCTTCCGGTTGATCTTTCATCTGTATACGAAAAAAAAGTGAAAGAAAAAACAAAATATTCAACTGAAGTACGAACAACACACTTGTGCCCAGTTACGAGTCAAACAAATGTCTAGTTTAAGAGTCAATAAGACACACACACATATTTTATTTTTATTACTATAGATTCTGTTATTACTATAAGTGAAGGTGACAATAATTTTTAAAACTATCAACCCATTAATGGTGACTTTGACTTTTAGAACACCATTAACACATTCATTGATAAATAAACCAGTTAAATTTAATTTAATAAATTAATTTTTCGTCTAACTTACTTTGTCGCACACAAAATGTTCAGAAATATGAATGTTCAGAAAACCAATGCAAAAACAGGTTTGCTAACTGAAGCTATTGATCGCTTCAGTATTAGGCCCAAACAAACGGCGAATTATTTGCCGGCAAGTGCGCTACGGCTTGAAAAAATAGTTGAAATGAAATCTAAACAAGGTTTGTAGAGCTGATAAAAAAAAGTTCCCACTAGTGCTTTTTTCGGTCGTTCTTTATCCTAGAGAATCGAACCTTTTTGTTTTTGTTAGTACAAAAAAAATCAAATTGATTGCAAGATACAAAATTTGCATTATGGGAAGTCTTCATACAATACGAACTAAGATCTGAGCTCGCGACTAGTCTATGAGTTGCTCTAATGTGAAGCTAATCCAATCCAACCAATGCAAAAACAGGTTTCTGGCGGCTTCAAGAGTTTATCTCGCGCCAAGCATTTCAACGTATTCCTGTCTCTAGACCGGGGCCACTTTTATTTGCCTCGCCCTGTAAATTGTTAACTTAGATAAACGTAAGCCGTTAGCTCATTTTCGCACATGGCAAATTTTCTTGCCAACCGTGTTAGTATTAAGTTAAATTTAGCTTTCATTCTAAAGAAATTAACATATATTATTGGAAACAAGTTTATTCAAACACAATTTAGTTTAAAAACAAAAGAATCGAAAGACCTTTTACTATTAAAACAATCTCAATATAACATCCGTCCAATAAAACTGTACTTACCCTGTGACGGATGAGACGTAATTCAAACAAAAGCTTCCTTTGGCATTTCAATATAAAAGGTATTATAAACACTCATAACTCTAGAGCATGCCATGCTGGATATAAAAGAGGCTGACATTTACGATGTATGGCATGCAGCTATCTACATTTTGTTTACTCATCTTCGGATTAGTCTTTACAACCAAGTATAAAATATTTTATGGATTATAAACATATTACTTTTAGTTGTATGTAGAAGAATTATGTTTAAAAGTTTTTGTAATGGTAAAGTTTAAGTATTTTATGAATTGAAGGTTAAAATGAGCAATTCACGCCAAGCGTTGTAATAGTTTCAGTGGTATTGTTTTCTTTTTTGTTCTTTTAACAATTGTATTATTTTTGATAAGGATTTCATATCTAATTACTTTAATTTAATGTGAAAAATATTAGAACAGATACATAATTTTGTACAGTGTATGCTTTCATAGCAATACCTTTTGATTTTGTCCTCATGTAGATTTTGTCTTCTTTGTTTTCTTATTGCTCTTTTTTTACGATGGGCAATTTATTTTACAGTAATATGTCGAATAGTTTTTTAACTAAATATTAAAAAACCACAATAAAAAAATCCGATAAATACAAAATTGTCCTAAACACTAAACTGTGCTTTTTTTTTATCATTGGGAATGAAACCACGAAGTAGTAAGAATTAAGTCTGGAAACTTTATCTGAAACAAATCAATATATGCTAATCCGATCCGTGATAAAATAAACAAATATTTTGGATTTAAATTTGTTTAAAGTTTTTAAAAAATATGTGTTGCTTTGTACCTAAGTTATTATCTATTCAATCCCAAATACTGCACAACAATTATATTTTTATGTTTGAAAGTGAACTTTATAAAACAAAACTATCAATCAATGCAAATCTCACGAGGCCCTTATTTTATATTTGCCTAAACCTGACAATCTCAAATCCTGCCAACAAGTATACTGTGCCCTTATCAAAACAAGCCCAAATTGCTCTGGGACCACAAAAGCTAAGCAGAGAACAAGGACGAAGTTTTACGTGCCATATTTTTTTGCTTATTCACCAGAACAAGAACTTTCTTCTCAAGGGACCGCAACAAAAATAAGCAAAGATGTCTTTTTTTTTATTCAAGAAGGGGTGGTAGGCGGCTAAGTCTTTGGGGGCATCGAGAGACGATGGTTTTTCGATCTATTCTGGGTTGGGGATGTCGTCAGAGAACATCGGTTCTATGTTTAGGATGAGTGGCTTGCCTGTTGACGTCAATTTGGATGACATTTTATTTTCCTAACAGGATGAAGCATAGATTGAAAATACTTATGAATGGTTGTGATTTAGGAGACTCCAGAAAGGAATAAGCTGAGCATTGGTTTTGCTTTTGCTGGAAGGTTACCAAGATCAAAATTATGTGTTATCAAATAAGATGCGTCAAATTGTTGTTTTATACAAATAATGTGAGGTGAAACATTTCTGAATTGTTTGGAGTTTTTTATTTAAAATTAGAAAAATTACTGAACATGAGAATTTATTTACTTATTTTGTAACTATAATCATGTGAAATTGTTAAATCTTAATCGGAAAAATCTTTGACGAATGTCGACGCGCAGCTTCCTTAAGCCCTGGTATGTAAGGACCGAAAACGCCCTAGTAGTTGATATCAGCGTCTTATCTTCGATTGGATGGTTTGTTAAAATTCACGTATAGCGACGCCTCCGCATCTAACGCATGCGTAGTAAGCAAAGGTCACCATTTTTTATTCAAATAGGTAGAAACATTGGCCATTTCGCACGTTTTGAAAGCCCTTATCAAACCACGACTTATTCGAGATTTTCGAACGCTGATATCAACGTTAAGAACGGACGCACTGCTCAGTCGGCGCGAAGCTAAAAGCGGACGCACTGCTAAAATAATAATACATTTGCTGTAAAATAATTTAGGTAAAACTAAAGAATCGTGGCTGGATATTTTACGTCAAATTTGGGAACCCCGACTTATTGGTGTTATATTATGGCAACCTTTGGCGAAATTAGCAATGGGAAAGTTTCTTATCATGTCACTTTCTCCATACTCCGGTCATTCATTGGTTGTCCCGGCACGCGCCGGGGTTTGTTGTCATTCGACCTGGCGATATATTTTTAAAAAGACGCCAAATCCGGCCACGATTCTTTAGTTTAACCAAAAATAACACTTGGAAGAAAATAGATATTTATGCAACTAGTGCGAAAAGTAATGCTTTTTAAAACAAGTGGATTTTATTTCACGAGCGAGGTACGAGCGAGTGAAATAAAGACACGTGTTTTAAAAAGTTTACTTTTCGCACGTGTTTCATACACTATTTTTTATAATTGCGTGAAAAAAATCAAATCTCATTGGTTCAAAAATAATTCACGTGCTAATTAGACTAAAATAGACTAAGAGATGTCAAGGAAAACAACCAATGATCTCGCAGTTCAGAGCGCGTGACGCTATGAAAAACCAATAAGCGTGTTTCAACATTTTGTCAAAGAAAGCAACCAATGAACTCGCAGTTCGAAGGGCGTGACTTAAGAAATATTCCCATCGCGAGAAAAAAAATTCATTGATTCAAAAATAATTCACGCGCATAATATTTTTAAATACAGATCGATAAATCTTTGGATTTTATGAGTATTATCAAATCGAAATTTTACTTGAAATGTTGGCATCTTATAAAAAGAGTGCGACAAAGTCTTTTTTTCACTGCTTTTGGGTGAAAAAAAGTACTTTTTTTCACTGTTTCAAAAAGTCTAGCTTTGTGCACGCGTTTGATATTGAAATTATAATGTAAAAGTCGGCTTTTTTTCACGCAATTATAAAATAGATATTTATGCAACCAGTGCGAAAAGTAATGCTTTTTAAAACAAGTGGATTTTATTTCACGAGCGAGGTACGAGCGAGTGAAATAAACACACGTGTTTTAAAAAGTTTACTTTTCGCACGTGTTTCATACACTATTTTTTATAATTGCGTGAAAAAAATCAAATCTCATTGGTTCAAAAATAATTCACGTGCTATTTAGACTAAAATAGACTAAGAGATGTCAAGGAAAATAACCAATGAACTCGCAGTTCGGAGTGCGTGACGCTATAAAAAACCAATAAGCGTGTTTCAACATTTTGTCAAAGAAAGCAACCAATGAACTCGCAGTTCGAAGGGCGTGACTTAAGAAATATTCCCATCGCGGGAAAAAATATTCATTGATTCAAAAATAATTCACGCGCATAATATTTTTAAATACAGCAGATCGATAAATCTTTGGATTTTATGAGTATTATCAAATCGAAATTTTACTTGAAATGTTGGCATCTTATAAAAAGAGTGCGACAAAGTTTTTTTTTCACTGCTTTTGGGTGAAAAAAGGTACTTTTTTTCACTGTCTCAAAAAGTCTAGCTTTGTGCACGCGTCTGATATTGAAATGATTATGTAAAAGTCCGATTTTTTCCACGCAATTATAAAAAAATATTTTTTCATTCTCATTTTTAGCTTTTACGTTCTAGTCTTATACTATTATTTAAAAAATTGTTAAAGACCATAACTTTTCGATATCAGCAACGAAATATAAAGTGCTATCGGAATTTTAACCCACATCAGTAGAACTGCATATATCGAACTGCATTGAAGTCAATTCTTTACTTTTTCTATAGCCATTTATTTATTGTAGAGGCGTTTACGATCTATATATCGACCAGAATCACGACATGAATACGCAAAATAAATCGTGATTTGTTTACAAAAATGGCTTCGAAGTGTAACTTTTCACACAAAAAAAACTTAGAAGGTGCCGATCCAGCGGCGTAGTGGTTAAGACATTGGCCTCTGAAGCTGCTGGGTCCGGGTTCGAACCCCGTTCAGGCATGAATGTTTGTGTTTGCCGAGTATATGCGGAGTACGTGCTCGTAAAATCTGTTGGGTCCGAAAGTCCTGTGGGCGGTCATTGCGCAGTTTCCCATGGGTACAGGTCCCTGGAGAAAATTTCCCTCCCCTTCAGGGACATGTCTAAATTGCGGAGGTGGCGACAGATGGCAACATCTGTCATATGTGTTTGTGTGTGTCTTGTGTTGTCCTACTTGACGATGGTTTATAAGCGGGTCCTTGCGACCAAGCACACAAGCCTGAAAATATATGTCTACCAACCAACCAACCTTAGAAGATACCAGGGTGTATGTTGAAGTGGGGGCTCGTATAGCCGAGTGGTTTGGACCATTACGCCAGCAGTCTGCGCGCTGTAAAGGGTGTGGGTTCGATTCCCGCCTTCGCACAGGGTGTACTTCTTTTCTCTGTGACAGTAAAAATTCTTTTTGAGTCTGTCTTACTACATGAAGGTTTATATGAGCGGGTCTTTGATCAAGCACACAAGCCGGAATATATATGTATCTACCCCTACCCCTTGTTGAAGTGGCGCCATTTAGGCTACCATTTTGATACTCAGATTATAATTAATCCTAATTATTTCGAATATTAATTTACAAAATAATGTGGATGTGGAATGAAGTATTAATTTTTTTTCTAGAGAATCGAAGCCAAATGGTACTCAAGGTATCTTTTGCATGTCACAGAATCACTTGCTTGCTTCACAGAATCACTTGCTTGCTAATCATATCCTGAAAATCTGCCTATTCAGACGGGGCTCGAACCCGCGATCTTAAGCTTTTGGGGCTGGTGCACAATACGTCTCTGAGGGGACGCTTAAGGCCTTACCACACGAGAGCTCGTTCGTTCAGCGACGTCCGTTCGCCATATCAAAAACTGGTTATTGGAGCAGTTTTTGCTGGCTGAGCTTTTTTGAGTTGACTCGAAAATATGCGGATCCTTTTTGCTGTTCGAATGGCTGCTCCAATCAGAACGAAGTTCAGTCTTGACGTCATGGCCTAGCCTCCTCCTTGTATCTCCTTCTCCAATACCGCGATAATACTGCTTTTTAGTTTGTGATGTCACAAATGAAGTAGGCGTTCTTTTGTTGACGTTTTTGCTGTCACAAAAGCTGTTTGACGAGTGATGTTCGTACCGTCTGATAAGGATTTAATGAGGCTACACATTGAGCAGACAGCGTTATGCCTAGCACCCTTTCAAGCTCTTACCCTTCAGGTTATGAGTAATAAGTAGAGTTTTTTCTATTTAAATTTATTGGTCATTATTTAAGATCGAATAAAATCACTGATTTTTCATTGACAATAAAGGAAAAAAACTGCTCCTGAAATTTCCTTTTCTCCAATACCACTACAAAATCAAAGAAATAAATGTGAAGTTTGTTTACAGGTATCGTACATTTCTAAGAAAATGCAATGTATACTTATATTATTCCAATACCTGACTCGGATAATATTGCATTCTTACAATGTTTTTCGGAATTGAAGGTCCGATTTCAAGGCGGGTGTCAAGTTATTTATGAACTTTTCCAAGGTGTTTTCAGCTATTCAAATAAACCAAATAAATTTCATTGTATAGCTATTTTTATAAAAGAATATTGTATTTCCCTTAGTAAGTCTTAAGGAAAATACAATAAAAGCAATGATTTAACATGAATTTAGGTTATTATTAAAATACATTCTTAATAATTTAAATTAATTAAAATATCTTTAGAAAATCAAGAAGACAGACTGGACTATGAAAAATATTAAAATACAGGATATTGCGCTGTTTAATCAAATGTATTTAATTAAATTAAACTGTGATGTTAAGGGCGTCGTTATTAAATTAACTTGAAAAGATATGCTATGATTTCTGCGATTTCTGTAGTTTTTAATAAGCATAACCTTCAAATTATTTTTTCATCAATTAATAGCTTCAGTTTTTTCGAACTGACGGAAACAAAACCAATGTCATTAACATTTGTATAACAGCACATTTTGCGGTTATTTTTTACATCACAGTTTTGAAGTGCTTGCTATACCATTCAAAAAATTAGACCATAATAATTCAACTTTATTTGAGGACTTCATTCTTCAAACTTCATTTGATGGTTAGCTCTATTTGGCGTTAGCCAATTCATCTAGAGGTATTTCAGAGCTGTATTATAATTATAAACTGTTTTTTTTTTCGCAAAAATTTGCAAACTCATTTAGTTACTTAACTTATGAGACTTATTTAGTACATTAGATCTCCCATTTTCTAAAGTCCAAATATCACAACTCCACTTATCAGGTTTTCTATTCTGATTTCCTGAATCGATACATCCCCTTTGGGGCCCGGATGGCCGAGTGGTAAGCATCGCTGGCCAGCAGTCTGCGTGCTGTAACGGGTGCGGGTTCGATTCCCGCCTTCGCCCTGGGTGTATTTCCTCTCTTTGTGACAGTAAAAAATCTTTCTGTGTCTGTCTTACTTGACGAAGACTTATAAGCGGCTCACTGAGCAAGCACACAAGTCGGAATATATATGTAAAATACCCTACCCTACCCTACATCCCCTTTAGCAGCGCAAATAATTAGGAGATGATATGTTAAAATTCCTATTTCAATACTGCTAATAGTCGTCATCTAAATCCAAATATCCGAATGAGGCACGGTACGATTCGTATAGTTGGAGTTCTACTGCATTCATATACACTAACATTTAATTTTCAGCGATGAATCAATAGCATATGAATGTCAAAATTTAATCACCAAATGCAAAAAAAAAATAAAGTAATTTGGAAAATTTTCCGCTTCGCTTCTTTCTTTGAGCATTTTACTAAGAAAAGAAAAGTGTTCGGAAATCTCTTTGTTGACTTGAGCCTTTCTTACATTTAGCTGTTCAATTAGAAAAGTATACGTGTTCAAGTGCGTGTTAGAGGTACAATTAGCTTGCACTTTAACAAGCATACTTGTATTGTTTAAATTGAAGTTAACAACTTCAGACACTTAGTATAAGTGGCCATTAAAAGTTAGAGTCAAATTTTAATTGTGACAGCGGTTGTTAAATTCATACTTAGCTTTTAATTCTAATTTTATAATGGTAAAATAATCCTCCATTAATCACTTCTATAAAAATTAGAGAACTAACTGTTATTAACTCTCATCCGTTGTGTTATTACTGAAGTTAAAAGTGATCTTTAAGAAATAAATGAAAAAAGATTTTCAATGTAATTTCTTAGGTTTATTCAAAGTAATGAAAATAAATGCGTTTGTAGAAAATAAATTAGTGAATATAAAAAAATAAATTTTCTTTTGTTGTAATTCAGATACACTGTTAAAAATAATAGTTCAACGTTGAACCAAAATACGGTTCAAATTTGCTGCAACCATGATTTGGTAGACTGTTGAACCATAAAACAATATTTTTAAACTGCGTAACTATAGTGAGAGGTTGAACCACATATGCAGGATTTTCCCAACGCGTAACTATAGTGAAAGGTTGAACCATAAAAAGGTTCTCCCAATACATAGCAATAGTGAAAGGTGAAAAAAACTGTAATTCTTCCATCGTAAGCTAACGCCGTCAGGACTTTGGACCCCACAGATTTAACGAGCACGTCTGTCCCAGTGTAATCGGACCGATGCTTTTTTTCCTACTATTTCCAGTAAAGAGATCCGATTTATAGGATGACTGGCAGTAGATGAGATTCGAACTCCCGCTCTCCTGAGATGGCTGAATCTCAAGGCTGATGCCATAACCACACGGCAACGGATGAGCCAATTCTCAAGCAGAATAAGCAGTACTACTCATGGCGCCTCTGTTTGAGTAAACCGTTAAATTATCGGTTGTAGTTAGAAGTTGAACCAATTTTTCGGGAAAGCAGGTCTATTTCCAGAATGTGATATTTGGTTGAACCACTTTATGGTGTATCTGCCAGAAATTCTTAATTTTCACCAAGATTTGGTTCGACGTTGAACTGAAATTTTTAACAGTGTATTTCTAAATATTTCCTTCATGCAAGAACCTGTTTCTTTGAAAGCAACCAAAAAAAGATCTCCCTTAATGCAAGAAAAGAATATTGAAATAATACACTTTGTTTACAAATTGTGATATCAAACATTCTTTTTTATATACAGCAAACACTTAAATACGTTGGACTTGTGTCTGTCTTACTTGATGAAGGCTTATAAGCGGGAATCTGATCAAGCACACAAGCTGGAATACATATGTACCCTACCCTACGTGGGACTAATTTGAGTTGCTCAAAATGCGAAACCGACGTCCATTATTAAATTATTAAAGATGAGGTCAATAAAAACAATAACTATTAATAACTTGAGTTGAAAGCACTTGAAGCTTGAGTTGTCAAAATGCAAATCCGGGTTACATTTCTAAAGGCCCTCGCCAGATAAGACGGTGAAAAATGCCCCCATTCCAATCGGGCTAATTTTTTTTCTGAAAATACCTCATAGTATGGACAACTTCTCAGCCAAGTTTCAGCTCAAAAATGTGACGCATTTTTGAGTAAAAAATTAAAGTTTTTTTTCTTTTTAAATTGATTATTCCCTGAATATATTAGATAAATCCAAAAAACTACTCATGAGTTTTTAGATATTATTGAGTAGTATTCTCAGAAAAATCCGCTCATAAATCTGATCGAGCGATCATTCTTAAAAATGCATTTTTATTTTTCAAAAAAAAATTTCATGCCAAAATCGTTTGGTCACAACTTAGGATTTTGTCTCTACATATTCCTCTTTTATCAATCTATAATATATATTTTTTTCAGATTTTTAAAATTATTGGACGATAGTTTTAAAAAATAATTCTTAAAGCCTGATTTTTTTGCTCTAAAATCCATAGATTTAGAAATAGCATGCCCACCGATTGCGCAATCCCGTACAACGTAATGATGCGTGATGAATCCACATTTCGTCGTTTTCGCAATGCATCACGGGATACTGATTCACAAAAATGGTTTTTCCGAAGAGTTACATACAATAAAAACTGCATTTTTAACTTGCTTCTTTTGTGAATATATACCTCATGCCTTACAGAAATTATCAATACGCATGCAGCTATAAAATTATGCTAGCGAAACTTGTAAAAAGTTTTAATTAGTTAATATTGAATATATATCTTTTATTAGTCGAATTATCTCATGGTGCCATCTGGTGGCGTATGGCATGCCATGTGCAAGAGCTTGCGAACTGCCTTATGGGATAATGGTTAACAAATGGCTTCACCTTTCCCCCTAGAGGCAGATCTGCTACTTTCTAAATCTAAGCTGAAATCCTTTAGTCCGAAAGAAATTCTCCCAGATTGAATTTCCCCGCCTTTGTTAGGAGTGCCATCTGCCGAGTAAGTAGTGCGAAAAGTCAGGTTTTAAGAATATTTTATTTTTTTTAAACTATCGTCCAATAATTTTAAAAATCTGAAAAATATATATATTATAGATTGATAAAAGAGGAATATGTAGAGACAAAATCCTAAGTTGTGACCAAACGATTTTGGCATGAAATTTTTTTTTTGAAAAATAAAAATGCATTTTTAAGAATGATCGCTCGATCAGATTTATGAGCGGATTTTTCTGAGAATACTCTTCAATAATATCTAAAAACTCATGAGTAGTTTTTTGGATTTATCTAATATATTCAGGGAATAATCAATTTAAAAAGAAAAAAAACTTTAATTTTTTACTCAAAAATGCGTCACATTTTTGAGCTGAAACTTGGCTGAGAAGTTGTCCATACTATGAGGTATTTTCAGAAAAAAAATTAGCCCGATTGGAATGGGGGCATTTTTCACCGTCTTATCTGGCGAGGGCCTTTAAAAACAATTAACTATAAAAGTGTAACGTAACTATAACTTAAAAATCCAAAATTTTGAGTTGTTTTTAATTGCAAAACCAGCTATCACTTCTAAAATTATGAAACAAAACTAAAGGATGAGACGAAACGAAAAAGGTTAAATTCAAAAAAAAAAAAAAAAATCCATAAAATGTCTTTATCTAATAGAGATAAAGCATTAATCATATATCACTTATAGTCAGGTCGCCAAACCCCGATTTTTGGCCGAACCCTGCACTGAGATGTTAAGGTTTTTTTATTGATGATTCTTATAGATTCGAGGGTGTAGATTACGAATCTGGAAGGTACTTTTTTGGTACCCTTGAGCATTTTTAGTTATTCAAGATGGCGTCTCCGCCATCTTGAATTTTGTAATCTTAATATTTGACGATCTAATCGACAAAAGTGAATAGTTTTTGTCTTTGTACATGCATTTAATAATAAAGATTCACAATTATCAAGAAAATTTCAAAAATAAAAAATTCAAAATGGCGGAATCCGCAATATTGGATTTTTTCACTTTTAATACTTTTGCTTTATATTTAACCCAACAAAATATTTATATTTTAACTATATTTTTTATACCTAGTTACTATAGAACATTACTTTGAAGAAAATATAAAAAATCAAGATGGCGGCATCCGCCATATTGGATTTTTTCACCGTTTATATAAAGCGATCCATAGGTCCTAAATTAAAAATTCTTTTTATTTTAGTTATATCTTGATTTTAGTTTCTAATTCAGTTGTAATGTGTAGATTATGAATCTAGAAGATATTTTTTCGCTAGATTTGAGAATTTTTTTTTATTTAAAATGGCGCCTTCCGCCATATTGGATTTTTTTTCCTAATTAAATTTTTCGGGTTCTTTTAGGCCAAAATTATAATTTTTTTCTTTTATAGGTGCATTTTGTCGCAAATAATTACTTAAAAACTCAAAAAATCCCAAATCAAAATGGCGGCTTCCGCCATCTTGGATTTTTCACCTTCTAATATTTCGTGATCCACTGGCTCGAAGTTAAAAATTCTTTCAGTTTTACTTGTATATTTTATTATAAAATGCATTAAAATTATCATAAAGTTTTATTTTAACACTTAAAAAACCAAATTCAAGATGGCGGCTTCCGCCATCTTGGATTTTTCACCTAATATTTCGTGATCCACTGGCTTGAAGTTAAAAATTCTTTCGGTTTTACTTGCATATTTTATTATAAAATGCATTTAAATCATCATAAAGTTTTATTTAAATACTTAAAAAACCAAATTCAAGATGGCGGCTTCCGCCATCTTGGATTTTTTACCTTCTAATATTACGTAATCCATTGGAGTGAAATTAAAAATTCTTTCAGTTTTTTTGCATATTCTGTTTAAAATACTTTAAAACCATGATTGTTGAAAGAAAATATTAAAGATGTTTTCCACCATATTAAAGTAAGTATTTTAAATATTTTGTTATTGATCAGGCAAAACTACTACCACTAAATTTTTTTTAAGAGCTCTACTCGTATGAAATGCTTCCTCGTTTCAAACAAGAATACTCTTAAGTAATGGCAGGAAGAGTTCATAAATCGAAGTAATGGCTTTGGACTTGCTGAGATATCATGGAGTGGTACAATTATAAAAATATGGGTTCAAGAGTTAGTAAACACTCAGAAGACTCTGCAAGAAATAATGTATTCAACCAGAAGAAGTGGTAATCTATTTATTAGAAAACTAGAGGGATACAATTTCAACAATACAAAAAAATAGGAAATGTCAAAATCCCTATATCTTACAACCGAAAGATCGTTCATGTAATCTTGAAAATAAACCGCATGACTCTTGAATGTTCTTTAATATAACAGAGTTACCGCTTAGACTATTATGTGATGGAAAAGTTTCTCTTTACAATGCTATAGAGATAAAGATTTCAAATTATTCAAAAGCATTCTCAGAACGTTATCCAGAGTTGAATAAATACTTAAATTGGCCGAAAATATGAATTTCAGATTCAACCAGGAACTGGTGTAAAGTATCAACCACTGTTAGACATGATACCTGATTCATATCCAGAATACAGATACAACCATGACATCTTTAGCAGGAGCCCAGGGACTCACTAAATGAGCTGGTCAAGAGTTTGCCCTTTACTTGGGATCATCAGTTTTGTAGGATGGCTTTGCAAATCATCATGTTGATAAGTTTTATAGGTTGTGTGGGGATAATATTGGGTAGTGTTCTATCCAAAGGGGTTATGCCTAGTGTGTTTGTAGGAGTCCAACAGATGCAGAAAGGAAAGACGTTTCCAAAACTTCAGGACTTCAAGAATGCTTGCAAAATAAGTCATGCGGGATTTATATGAGGAATCTCAGCCAAACTGCAGCGGAGATCTTCGGTCAGTTTTAAAAATAAAGGGTTTTGACGAATTGCAACACTGTATCAAACTGTTGCAACTGAGTATCGGAGAACTGTTTATTGAAACCAGTTTTCTTCAAGGGATGTGGGAGCTGGAAGGGCAAGATATTGGTCCCTTCATATTGAAGTTGCTCGCCAATTCTATCCGATTTATTTGCATCTGGTTATCAAAACTATGAACGATATGCATTCCATTATTTTATTTAAAAGAAATGAGAAAAAAAATGCCCGAAAATGTGTTAAAGAACTTTTTAAAACTCGGATCTCGTTATATGAGACAAATGCCGGAGTTTGGAATGAATAAATAGTGGATTGAAACTACATAAAAGCATAGGCCATCGTCCAAAAAGGATTGTCAGAAAAACTTTAAAGCCAGCAACTCTAAGGGACTTGGCAACTCTAAGCAACTTGGTCCTTGAGTTTACATATTTGTACTCAGTTAGAAAGAAGCATGGCGATAATTCTGTAGTAAAAATACACCTAACACAGAAAGAATTTTTAATTTCTAGCTAATAGATCGCCTAATACTAATGTTAAAAAAAGTAAAAATGAGGAAGATTCCATCTTGAATGGCCATAAATTCAGATATTTTGCAGTTGTGTTCCCCATTTATGTAGTTTAAACCATTTGTTACTAAAAATAGAACTAAAGAAGAAAGAATTTTTAACTTCGAGCCAGTGAATCACGAAATATTAGAAGATGAAAAATCCAAGATGGTGGAAGCCGCCATATGAATTTGATTTTTAAGTGTTTAACTAAAACTTTATGATGATTTTAATGCATTTTATAATAAAATATACAAGTAAACTGAAAGAATTTTTAACTTCGAGCCAGTGGATCACGAAATATTAGAAGGTGAAAAATCCAAGATGGCGGAAGCCGCCATTTTGATTTGGGATTTTTTGAGTTTTTAAGTAATTATTTGCGACAAAATGCACCTATAAAAGAAAAAAATTATAATTTTGGCCTAAAAGAACCCGAAAAATTTAATTAGGAAAAAAAATCCAATATGGCGGAAGGCGCCATTTTAAATAAAAAAAAAATTCTCAAATCTAGCGAAAAAATATCTTCTAGATTCATAATCTACACATTACAACTGAATTAGAAACTAAAATCAAGATATAACTAAAATAAAAAGAATTTTTAATTTAGACCTATGGATCGCTTTATATAAACGGTGAAAAAATCCAATATGGCGGATGCCGCCATCTTGATTTTTTATATTTTCTTCAAAGTAATGTTCTATAGTAACTAGGTATAAAAAATATAGTTAAAATATAAATATTTTGTTGGGTTAAATATAAAGCAAAAGTATTAAAAGTGAAAAAATCCAATATGGCGGATTTCGCCATTTTGAATTTTTTATTTTTGAAATTTTCTTGATAATTGTGAATCTTTATTATTAAATGCATGTACAAAGACAAAAACTATTCACTTTTGTCGATTAGATCGTCAAATATTAAGATTACAAAATTCAAGATGGCGGAGACGCCATCTTGAATAACTAAAAATGCTCAAGGGTACCAAAAAAGTACCTTCCAGATTCGTAATCTACACCCTCGAATCTATAAGAATCATCAATAAAAAAAACTTAACCTCTCAGTGCAGGGTTCCCCCCCTTGGCGACCTGACTATTAGCATTTTATATATTTTCATCTATAGTATTATTACTTACACAGGGCATCTTTACCTCGAAATTCCGTCTTTTTGCAGCTCTTTCGGACCATTTAGAATTTACTGTTTCAACACTAAAGACTTTTTTCAGAACAAAGAGGTTGGTTAAACAAAGTTGTATTTAAAACTCTTATTCTTTTGATCTTAAAAAATGTGGAGTTCGCTTGCAAAACTCACATCCTGCAAAAGTGTAACTAAGATATGTGGCCCCCGCTACTTCGTTAGAGACGTTGATTATTACAAATTCAATTGGACGAAGTCGCCAATGAACGAGCCGGACCTTATCTTACACACACCTTGCCAACCTAAGTAGGATAAATGGAAATATGCTATGGAGAAGAACCTTCCATAGCATAGCCTTCCAAGAAATAATTTCGTTTAAAGTCTAACAGATTTGAATATTATTTCAGAAAATTTGGCAATTTTATCTGAATGAAAAGTGTATTTTGGTTAAACTGTACTCAGGTCATTTTTTATGTATACATAACCTTACAAGAGTTCCCCACTAACGGGGCAATCTGCTTTTCCCTCAGCCTTTTTACTCTTTGTTTTTACCCAAGTTAGGTTGGAACGGAGTGTAGTTTATGGATTTTTTTATAAAACTGCCCTAATTTAAATCCATTCTAAAACACCATTGTTAACACTTTCCCTATCGAATAAAAACGTTAACTTTAAAAATTTAAATACGTTTTTTGTGTAACTTAATTTGTAATGCATATTTTTTTTAGTACTTTGGTCCTTATATGTCTTAATCAGAAAGTGAATTGTTGTAAGGAAAGATTTTTGGCTAACCGACATTATTTAGTTAATAAAACAACGCATATTACTTATAATAATTTTCTTGTTTTATTAACTTCAATTAACAGCCACTTTTGACGCAAAATATAGCGATAAATAGCTTTAACTAGACACATTGCTAGCAAATCCAAACCATTTTTTTACTCATTGGTATGCATTGTCTAATTATTCCATGGCATCAACAAATTTGTGTTCTAAAGTACAATTTGGCCCCATAACTGTTATTTGACTTTTCCATTTTAAATTTATAGCTTCAACTGAGGCTTTAAAAAAATCATTGTTCATACTAAATTCCTCAACACAAAACTACTGAACTTGATGGATTAAAAAAAGTAAGATATCTAACTCTTATAACAATAGGTTGACAAATGACTTGGAATGCGCCCTCTAGAAGGGAGGAATGGTATGGAATGGTATGGTATGATACATATATATTCCAGCTTGTGTGCTTGTTCATAGAACCGCTTATAAGCTTTCGTCAAGTGGGACAGACACAGAAAGAAATTTTACAGTCACAAAGAAATGAATAACACATAGACAAATAACAACATTTATTGACTGTCACAAACATCCATGCCTGACCGGGATTCGAACCCGACCCCAGCAGCTCCAAAGGCTAGTACACTAACCATTCAGCAACCGAGGCGGCAGAAGGGAGGAGCATAGGCTTTAAAGCCCGTTGCACCACTCGCCAGAAGTGACACAGACACACACATAAAAAGGACGACACAAACACATAGACAAATATTGACAAACACAAACATCCATGCCTTACCGGGATTCCAGCCCATACCCAGAAGCTCTAAAGGCTAGCACCCTAACCGTTGTGCTGCCGGGTCGGCTTGTAACAATAGAAACAAATTGTTGCAATTTTGTTAAGCCAACACTTGGAAATCTTTTTAAGTTTGGCAGCTGATTCTTTTTAAAAACGCAACTTGGTTCCAACGGTAAGTGGATTTCTCGGTTGGAGGAGAGCAATAAATCTTCGGGCATCTGCGAAACTCGAAATTGCATTACCATTACGTCTTGATTCGATTGTTTTGTTCTTTTATTTGAGATAGTAAAAAAAAATTATCTGATAATGTAGCAGAAATCGCCAACACAAGAAAAATTTTACTGTTGATGTAAAAATAAAAGAGTTATTTAAAAATGCATACATTTATTCATGTCGGGTAGCGGGGTAGGTAACGTTTATATTCCAGCTTGTTTGCTTGGTCAGAGACCCGCTTATAAGCCTTCTAACTTCTTTCGTCAAAATAAGACAGACACAAAAAGAGTTTTACTGTCCCAAAGAAAGGAAGTACACCCAGGGCGAAGGCGGGAATTGCACCCGCACTCGCTACAGCTCGCAGACTACTGGCCTGCGATGCTAACCACTCGGCCATCCGGACCCCTTATTCATGTCTTTAAACTAATTGTCCGTTTAGCGTAACACTGTAAACAATTCTGAAGCGTTACTGGTAAACTTTTCCACTTTTTTGTATTTTTACTTCTTTATCAACTTCTTTCTTCTTAGAAAGGTAATTCCTGATTCGATCTACCAAAATATTTGTCAATTTCTTTTAAAAAAAATTAAAAAAAACACTTAATAACTGCAAGCCACTCTTTGCGGCCATCGTTTCTTGTTGATTAAGATGTATCGAATTGTCCAGAAGAATATATATGTTAAATTATTTCACTAATTATATCTATAGTGCACAAGAGTAACTTTTATGCTAATTACGTGGTGACGTAATAGCTGTTGTTTAAAGAGAACTTTTATGTTAATTAGGTATTGACGTAATAGCGGGCCGCCGCCAATAGACTCTCATGCTGATTGTCTGATCTATTTTTGTTATCTTGCTTTCTTTTGTCAGATCTTATAGTTTGCTCTGAATAAAGGTCACGTTCAGATTTTAACCCTCTAATCTATGACTTTTTATTTTCATCCCAAAAAAATATATATGTGGGCAATTCTACCATAATTTTTAATTTTATGTCCCTTGGGCATAACTTTTTAAAAAATTAATATTTCGTTACCTTTTTTTCTTATTATACTAAAAGACGGGTCCTTATATAATTGCAAAATGGAATTTTAAAGCAAAGAAACTCCAAAAAAATTTTAGAACACAAAACAATGCAGAAAATTCCTTACCGTCGTATGTCCCGAATGTCAAATTTTTAGTTTAGGACTCAAGCTAACACACTTTTGAGCTAAAAATTACATTCATTTGGATTTTAAATTGAACTAATACTGTAGCTTAACAAATTCCTTCCATTAAATTTTGGCTTTTAATATTTATAATGTGTTTTTCTCGTCTCCTAATTTTGTCCCTGGGTTTTGGTGAATTCACTGACCTCATTCCTAAAGTGGTGAAGAGAGGCACTGGATTAGTCTACAGTGATTCTTCAACCATGAAAACTGTATTGCAGAAAACTCACATTTCAGTTAGTAGCCACATATGTTTGCTAAAATTCACCAATAAACTCAAAATTTAGAAAAACTCAGTAAAATTAGCTGCGAGGCTTTATTGCTTTCCTTACAGTCTCCCAGGTTTAAGGTTAATTTTTGCTTGATATATGAATTTTTTTTCTATAAATATGTTTAAGTGGAGTACAAGAAGGAAAAAAATCAATTTTTATTAAACTGGACTGAGTTTCAACATAAAAAAGACAGGAAAACAGCGTGAATGTCCATGCCTTCCGTTCCTGACCTTCCGGTCTTTACCGTCGTAATGATCTAGGGATGGAAAACTGAAATCAGTTTTTAGACTAACCGGTTTTTTGTGATTTCGGTTTCATTGAAAAACGGTTACTTTCGTAAGGCCGGTTTAGACCGGTTTCTTTAGCAACGGTGTTTTTTAGAAACTGCCATCCCTTATTATTATTTTTTGTTTTTTACAAATGAGCTTTGCTGAACTTTTTTTCGTAATTCTAGGACCCTTATTAACCTTTTGACAAACATTTAAAGTGATTTTGAAAAAATAAATTTTACAAGTTTTTTAAACCTGAAATTAAAAATTATGGTAGAACTGCCCATGTATCTTTAATACTCACACATTATGGGAAAAATACTAAAAAAAAATTGCATTAGGTTTTAAATAATTTCAATTTTTAAAAAAATTTCCATGTGACAAAAAACAACTGCAAAATTCCAATTTTGATAATAATGACTACAAAACTACTAAAAATATTTCAAAATAATCCTTTTCGATTAATTTTTCAAAACAATTTATTAGTATTTATTACTAATATTATTTTTCAAAACAATTTATTAGTATTTATTACTAATATTATTATTCTTAGAATTCTGCCAAAAACGTAATTTCACAAAAGTTAATAACCTCACGCTTTAATTTTGAATACACTTTTACTACTGTCATCTATGAGGATTATTAGTAACTAAAACTTTAAAATGAAATGTAATAGATGAAAAAAACACAGATTTGTCTAGGAGGAGCTCTAATTTAATAGAATAAAGTGGATTATGTTACTTGTTACCAAACGGTAACAGTATGCATTAGAGGGTAAAGCTGTTGTTTAAGGGGTCTAAGGAGTCTTAAAAATGTGCAAAGAAGACACTACAAAACATAGTTTGATCTTTCATGTCATTTTTGAACTACTCAATGTATAAGTATAATTTTTTTATATGTAATTCTACAAGATTTATTTATTATGAAATAAGTTTTAAAATTTATGAAACTTTAGCCAAAACTAAAATAAATTATATTAAACATGAAGCTATTTGAACACAGTGTGATTAGTCTTGCGCGGCAAATTGTGAAGTCAAAATTGAAAAAATGACCAAGAAAATGGATTTATATTGTACAAATATGTACAAACTAGGACTTATACCTAAATTCTCAGCTCAATTTTAATTAGAAATTATTTTAAGAACTTTTTTCTAAAATTTTTTTTAAAAATTTAAAAATTTTGATTTTAAATTATTTTTAAAATAATTTCTAATTAAAATTGAGCTGAGATTTTAGGTATAAGTCTTTGTTTGTACATATTTGTACAATATAAATCCATTTTCTTGGTCATTTTTTCAATTTTGACCTCACAATTTGCCGCGCAAGGCTAATCACACTGTGTTCAAATAGCTTCATGTTTAATATCATTTATTTTGGTTTTGGCTAAAGTTTCATAAATTTTAAAACTTGTTTCATAATAAATAAATCTTGTAGAATTACATATAAAAAAATCATACTGATACATTGAGTAGTTCAAAAATGACATGAAAGATCAAACTATGTTTTGTAGTGCCTTCTTTACACATTTTTAAGACTCCTTAGACCCCTTAATTCATAGCAATATCTAACTTATATTTTTGCAAATCCAAAAGAGAAAAATGAACTTGAAAAAAACATTCATGTTTGTGATACATAGAGTAACATTACGATATTTTTACAATGAAAACTTACCCAATCCTGAGAAGTTACTCTTTAAAATACGTGATTTTTTTAATAATTCAAAGACTATTGGTGTGCGAGAAATACACCACAGATGAATTATGTTAAATACTCAGCACAAACTAATATGAACGTCTTAGTCTTGGAACCTTGTAAAGGAACGCTAACAAAATCTTTGAAAGATATTGTTTTTATAACAATCGAGTTTCAACAAAAGAAATCGCAACTTTTCACATTATTTCAAATAACTGACATTCTCTCTAGTTAACATCTAAATAAATATTTATTTGCTTTTCTACGCCCCCTTATTTATTAAATAAAAGATTTTAAAAGATTTGAAAAGTGTAACTTTTTAGTATTTAATTATTCATATCTGATTTGAAATCACAATAAGTGATCTTTAAAAGTAATTTAAATCAGCCCAAATATAACTGTTTAGATTGCAGGATTCATGTATTTTTCTCATGTACAAATGAAATTATTTAAAAACGTGTTACGTACTTCCATATTAACACTTTACCTCCGGGCGTCGACTGACCCGTAGACTAAAAATCTTCTAGACCAGCAACTTAATCTAATGCCTAGCTCTTCTAACGTGTCGAATGCAACTAAAACACTATTAAAGGTTGATTTGTTGATTGGTATAATTGTACTTTCAATTGTAAGGCTACTGTTTCTTCGTAATGTTCTCTGTTAAAAAAAAGTTACCCACTAGTGATTATTTCAACCGTTAGTCATCCTTTTACATCGGACCTTTTTGACTATGTGAACAAATAACATTTTGAGTTAATTGCATGACACAAAATTTGCATAAGGGTCCGTCTTAATATTAAAAATGTTACGAACTTTAAAATTTTCAATAGCAACACCCAATTTTAATTACTTAGAAATGTGAAAAACCCTCGAAAACCCCTAAATCTAAGTTTTTGTTACATTTGGATGAATATTTGACGAGTTATTCAATCGAATCACTTGTGGATCTTTGCGGGACCATGTCTAAAATGACAAGCGTAGTCAGTCTGTAGGTTTATTAATGGAGAAAAAGAAGCACAAGGTCAAATATCTTGGGGATGGGCCTACGAGGGATATAAAAGTCAATGAGTAGCTGTATATATTCAAAAATAAAGTCGAAAATAAGTTGTAGTAAAAAATAGATCCCTATCGTCACTTGATAAGGGTTCCAAATTACGAGATGTCATTGGCTCTGTTAAATCTCCTAAAGGTGACTGCAAATAGGCAGCCAGAAACCATTACATTAGTTCCCTTAGACACAAAGGGGGCGCGCTAGTTTCTATGTCAATTTCAATGTAGAAATTCTCCAATGAGAGTTTGAAACTTAGAGTGTTCTTAGTCTATGGGTCAGTCGACGCCCGGAGGTAAAGTGTTAATAAGATACATAAATAAATTATGATTTAGAAAACTTCTGTTAGAAACCTTCAATGCGTATTTCTTAAAAAACGTTTTTGGTTTATAACTATATATTTTATTTAAAAAAGATATTTTTAATTTAAAGAATACTTATTTGAACTTTTGTTCGAATGTACCAAGTTGGATTTGATTGTAACTAAAATGTAAACTCATCCAATAAGTGAAATGATGGTATAACATTGTAAGACAGGGGTTCCCAACCGGTGGTACGCGTACCACTGGTGGTACGCGTGAGTCATGTGAGCAACATGATGCTATCAGTAGCTTCTGTACGCATGTGCGGTGAGCACGCAAACATGTTGCTCATTATTTTAAACATTAACATTATTTTAAAGAGGACATCTTTAATTAACTTCTGGATCGTATTTTTGCTGAGTTTGTACAATTTTCTTATTTTTTGTTTTTAGACCTATAGGTAATAAACAAAACTTTAAATAAATAATATTCTAATCTTTTTATTTCACCTTTATTATAAGCATGTTATAAATAACCAAATATATTACCATAAAATGCGAAGTTTCCTGAGGAATTTTACTCAAAAAAACCTTTGAACACTTTTAGAAGAGTAAATATTATACGTATATTAAAATACTAGCGAATTTATACCCGTACTTCGCACGGATTAAATAAATATCAAATCGATCCAAGTATGTGCACCATATAACCTGTTATAAAATCATAAACTTGTTATTCTTTACCCAATCAAGTAAAAAATCTCAATTCATTGCCCTAATATTCTAAAATAAAATATACACTGTAAAATGCACTCATAAATGTCATCACAATTCCCTCATAAATACATAAAACTTTTTAACTCTTTTGGCTCGTTTTGGGAAATCATTTGGCGAGAAAATAGATATAGCTACAAACACACCCATTATACAGCTCTAACACAACGACCTTAGCATATCCAACCAGCTTATAAATTATTTAAAAAAAAATTTGCCCATTTGGCGAGTTTTAATAAATAATTTGGCGAGATTGGCAACATATTTGGCGAAACAATAAAGACATAATACCCTTATATGCAGCTCTAGTGCGATGGCCTTTATTAACCATCATAGTTCAGTAATAGCGGAACAAACATTTTGCTCATTTTGCGAGTTTTAATCAATGAATTGGCGAGATTGGCAACGTATTTGGCGAAAAAGTAAAGACATAAAACCCTAATATGCAGCTCGTGCGATGACCTTTATTAACCATCATTGTTCAGTAACAGCTTAACAAACCATTTGCCCATTTCGCGAGTTTTTATTATAATTTGGTGGGATTGGCAACGTATTTGGCGAGAAAATAAAGACCAAATGTGCAGCTCTAGAACTTATAGGTTAACTACGCATTTATTGCCTGAACATGCATATTTGTAATCAACAGAACCATCATTGAAGAAATCATCAACGAAACCCATAATAAATCAAGGAATCAAGACTTGTCGGAAATACGTCACTTGAAACATATCAATTATTTTCAAATAATGAATTTAGTTTCTGAAAGTTATGGCAACACAATAAAATAAACATTTTCAATTTTATTTAGTTTAGTTGAAAGTTTTATTTAATTTTTTCAGCAGATGGCATCAGGAAAGTAAAGAAATGGTGGGATTTGAGCCAAAGTGGTGTAGTTTTTCCAGAAAATTCGAATTTTCTCTAAAAATAGAACACTTTGAGCTCTGAAAGTTCTTATTTTGTAACTCAAGTATGAACTACGCATTTGTGCCAAGTTACGAGTAAAACAAACGTCTAGTTTGTGAGTTTCGGAGAGACATACACACATACATACATACAAAACTTCATTTTTATTATTATAGATTTACGTCTGATTACCACCAGACGTAAATAATTCTCGAAAACCGGACCGAATTTTTCAAAAAGTCAAGTGGTACTCAGGAGAAAAAAGGTTTTTAACCCCTGTTGTAAGGGAATGCTGTGCATTAAGTTTTGTAGGTTATCCAAATACCTTTGGTTTATTATTGCTTATCTCCAAGCACCAATCATCCTTGAGCATTATTATTTTAAGTAAACTTATATTGACTCCATAAAGCAAATACTCTCCTCTTACTTTAGAAACTTGGTCAAGTGACGAGGTAGACATCATAGTGGTCGATCAGCTTAAATCCAAGCGACATTGCACTCTAAAGTCGTAGGAACGTTGGATTCCACAGTTTTAACGAGTGATTGTATATCGCAGAGCACTCTATATTAAAAATCACTAATATCGTACTCCTTCACCCCATTGAATTTTATAGAATTTTTCTACCAGCAAGAATGTGCTTGTAGTATGGCTAAGACAGAACCAAGTACCTTCTCGGTGATAGGCTCGGTGATTATCGGCTTCGGCCACTGAGGGCCAATCCTAGAATCTATTCAGAATTCTTTCTATGCCAGTACAGAAGCCGTTTTTCCATGGACGAGGTTAGACATTACGAAATAATAGTGATGTGTTAAAAATTTAAGACAAAGTTGGTTAGAAAATAAAAATACCGGAGAATTAATGCCATAGAGTTAGGAAAGATATATAGAGCGGCCAATGTATGTACGCAGTAAAACGCACAAAAGAAACAGGCTAGAGCGATGCATCTTTGGATACCTCAGTGCCAGTTGTCATGTGAAGTAGCTAAAAAATCCTCTAAAGCGATGCATCTTGGGATACCTCAGTATGCGCAGTAGTTTGAAAAACTTGACAGTCCTGCTTCAAACCATTTGAACTGATAGACCCCTCTACACTCTTAAAAAAAAAGAGTGAAATCCACTCCAGTTGGAGAAGTGCATTTTCGACACCGTAAAGGCATGCATATTTTCTCAGACTGAGTTAAAATCACTCGTTTGGAGTGATCCTGTCGGAGGTTTAACACACAAAGGATCCACTCCAAAAGGAGAAGTGAATTTTCTAGTCTGGAGGAGTGAAATTAACTCAGACTGAGTTAAATTAGGAGTGTTTGTTTTAAGAGTGTACTCCTCCTTCCTAACTCCATGATGAATGCAAACTAGAAACTTACAATGTTGTTGTTGTTTTTGTTTCTAGGTATCATGATCATCATCACTGCCATCGGAAACATGCTGGTCTGCCTCTCCGTCTGCATCGTCCGCAAGCTGCGCCGGGCCTCCAACTTCCTTCTCGTGTCCCTGGCCGTGTCCGACCTGTGCGTGGCCCTCCTGGTCATGCCACTAGCGCTGCACTACGAGCTAGCGGGGGACTGGCGCCTGGGCGCAACAATATGCAACATGTGGGTGGCATTCGACGTCACATGTTGCACGGCAAGCATACTCAACCTCTGCATGATATCTGTGGACCGGTACTTGGCGATCACCAAACCTTTGACCTACGGTGTCAGGAGGAGGTCCAGGAGGACTTATGTTAGCATAGGTATCACTTGGGTCATGTCTGCGCTGGTCAGCGTCCCGCCGTTGCTGATACTGGGAAACGAGCACGGTAATGAGAGCATGCCCCTCTGCGACGTGAGCCAGAATTTCGGGTACCAGCTGTATGCGACCCTCAGCTCGTTCTACATACCCATGCTGGTGATGGTCATGATGTACTGCAAGATCTACCTCGCAGCCAAGAAAGTCGTCGAGTCGGACAAGAAGGGTCGACTGGCCGCGCAGAGGTACCTACCAAAAAGCACCAGCGACTCGGCGAGGACCTATTCGGCGGTGTGGGATTCCAAACCGGAGAAACTCGACGCCTTCGTGCAGCTGAAGTCTTCAGAACTCAACAACCATCGCCGGAATTCATCCATGGACAGAGGGGACAGTTCCAAGATGTGCACTCTGGAGGCATACAAGGTCGGCGACAGGGCAGTCACCACAGTCCACAAGCCAAGAATGTCCTCCATCGTGAGGGACCGGAAAGCGTCCATCACCCTTGGCATCATAATGACAGCCTTCGTGGTGTGCTGGCTCCCTTTCTTCGTGGTAGCACTCTTGAGGTCGCTGTTCACCAACTTACACGTTCCCCACATCGTGCGAAGCGGGGTCCTGTGGCTAGGGTACGCCAACTCGATGCTGAACCCCATCATCTACGTGACTTTCCACCAGGACTTCAGGAAGTCCTTCAAGGAGATGCTGTGCTTCAGATGCCACTTGGTGAACGAGACTTTCAGGGAGGAGGCCTACAGGGAGGCCTACGGGGACACGCCGATGTGTTCTGGACCGGGGGCCACAACGTGGCAGTCCTCTAGTGGTAAAGCACTTCTGGCGCACAATGCTTCAGTGTGCGACAATTCACGTAAACTGGATTGTTGTGCGACGAACAATAAGCAAGTGCAAAGTACTTTTATGTAACTAAGGACACATATGATAACTTAAAATATTCGTTACTTGTTAGTCCGTTTCACACCGCAAAGTTGAGGGAGGTTTTTCCGCACTTATAGTATCAAGTGAACCTCACGGTTGTGACGTTGTTAAGTTGATTGGGACTTTCACAAAAGACCATGGAAAATTCGAACTTAAGTCTTAATGATCACAATTTTTAAAAAATTCTTGGCTTCATCATAAATAAAGGTTCCTAGCAGCTGCAACAGATCTATGATGAAATATTTCTCCATATTTTTGGTATCCGGTTGAACCACTTTTTATACTTTGTAAACAGTTTATATTTAGGAAATATTTCCCAGATTTTTCATGAAAAATGGTTCAACCGACTATCGAAAATATGGTGAAACATTTCGCAGCACTGCCGTTGCAGATACTAGAAACCATTATTATGTTGAATCCAATCACCGATATTTTTTAAGTGGTAATGGTATTAATGGTAATTATTTCTACCTGCAAATGTTCGGAAACAATTTATACGAAATTTACCTTACTTAGCGAATGCATAAAGAATATCATCTATAATTCCGTAGGTATCATATATTTTCTTTTAAATATAAAAATACCAAGTAACTTAACATCGTCACAACAGTCTTGCCACACCAGACATGAGGCAAAATTTATGGGAACTATTACGACTTGTGTGAGAGTCTTCATACAGTTGTTCCACGGCGAAATCGACTATTTTTGAACAAGTGTTGGAGGAGTCTCTTAAATCAGTATAAAAACGTACAATATTTATAAATCTTGATAACCCTAATAAGTGTTTTAAAAACATGCCGAATCACTGGACTACATCAAAGTAAGTGTGATAAAAAAACATATGTTAATTATTTGATGTTTTATTGTGCTTAAAAATCAACTAGGAATGTTCCAAAATGTAACAAAAATAACCTTACTTATAAACATATTTTGTGTAATGAAACTTTTAGTATTTTATTTATGCATTGTAATATGTATTGGGTACGTTACTCCATAAAACTAATACAGCAAGCTGTCCTAATATTATACCAAATTTTTTGAGAAATGTAAGAAGTAACACAAATAAAGAAGTTTGCAATGTTTCTCCTGCTACTCATAATTTGCGAAGTAATCTTACTCCATGAATTGGTAAAGGAAGCACTTTTTATCACCACTTTCATGGAGTAAACTTCCTATTTGTGAAAATTTACTTTATAAATTTGGTATAAAAGCAGGAATAACATTACAAACATTTTTACAGTGTAAACACGGCCTCTCATAATTTTTAAGCATTGTATTAGTCATTTTGCCTAAAGATATCGAAGTAATAAATCTATGTTTCCACATTCCAATGTTTTGCATTCCTTTCGACCTGCAATACATCCAATAAAATTTTCTTTGCAAATGTGTAATGGTTTTATCTACATTTCTTGGTGTTGAATACTCTACTAGAGCGTTAGAAATGCTTTGCAATGAAAAGTTGTTGCCAATTTAATTGAAGTACCTTTTGGTCTTATTGTATGCTTTTTGTTAAACAACATAATATGTTAAAATGTTTTTGGTTAAAGTGTAGAAATATTTTGCAATCTTTTTATCTGTATGTGTTCCAAAATAGTAGTAACCTTCTTTTTTTAAAGGAAGAAGTTTATTAAAGTCTATTAAGGGGTCTAAGGAGTCTTAAAAATGTGCAAAGAAGATACTACAAAGCATAGTTTGATCTTTCATGTCATTTTTTAACTACTCAATGTATAAGTATAATTTTTTTTTATATGTAATTCTACAAGATTTATTTATTATAAAACAAGTTTTAAAATTTATGAAACTTTAGCCAAAACTGAAATAAATGATATTAAACATGAAGCTATTTGAACACATTGTGATTAGGCTTGCACGGCAAATTGTGAGGTCAAAATTGAAAAAATGACCAAGAAAATGACTTTATATTGTACAAATATGTACAAACAAAGACTTATACCTAAATTCTCAGCTCAATTTTAATTAGAAAATATTTTAAGAACTTTTTTCTAAAAAAATTACTAAAAATTTAAAATTTTTGATTTTAAATTATTTTAAAAATAATTTCTAATTAAAATTGAGCTGAGAATTTAGGTATAAGTCTTTGTTTGTACATATTTGTACAATATAAAGTCATTTTCTTGGTCATTTTTTCAATTTTGACCTCACAATTTGCCGCGCAAGCCTAATCACAATGTGTTCAAATAGCTTCATGTTTAATATCATTTATTTCAGTTTTGGCTAAAGTTTCATAAATTTTAAAACTTGTTTTATAATAAATACATCTTGTAGAATTACATATAAAAAAATTGTACTTATACATTGGGTAGTTCAAAAATGACATGAAAGATCAAACTATGTTTTGTAGTGCCTTCTTTGCACATTTTTAAGACTCCTTAGACCCCTTAAAGGATTACTACACTTCAAAATCAAAGTTTAGTTATTTTGAAGTGTATTAATCGTTACAAATTAATACGCCATTTATACCGTTTATGTAATAAATAATTTAGTTATAACTAAATATAATTATAAATGTATTGATAGAGGAAATATAAAAAAAAAATTATAACTATTAAATTGTGTTATGAGCGAAAATAAATAGCTATTTCTCTTTTCTCTATACTTAAAAAAATGAGCATTTAAGAAAAATACACATGCTGTATTTTTGCAAAATATTTGTCAAAAAAAACCAATAAAACTTAATATTTTAGAGCTTATTAAAATTATCCAAAAATTACTAAACATTAAACAAAAAAATAAGAAATATATGTTTTTTACATTTTAAAAATACCAAGATTTTGAAAGAATTGTACGAAACATATTTTCTGAAACTAAGTGGTTAATTAACAATTCTTTAATAGAATAAGCTGGAAGTGAAATTGAAAGTATTTTAAATCTTTTTAAATTTGAAAACTATATTATAATATTTTAGAAAAGGTTTCTGACTTTTAGTCATTTCTTTGTTTGCCATTCTGCTTACAGAGTACTAAAATACAAACTATTTTATAAAAAAAGTTTAATCAAAATTGAAATTTAATATTTTCTTAAAACTCAATTTTTTTCTATATTTCAATACTCAAAATTAGAGTAGGCAATAAAAAAATTATTTGAAACATAACAAAATGCATTTAAAAAACAAACACCCTATTCTTATAATGTCAGAATTAAAGTAAAATTTAAACAAATTTTAAAAATTAAAATTAAAAAAACAAAATATTTGTTTTATTAATAAAAAAATGGAACTATATCAAAACACACCTTAAGTTTGCAGTATTGAAATGTTCTAGGGGGAGGAAACGGCGTAAACAACGCGGCTGGCTCCGAAATTTTGCCAATTCTGATTGGTCGCTCCTTTGCGATACGTTCACCTTGATATTCGTGTGCTTTGTTACGTCAAAATCAAAGGAAAAAATAATTCATATTTCATTCTAAATGAAGCAAAAATTAATAAAAATATGTCTTGAAATAACGAATAAATTAGTTCATTGAATGTGAAATACCTTTTTTTATTCGATTCTCGCACTCGAAAATGAGAAGTATTTACCCTTTTTCTCGTAGAACATTTTTATACTGCAAACTTAATATAAGTTTTACTGTATTAGAAAAGTACTGGTGGTAAATATACATGTTATCCTTAAAAATAATTGTTTTTAATAATTTTATCAAACATATTAATGTTACCTTTATGTATTTAAATGTTCTCTTTAAATTGTATACTGAATGTGCTGCACGCATGTCCATGTCTTTCTGTGTATGTTTTGACTACAATAGTTACAGTGCTAAAATAAATTCATTTTGTTTCTTACATTGTCAACTTTTATTTAGATTGTAAAAATTATACTTTTTAGTTAAGTGAATAAAGATAGTTACTATTAAAAACATTTACCATGTGCACTCTGAAAACAATTGCGTAATAAAATTAAATTATCTGAAGTTTTAAATTAGCATACGTCACGTATTAATTTAAAATGTTTTACAAAATAAAAATACAATTAAAATGTATTAAGGTTTTAGGCAAAAAAAGGAAGAAACAGTTTAGTTATTAATTTAATCATTTCATTTTTCAAACTTTTAATGTGTTAGTGAGCATTAAAAAACTGTTTTTGTTAAATTCAAAACACATGTGGTGAAGTTTATTTTTTTTTTGTGCTTTAATTTTTCTTTACAAATAAATGATTAACAATTTCGCTGCATAGACACTTTGTTGCCGGGAAACTTGTTGTAGTGTAGTGTAGTCGCTTCCGGTTGCCTATTTCTAGCCTCCATTAGGAGCTTTAACACAGCCAAAAACGCCTCGTAATTTAGAACCATGGTCAAGTAACGAGGTCGACATCTGAGCGGGCACCCAACGGAAATTCGAGCGACATCGTACGCTGACGCCGTCGGGACTTTGGACTCCACAGACTTAACGAGCTCGTCTGCCCCAGTGTAATCGGGCGGGTAACTTGTTATTGGAATAGTATTATGAAACCCTTACTAGTACGGCCGCCTGGTGCTCCCCTAATTGCTTTGAGCAGTGTAGATAAAAAGTAGTTATTACCATGTGTGTTATATAATTATTATTGAAAGCTACCAGTGGAAAATTACTTATATTCCCAAATTTCACATTTACGACAGTTTTTTCTCTACTTTTCAAGCGTAATGACTTCACACAAAGCTTTTATTATATTCAAAAAAGGTCATTAGTTGTCTCTAGAGAAGAGTAGTTTCGCAACACAAACACAAAAAAAACGACTAACTATATTTAAGTTCTATTTTCATTAATTATTTGGCGCAAAATTCTGGAATTCGATCATTTGTTACGAATTATTCAAATGCTAGCATACTTTGAAGGAAATTTAGGTATTCCTAACATTTTAACATTATTGGAAATACAATTTATAGTTACAATTCCATTTTCTTTTAATTTTGAAAATTTAAGCTTTTTAGCATTTTCTAAATGACGCTGCATTTATCGGAAATAAATTTTCTAAAATGAGACTGGAAATCGTTTGTACTAGTTATTAAATAATTGTACTTACAAATGACGATACAGTTATCGGTAGTTAAATTTCAAAAAAACAGACTAGAATTGAACAACGGGACAGGACTCAGTATAAAGTGGAAACAATGGATGGTTGGTTGGAAGACATATATATTTTTAGGCTAGTGTGCTTCGTCAGCGACCCGCTTATAAACCTTCGTCAAGTAACACACACAACACACAAACTCACACACATACGTGACAGATGCTGCCCCCTATCGCCACCTCCGACATTTAGACATGTTCCTGAAGGGGAGGGAAATAGTCCCCAGGGACCAGTACCCGTGGGAAAACTGCACAATGACCGCCCACAGGATATTCGGACATACATATTTAACAAGCACGTTTTCGGCATATACTCGGGGGGTCTTCAGTGGTATCGATACTCGATCGCGGGACCTTCCGAATCCGAGACCAAGACACTAACCACTAGGCTCCCCACAGCCCTTGGAAAGTATGGAGTTTTCAATAAAACAATCAGAAAATTATAATTTAAGATGATTAGTTTTGATTTACAGTTAAAAATATTATGCAGTTTAAAATTCAAATGTAATTTTCTGTTTGAAAAATATTAAATTCTATAACCCTAAACTTTTATATATTTAAACCAGGGTGGCCAAATGTACTGCATTCCGAAATACAGTTTATTTTGTTATTCAACTTTCTAGCTACAAAAATTTATCGAGCTGCAAATATATATCTTTTTTTTTTTTAGTTTTCCGAACTAAAACAACGTTAATAAACTCTTGTTTATAAAAAGTTTATGATGTTTTTATAGTTGAAAATTTATTCGCTGAAACATATCTCGCCCGGCAAATTTAAATAAAACTACAAAACCTAAATTCAATCTTCTTTCTTATGTGCACCACAAAAAATATCTATAGCAAACATTTATTTTGCTAACTTTATGCACCTTTTCTAGATTGGGCATTTGAAGTTCATTGTAAATAAAAATAGATGCTGCAAATTGCTGTGAAATAAAGTTCTATCAGAATTACTGGCATAAATTTATATTTCGTTCGTCTCTCATCTTTTTAGAAAATGGAGCTGAGCAGATTGGTGAATTAGGTTCTTTTGAAAAAACAAGTACCTTGTTCTTCAGCTAAGGAAGACTTAAACCCTCTAATGCATGAATTTTTATTTTCTTCCCCAAAAAATATATATGTATCTTTTATACTCATACATTATGGGAAAAATACTGAAAAAAATGTAACTGCATTAGAATTTAAATAATTTCAATTTTTTAAATTTTTTTCCATATGACAAAAACCCACTACAAAATTCCAATTTTGATCATACTGACTAGAAAACTACTAAATATATTTCAAACTAACCCTTTTTACCTATAATTAATTTTTCAAAACAATTCATTTGTATTTAGTTCTGATTTTATTATACTTTGAATAGTGCCAAAAAACGAAATTTCACTACAGTTAATAACCTCACTCTTTAATTTTGAATACACTTTAACTACTGTCATCTATGAGGATTATTAGTAACTAAAACTTCAATGAATGTAATAAATGGATGTCGAGAGGGAGCTCTAGTTAAAAGAATGAAGTAGATCATGTTACTTGTTGCCAAACGGCAACAGTATTAGAGGGTTAATATGTTTTGTTCGAATACTGCATTAAAGTGTCAGCTTAGATGGTGATTTCGAAACTTATCCGATTTCTCTAATTGGAGAGCTTAGTGGAAGAACGTGCTAAATTACATTTTTGAAAAAAATTGATATTTTCAAGTCCCAATCAACATGTTATTCCGTATTTTTTACAGTATGAAAGCTCCGTTTTCAACAAATCTAATTGCAAACTAAAAACTTTAACCTTTATTTTCTCGTTCTCATCTTTTTGTCACTTAGCACGTTCTCCACTAAGCTCTTCTATTACTAGAAGTACGTTGTTGTAATTAATAAAGCTCTTATTAGAGACTAGAAATTGACATTTATAAACTTCCGAAACTAAACGAAATTTTTCAAGTAATGATGAGCTTATTTTCAACATGAAATGTACATTTTTTTAATCATCGTCGGTTTTCTTTCGTGCATCTTGCACTAGTTTTAATAATATTTAATTTGTTCTATTTCACAGTCTTTTGTAAATAAAAAAATCCAATGTAGAAAAGAAACAAGTATTTTGTTTAATTGGATGAGTTTGAGATAACGTTTAAATAATTAAATGTCCCTAGGTTAATTTTTGTCTTTTGTCAAATGTAAAATAATTCGAAATTTCGTCTGTTGGAACAATCTTCCAACCAAATACCAAACATCCTTCAATACAAAATATAAAACAAGAAGAAAATATTTACTTATTAAATTTGATATGTGCTTTTAAAAACTCCTTTTTACCCCCCCCCCCCCCCCCCTTCCGGATGACCTAATAATAATTCACAATTTAAATAAAAAATAACAAAAACTAAAAAAAAAAACTTCACAGGAGCAACAAAACTATAAAAAAAATTATAACAGTTTGAGGGTAGTTAACTTAAATAAATTAGTATCCAAAGGGCAATAGCATTTGATAGCCTGCACTCCTTTGCCTACCTAAGTTGGGTAAATAGAAATATGCTATGCAGAAGATCCTTCCGCGCATGTAAAGAGTTCCATAAATTATTTATGAATCCATACAGAAAACACGTTTAAAACATTAATTTCGTTTAAGGTGTAACAGATTTGCATATTATTCGAGAAAATTTGGTAATTTTATCAGAACGAAGTGTGTACTGGTTAAATTGTATTCCGGTCGTTTTGTGTGTAAATATTACCTAACAAGAGTTTCCAACCAACGGACCAACCGCAACTTTCCCTCTTCCTTTTCACTCTTTATTTTTGCCCAAGTTAGGTTGGCACGGAGTGTAGGCATTTTAATAAAAAGGCAATAATGGTTCTTTTTCTCATTTTGAGACACAGGTAAAAGGGATAAGGTTGGTATTTTAAGGCCGTTTGAAATGACTTTGCATTTTATTACGTGAGTGATCGTTCGTTTGCGTAGCTTTTGGAGATCAAGGAAAACATAATATGTCTCATGATTATCGGTTCGAGACTCCGAATTTGGTTATGCATTTTTGCGAAATTTTCTCTGAAAACGAGCAAATTGGTTTATACAGGGTGAGGCAAATAAAAGTGGCCCCGGTCTAGAGATAGGAATACGTTGAAATGCTTGGCGAAAAAAACTCTTGAAGCTGCCGGAAATCTGTTTTTTTTTCATTGGTTGGATATTATTAGCTTCACATTAGAACTACTCATAGACTAGTAGCGAGTTCAGATCTTAGTTCGTATTGTACGAAGACGTCCCATAATGCACATTTTGTGTCTTCCAATCAATTTAGCATGTTTTGTATTACCAAAAACAAAAAGGTCCGATTCTCTAGGATAAATAACGGCCGAAATAATCACTAGTGAACTTTTTTTTATCAGCTCTACAAACCTTGTTTATATTTCGTTTCAACTAGCTTCTCAAACCATCGTAGTTGCCGGCTAATTAGTCGCCAAGCGTTTGTTTGGCCTTTATAATGAAGTGATCAATAGCTTCAGTTAGCAAACCATTTTTCGTTTTGGTTTTTTACTTGGCAACATTTCTGTCGTATTCTTATCTCTAAGTCGGGACACTTTTATTTGCTTCACTCTGTATTTTATGAAATGTACTTAAGTTTAAAAATTAATGGATGGAAAAATATAAAGATATTAATGAGTTGAATTGAACTTTGTGTTTCGGATAGAAGATTATTAATTACTTGTTAGTCTTTATTTAAATAGTCTTTATAAATTTTATGTAATTCGTACATGTTTAATTGATGTTTCGTAGGGAGTAGTTTTGAAATTTGTAGAGTCATTTGATACTTAAATAAGTCAAAGACAATAATTAAAATAAGTTTAATTGGATGAAACATTCTTAGCATTTTTAGGATACATGCTGATTTTAAATGGTTGTGCAAAAATATACATTAATTTCCTTTAAACCTTCTGTAAACGTTTCAAAAGAGATTTTAGGTTGAAATGCTTTTTAAAAAATATGTGTATATTATAGGTTTAGATGCTTTGAAATTTGTAGATTTATTTATGTTTACATTTTTACGTTTATTTAAATGTAATAATTCTAATTTTGATTAGAAATTGCTTTGAAATTAGTAGATTTATTTATGTTTACATTTTTACGTTTATTTAAATGTAATAATTCTAATTTTGATTAGAAATTGTTTTGAAATTAGTATATTTATTTATGTTTACATTTTTACGTTTATTTAAATGTAATAATTCTAATTTTAATTAGTTTTGCTTTTTTATAAAAAAAAAAACCTCTATAAAGTACTTCATGTATTTTCAAGGTAATGGAAAAGCATTAGTATCACTTAAACTACTTTGTATTTTGTCATAAAATATACTACAAAGTTATAAAATTTGAAATCCAGAAATGACTTGCAACAAATATTTCCTGCCATTTAATATTCATAATTATAACATTCTACCCAAAATTTCTCCTCTTTGGATTCGGCTCTAGTTTAAGTGACATTTAAGTAAACAAATATACACAAACGTTACAAATCTTTTTAAACCTAATATAAAATTGGCAAGTTTTAAGAAAATGTGAGTTTTATTGAAAAAAGTAAGAAATCGTAAGGAATTATTGTAAAAATGAAAAATATATTGCGAAAAATATATTATTAAATTAATATTGGTAAATCGTGGGAGTAGTGTTGTTCGAAATCATTTTTCCAAATTAAACATTTAAATGTTTAATGTCAGAACTGTATTTTTTTAAAAGACGTAAAATATAAGTACAAAATATTTTTTACGCGAAGATTTGGTAGTGTGTTCAAATGTTGTATCAAATGATCTCATGCATAACATTCACTCTTTGAGGGTTGAAAAGTAAGGTGTATCGAAGAAAATGTTTTTTAAAAAATCCAAAATATCAAAACATTTCGACCAGAGTTGAACCTCCAGATTGAATTATTGAAAAAGTTTTTTTCTCATTAATTTCACCAAGTTGTTTTTACTCTTCAAGCATTTTTTTTAATTATTTATAAACATCAATTACTAAATAAGATTTATAAGGTAATGAAATTATATTACTTTTAAAGAATGATGAAGTATTACTTTTGCATGGATTTATTGAGTTCAGTAATTGTGTGAAAGTCATGTAGTGTTACACCTACGTTTTCTATTACTTTCTTCCCTTGATATTCACGAAATACCAATTAAAAATATGAATGCTACTGTTAAAACCCGAAATCTGCTAGAACTAGAATTAACTAGCGAAAACTAGTTTTAACTGATACCATTAGTTAAAACTAGTTTCCGCTAGCTAAAACCAGTTTTTGCCAGTTAATACTAGTTTTGACGAAATAGATTGGTTTAATCTAGTTTTAAATATAACACATAATAAATAAAACTAGAATTAAAGGAAAATAGCACGATTTAGGATAATAGTTTTGGATTAGTTTAGTTAATTATTGGGCTGAAATGCAAGAAAGCATTTAAGACAGTCCATTAAAAACCGTACATCGAGTTTTTTTAGGGAATCAATTGTAGTAATGAGATTATAAAATTAACGTTTGTAATAAATAAAAGTCAAGCATTCGCAGTTGATTGTAGTTTTATCTAAAACATGTTAGATAATTCTAGTTTTGGCTAATTACAACTAGTTTTAACCAATGCAATTGGTCAAAACAAGTATTAACTAGTGAGATCTAGTTTTAGATATAGTAAGCTAGTTTTTACCAATGGCTTCAATTAAAAATAGTCCTTACTAGTGAATTCCAGTTTTAGCTGATTCCGTGCTATAACGGTAACATGAGCATCGATATCTTAAAAATATTCAGAAAATACATAAATTTTAAATTATCTATCCTTACTTTCTGTTTAAAATCTTTTGTATTCAAATTCAAACAAAGACATGCCTTTTATGTCTTCGTCTAAACAATTCACAAGTCAAACTTTACCACAAAGACAAATAACTGGGGGATTGGGAGGCCAGTTGTTATTATGAAACAGCTATAACATTTTCTTGTTCCCGAGCAAAATCCGTCATGTATATTCTCAATCTAAGCATACTTTTCATACAAAAAATGTGCTGAAAAGTACGTTTTTCAAAGAATTTTTAAAAAAAATGTTTAATAGTTGCCAGGCCAGTCGGCGCAATGGTTAGTGTACTAGCCTTCGGAGCTGCTGGGTGCTGGGCTCTGGTTCAAATCCCGGTAAAGGCATGGATGTTTATGCTTGTAAATAAATGTTGTTATTTGTCTATGTGTTTGTGTCGTCCTTCTTTGTGTGTCTCTTGTGACTGCCTCCTCTGGCGAGCTGGGTAATGGGCTATAAAGCCTACACTCTCCCTTCTAGAGGGCGCAATCACTGTCATTTGTCATTGTCAAGTTTGATAGTTACTAGAGACAAGCCTTAAACTCTTCAAATACACATTTTTGTTCTATAAATGCCACAAAAAAAATCTGTATCACTTATTTGGAATTAAAAGATTATTTTAACAATGTTTGTAATGCAAAATGCCTTTAAAATTGACTACTAAGATAACTTTTTGAAAAGTTTAAAAAAAATTTTAAATAAATCTCTTAAAAACTCTAATATAGAAATAACCCTCGTTCAACTTCATTTTTTATAGAAATAACTGATACCTGTAATCAAAGGCTGAAAACTGATATTTCGATCTTCTTCTATCGGACCAGATCAAATTCGTAACTAATTAACGTGTTATTTGTTTGTGGGGAGGTTTTAAAAAAATGTCCCCAAATGATTACGCCAGTTCGCTAGAGGTTAAGCTTTAGCTTATTAATGTATTCTTTTTAATGTATTGATGGGTATTGAAATGGTTGGTTGGTTGGTTGGTTGATATATATTTTCAGGCTTGGGTGCTTGGTCAGAGACCCGCTTATAAACCTTCGTCAAGTAAGACAGACACAGCACACACTCATACATACGCGACAGACGCTGCCATCAATAGCGAACCACCTCCACAATTTAGGCATGTCCCTGAAGGGGAGGAAAATAGTCTCCAGTAACTGGGCCATGACCACCCACAGGACTTTTGGACCCAGCAGATATAACGAGCACTATACTCGACAAACACAAGCATGTATGCCTTAACGGGATTCGAACCCGGACCCAGAGGCTCCAAAGGCTAAAAACCTCAACCATTTCGCCGCCGGCGCCGGATCGGCTGAAATGAATTACTTTCACTGAAGTATCAATAATTTTAAAGCAAAAGCTGCTTTTAACAAATAATAAACTGTAATTTAAAAATGTAAAGAAAAACATTAATTACATTTTCACCAAGTCCTTGTAGCCCAGTCGGTATGGTGGTTTCGATCCTCGCTTGGAATGCAAGTGGGTCGGGGTTCGAATCCCGGTTAAGGCATAGATATTTGTATTGCCATGTGTACATGCGGAGAACGTGCTCGTTATATCTGTATTAGGACCGAAAATCCTGTAGGCGGTTATAGCGGAGTACCATGTTAGCAAGTTGTCTAGGGAAGATTGCCCATCCTCTCTAGAGACGTGCCTAAATTGAAAAGGTGACGCCATCTTATGGAGCAGGTGTCAGACCTCAGACTTCCAACCCTCAATGTACTCAAGGGCCTCAATGGGCCCGGGCATAGCCTTGCTGGAGAGCCCAGTCGGTTAGGCATTCGCCTAGCATGCGGAAGGTCCCAGGTTCGGGCATCGCCAAAATAGCTGCCGACCTATAAACTACCCGTGCAGAAAAAAATTTCCGACGAACAATACCCCGCGTAGAGGGAGTGCATGTTAAATATCCTTCAAAGTCCTTATGCTGCTTACGATGCCGTCCTTAACGGTTGCGTTGGGTGCTTATTCTGGTGCCGGCTCGTCACTTGAATGTGGTTCTAAAATACAACTTATGTCACCAAAAGCCCCCGTGTACCTCTAGTGCGACAATAATTCAAACTAAACTAAACCAGGCTATGCACTACAGTACAACTCACATTGAGTTTTCAGCATGTAAATTTTCTACGGAAAAGGGGGTAAATAATTTTTTATTTCGCGAGAATCGAATAAAAAAAGGTATTCACGCACAATAAACCACTTTATTCGTTATTTCAAGAAATATTCGTATTAGTTTTTTATAAGTTTTTTTTTTCAATTAGAGTGTAATCTTCATTATTTTTTCTTTCAATTTTGACGTAACAAGGCGCACGAATAACAGAGTATCTCAAAGGGGCAGCCAATCGGATCAGACGAAATTTCGTCACCTGCTCTGATTGAATAGTGAGGTTTATTTACTCAGACGTTCCCTCCGCAGATGCGCGCGCAACTGCATACTTAATATGTGGTTGACAGTAGGGGTACACGTCAACAACAACAACAAATCCTTTTACGTCTATTCCTTAGTCTTGACAAAAATAGAATTTTTTTAAAAAAAAACTGGTTAAAAATAATATTTAAATTTTAATTCTATATCCTCACTTGAAACTTTTTAATTCTTCAAAGTGGAATTCGAATTGGGAATTCCCTAAAAGAACAAAGGAGTATTTGCTGTCAATAAACAGCCAGCTCTTTTGTTACAGATCAGGTTACTTTAAGATTTTGTTAAAATGAAAAATATATATCAGAGGATATAATATTTCAAAACAATGGAAGATTATTTTATCGAACAGAATTAAATAAATTGAAAATCATAATGCTTTGCAAAAGTGAAAGTGGTGTATAGTCAAGATTACAATCTTTTAGGAGAATCCTTTACAGGGTTGTTCTGGTAGAAGTTTCGGCCGGCGAAAAGTGTCTGTGAGTTTTGAATACTAACTATTAACAATATTTTTTAATACTATGTCCACACTACGACAATAAAAATGACAAGAAATTGCGCGCGCATGGAAATACATACGCAATTTGAACCATTCGAGGTAGGTGCGCGCGCATGCTTGACCAAATTGTATATGCATTTCCATGCGCACGCAATTTCTTGTCATTTTTATTGTCGTAGTGTGGACATAGCATAAAACATACGTAAAAATCAGCCTTGAGAAAATGACTTACCTTGTAATTTACCTTCTTTTTTTCACCTGATTTTTGTAAATTGGCAGTAGGCCCAGTCTAATTTGTATGCATACACTAAAAGTAAATAAAAAGAAAGTTTGGGGGCTGTGGGGTGCCTTTTGGTTAGGATCTCGAGCTTTAGATCAGAAGGTCCCAAGATCGAGTCCCGATACCACTGAAGACCCACCGAGTATATGCAGAGTACGTGCTCGTTAAATCTGCTTGGTCCGAAAGTCCTGTGGGCGGTCATTGAACAGTTTCCCACTGGTACAGGTCAATGGAGACTATTTCCCTCCCCTTTGTATTTGAATGTGTTCAAGGTTTTCAAGGGGGAGGAAAATAGACATCCCTGAAACGGTCAAACCAAACCTCTATAACTTGACTGAGTTTTTTTTATCTATGAAAGAAAAGTACATGATGTAATTTTTCCACACCTCCTATATAAACTTCCACAAGAACTGTTTGACAAACATTAATCCATTAGCACCAAGTTCATGAGGAATAATTTCTAAAAATAACATTAGTGCTATATTTAAAGAGGTAGTGACTAAAAGTGTTGCCGTAGAATAAACTTTCATGGCACTTAAACAGCTTAACAGCTTAATTTGTTTTTACAGTGGACACAGGTTAAATTTATATGAGTGCTGGATGGTATGTTTTATTTGATTTTGGATGTTTTTTAATATGCAAGAAGGGCTTAAGTAAAGCAAGTCAAAAGATCATTTTATGCCAAGGTTCCATTATTTTAATGTCGGTAAACAAGTAGAAGGTACAACTGCGCAAAAAAAGTTTCAACCAGTGATAATTTCGGCCGTTATTGCTACCTAGAGAACATTTGGAACTTTTTTTGCTTTTGTTGATCCGCAGCAATCCGAGTTGCTTGTAAGGCACAAAAAATGCATAAGGGAGCAGTCTTTACATAAAAAAATTTACTAACTTTAATATTTCCAAAAGCAACTCACTTTTAATATATTATAATATCCGTATATCCGTATCTACATATTCCCGATATGTAGAAAAAACTTTGACCAAGGTCATAACATTTTGATAGGGCGTGTGCGCAAGCTGAGAAAATGCACAGTCCTGTGAAATATGTTTACTACAGCAGCTTTATTAAATACAGTAGAAAGTGCTGTGAATATATTTTTACAGATATTTTTACTGAGTGGTTAAAGTTATAATCAATTTGATAGGGATGAGTGATTAAGATTTTCAAGAACATGAATGAAAGAATCGTAAAAAAAAATTCCTTTAGAAGACATTTAGTGTCACTGAACTGATGTGTTACCTAACTTGAAATTATCTTTAAAGTCATATTTTTATTTCTAGTATTATTAGAATATACTTGCAGGAGTAGGAAATAAAACTTACAATTTGCCGTAAAAATTCACAAGGGTTTTCTTTTTTCGATTTTTATTGTTTCTTTGTATTAAAAGGTATAATATTTTTTTATTAAAAGGTTAAATAAAAGGTTTAGGTTAAGTTAATTATTTGGTTTTGTAAAAAACATTAATATACAATGTATTTTATAGTTTGAAAACAATGATTTTTTTTTGTTACATAATCCTTTTCTTAAAGTTACGCACTATCCCGTTGTTATAATAATTTCAACAAAGACAAAACTTCATTACACACGAATCACCAAATGAAAGAAACGTGTATAATTCACAGAAAATCATCCGTATACACTTCTCTATTCATTAAATTGTAGAAGGAAAAATTGTAGAGGGAAATTTTCCAATTTACTTGAACCAGTTTTACATTTAGTGATTCATTTAAAGATCCCCATTTCCATTCATGGCTATCGATATGTGTATACATTGAAATCACTGATTAAACCCTCATTGCAATTCTGAATCTGTTCTGAAATTGTTGTTACAACAACTGTCAATTGTGTATGATGAAACCGGGATTTTGACGGTGGCGATTTATCATAAAGGATTTCAAATATTTGCAATTGCCAACTTGCAAACTTCAAATTTGATGCCTCATTCCTGATTCACTTAAAATTCGAACAGGGCTGTAGCATTTTGCGTAAAATTTGGTTATTATTACATGTTTGCATCGAAATAAATACAGGGTGGCGCAAATAAAAGTGGCCCCAACATAGAGGTAAGAATGCATTGAGATGCTTGGTGAGAAAAACCATTGAAGCCATCTTAACCCTTTCCTTACTGAAGCGCGCCAAAACGGCCGAACAACTAAGGATTCGATAATGTTGTCCCCATCGAATATTACGAGGAAGCAAAAATCTTTCGTAGCGAAAGGGTTAAAGCTTCAAATCGAAATAAACGATTACTCAAGTGGTGCGATAGCTTCAATTGGCAAACCTGTTTCAAGACGGCTCTTTATGAAAATTTTGGTTCTTGCAATCAATTTAGAATGTATTGCATTTACGGAAACAAAAAGGTCCGATTCTCTAGAATAAATAACAGCCAAATAATCATTAGTGTTGGGTTTATATTGCATTCCAACCAGCTTGTCAAGTCATATCGTAATTGCCGGCTTTTTCAATACCACCTAGATTATAAGGCCGAAGAACTAAGCAACACAACGTCATACTAGTAGACCAATTTCGATTTGTTGACCAATAACGTCGGATCTTAAGATGACGTCGCATTTTGATTCATCTTATCTTAAAAATTTATTCAATTACAAGATCTAGTCACGAATGATCATTGGTCAAAACCACAGAATCGGTCCACTAATATGACGTCAAGCATTTAGTTCGCCGGTCTTCTAATCTAGGTGGTATTGCTAATATTCGCCAAGCGTTTGTTTGGGCTTATTATTGAAGCGATCAATAGTTTCACTTAGCAAACCTGTTATTGTATTGGTTTTTGACTTGGAAACATTTCTGTCGTATTCTTTTCTCCACGTTGAATCGGCTTTTATTTGCACCAACCTATCTTTCAGCACACTCTTCAAGTTCACATCTTATTCATAACTCTATGTTAGGTTAGGTTTGAATTATCGTCGCACTAGAGCTACACGAGGGCTATTGGTGACGGGCGTCGTATTTTAGAACCACAGTCAGGTGACGAGCAAACACCTGAATAGGCACCCAACTCAACCGTTAAGGGCGACATCGTACGCAGCGTCGGGACTTTGAAGGATATTTAACGTGCACTCCCTTACACGGGGTATTATACGTCGGACATTTTTGGCTGCATTGACCGTTTATAGGTCGGCAGCTATTTTGGCGATGCCCGGACCCGAACCTGGGACCTTCCGCATGCTGAGCGAGTGTTTAACCGACTGGGCTCCCCAGCCCCTCATAACTCTATGACGGGGCCACTTTACTTTGAGCCACCCTGTATTATCACCCCTATTATCTCTGGAGCTGCAACGGATCTCTACTTCTGATACAAGTTAGCCATTTTACGAAAGCAGAAGGACATGCGCAGTATCAAAAATGAAGCAATTGGCGTCGAGTTTAAAACTTGATCGTCAAACGATAATGACTGGCTGTGTTAAAGCTAATAAAGAAATCTAGAAATAGACAGCCGGAGACGATTACAGTACATTACATAAAAAAGGCCTGTCCGTGGCCGAGTGGTTTAGGCATCAGCTTTAGGATATTCAACCTTCTCAAGTTCGAATCCCACCTACTGCCAGTCATCCTATACATCGGATATCTGTACTGGAATGAGTAGAAAAATCCAACTCGTGACGGATGGCCCGAGTACACTGGGACAGACGTGCTCGTTAAATCTGTGGAGTCCAAAGTCCCGACGGCGTCAGCGTGCGATGTCGCTCGAACTTTCGTTGTGTGCCCGCTCAGGTGTCGACCTCGTCACTTGACCAGGGTTCTAAATTACGAAGCGTTATTGGCTCTGTTAAAGCTCCTAACGGAGGCTAGAAATAAGCAGCAGGAAACGATTACATTATCCATTACATAAAAAAAGATACTGATATTAACAGAGACATAACATAGAGTGGACTGCGCATTGGCAAACCTAAAGTGTCCTAAACATCTAACTTACACAGTCACATGACTGTGTCGCATCTATGGCGAGTTTACCATTTGGCGAGTTTTTCCACAACGACCTGAACACAGAGGCCGACAATCTAATGTTATGATAAAGAAGCTTGGAAAGGAGCAAGGATGAATCGCTAGTATTTTAAGATCCTCTTAATAGATATCAGATTATATCTTTGATTTTGTGAGTCTATTTAAGATTACTTGAACAATTGAATGTGGACTCTTTATTAAAAATTAATTTAAAAGAACATTAGTAGGTTTATGTAGAGTGTTGCTGTAATATAAGTTGGTAATTGACATGGTGAACATTTTCTGCCGTCTCTATAACTTTCGTTCTAAAGGTCCGATTTAAAAAAAAAATCAATTTTTTTTTAAATATTGCTTCTTCCTTTATTTCACCTGGAATAAATCAACTTTCTAAAACACATCAATATATTCCAAATTCAGCAAATGTTCTACTTTTTAAATATAAATAACTCAAACACGATTGCAAAAACAGGTTTCGTTTTGACCAAATTGTAAAAAAATATTCTACTTCTAAGCTGTCTAATGTTCAGACCATTAATTTAATTGACTTGGCCCAAAATATTTATTATAATTAGAGTTCTAACAACGTTGATTTAATCATGGATATGATTCTTCAGTATAAAAGAGCTTTTAGAATAAATTCCCTCGATAGAAATTATAGTTTATGAAGAACACACAATTACTAAAAGTATGCAGAACTAAATAAATTTTACCCGTGAAGTGTGACTAATCCTTTTTTATACCCCTCTTTACAATTAGGAATTCACAAGCATTTGGCATCTTGCACAAAACGTTACTGAATTAAGAGTACAACATTCACGATTCATGCTCAGAGATTAAAAGAATGTAATTAAATATATTTATTATAAAAGCCAAAAGAGAAAAATACCAACAATGCTCAAAAAATCGTCTGCAAAAACATTAAAAAAAAACTCAAGCTGCCGTGATTGGTAGAAACCCACGTGACTTGGGTATTGATGGTAGTCTCCACTTCGGTTTGCTAGCTGATATTCAGGTCTGGCGACAATTTGGAATAGTTCGTAACGAAACAGTAGCGTTAAGTTGCCATATGTAGCAACCTTTCCCCTCTTGGCGATTTATGATGTTTAGGACATAATGCTAATCTGCAAGGGATGGCGGTTTTCCAGAAAAAACCGGTTTTCCATTTTCCATCGGTTTTTCCCTAAAAAACCGGTTTTCGATTCCAAAGGGCCTCATACAAAAAAACCGGTTTTCAGTCAAAACCGGGAACACCGGTTTTTTGAAAACCGGTTTTGGTTTTCCATCCATAAGCTGCTTTACTATTAATGCGCAGTCCACTCTATGTTATGTCTCTGGATATTAAACGTAAATAAAAAGAACTAAAAGCCAACGCCAAAGATGGAGAAGTAGCCAAATAATGAACTCTGGGAATTTGGCAGTTTTCGTATATTTTAACATTGAACTGGCTATCCAGTATGTATCATAGATTGCTGCGTGTTTGTTGCCTTTACATTATTCAAACCTTTATCAAGAAATATATTAATAAACAATTATATTCTAGTTGAATACGTATTTTATTAAATATAATGTTAATGTATATTTAAACTATCCTAATTTATGAAATGAACGGGAACAATTTCTTAGAAATTAAAAAGTAGTTAATGGTAAGTTAACTGGTGCAATCTTTCAATGTCCAGATTTGAAACATTGTACAAGATTTCTTACTGCAAATTTTCGTAAGGATATTTGATATTATACTTCAATATTTTTAAATAACTTTAAAATTAATAATCGAAACCACATAATTATATTAAACTTTTTACGAATTCATAAAGCAATTGCTAATTCATGTTGTAATGAAATTCATTTTATATCTTCTTTCAAAGAGTTTTCAGAAAACACATTTTTATGCTGCTGTATTAAATGAAGGTAATAGTTTTAGAGTGTATACAAACGTTGATTATTTATTACAAATAACTCAAATGAATTTTAATGAAACGAATAATTTAGCAGAAACCTATAAAAGTCTGAATATAATTAAATTAGTACTCATCCGGGAAGTAGGATATGAATTATTATTGAAATTATGTTAAATTATATTCTTTTGTAATACCTGCAATTAAATTTTATATCTCTATGTTAAAGAAAAAAAAAAGAAAGCCTTAATTTGGTCTGCACGGCACAACTTTTATACAAAGAACTCTATAAAAAGAACTTTTACTGATCATAACAAATGCTGTAAACTTCAAACTAACGAAATATTTTTTATTTCAATTAGTTTATTAATTAAAAATTAAAATAAGCAAAAAAATCGACATATATGACATATTATAATTTAACCCCTCAAAATTATATATTTTTAATCACAGCTAAACTTAACACTTTACCTACGGGCGTCGACTGACCCATAGACTAAGAACACTCTAAGTTTCAAACTCTCATTGGAGAATTTCTACATTGAAATTGACATAGAAACTAGCGCGCCCCCTTTGTGTCTAAGGGAACTAATGTAATGGTTTCTGGCTGCCTATTTGCAGTCACCTTTAGGAGATTTAACAGAGCCAATGACATCTCGTAATTTGGAACCCTTATCAAGTGACGATAGGGATCTATTTTTTACTACAACTTATTTTCGACTTTATTTTTGAATATATACAGCTACTCATTGACTTTTATATCCCTCGTAGGCCCATCCTCAAGATATTTGACCTTGTGCTTCTTTTTCTCCATTAATAAACCTACAGACTGACTACGCTTGTCATTTTAGACATGGTCCCCCAAAGATCCAAAAGTGATTCGATTGAATAACTCGTCAAATATTCATCCAAATGTAACAAAAACTTAGATTTAGGGGTTTTCGAGGGTTTTTCACATTTCTAAGTAATTAAAGTTGGGTGTTGCTATTGAAAATTTTAAAGTTCGTAACATTTTTAATATTAAGACGGACCCTTATGCAAATTTTGTGTCATGCAATTAACTCAAAATGTTATTTGTTCACATAGTCAAAAAGGTCCGATGTAAAAGGATGACTAACGGTTGAAATAATCACTAGTGGGTAACTTTTTTTTTAACAGAGAACATTCCGGAGAAACAGTAACCCTACAATTGAAGAGCTGAGTGGAAGAACGTGCTAAGTGACATTTTTGAAAAAATTGAGATTTTTGTGTTAATGTTTATGTTATTACCTTCTTTAAACATAACAGCCTTCAATTTTTTAGAAAACATTCGGTTTCGTACGTTTTTCGTAAACGAAGTTGGTAGGTGCACGCGTTTTCGTCTTTTTTTCAATGGAAGAAAGTGCTAAGGGCTCTTAGCATTTTTTCCCTCCGAAATCGACCGATTCCGGAACGATCGTTTAGAGGAAGAAAGTGCTAAGTGACATCGTTCGCGGAAAATTTCGACTTTCGCTTGCATTAATAGCAACAAAAATGGTTCTTTTGTACTTTTAATGAAAAAGAATTGAACAAAATATAATTAATATTTACTAATTAACTTTATTTATAAAATATAACCAATGAAATAAAATTTATATTGCTTAAAACCTGGGTTTTTAGTGCATTTAGCAAACAGGAGAAAATGCATTTTTATTTTAGAATTATTCGAAGTTAAAGATTTCGCATTTTAGAAAATATCGTCTGATTTTTAAGTCTTCTTATTTTTTATTCTAATAAACAAAGTTCACCTCAGCAGTGAACAGATGGTATCATTAAAATAAAGTTGCACATGCTCTATGGAGATCGCAGTTCGCGTTAAAACAATATTGCATCCATGAACATTCAAAGCAACAGGTTTCTTAAAACAATGAATTATGGGTACAGAAATCGTTTAAAGCCATTTTACGTTTGATCTCTAAAGCTATCGAACGCAGTTTGAAGAATGTCCTAAACTCCTAAAATTATTAAATTGGAATTAAGAAGCAAGCGGAAAGCTGAATTTTTACTTGAACTTGCATGCGAATAGCTGCTTGTATGGTAAGTACAAATTTAATTCAGATATTGCTTTTTTTATGTGAAACTAAAATATTTTTAGTATAATTGATGTAAAAATAAAGTAACAAAGTATAAAACGTTATAAGTTCTTAATATTTACTAAAATATCGATGACTTTAAAAAAGTACTATGCATCACGATTGTAAAAATAAAATGTTTAAACGATCATGTTCTATTGCTGTAGAAATTCTGTAATTTAAAGTATCTTTCTTAAAATTGATTAAACCCTTAATTGAAAAGAGAAAGGAAAACGTAAATATCCTTAGGAACTATGTCTCGCCACACAACTTGTTTTAACTTTTATTTAATATCAGAGTTTGTTTTTAAATTCAATTATTCTAATCTAAAAACTATTTAAAAATTTATTTTGCGAAAACTTACATCTTTGAATTTAATATTTATTTTATTCGCATGCATTTATGTTTCCTTTACTATCTTTTTGTAAACTTTAAAAAAAGTTTACTTGTATTATTATTATATTAAGTATTTAGTTTATAATTTCAGTGATGTTTTTTTTTTAATATTTTCAATTATAAACTTACTCATCTAACATTAAGCAAGAAGTTCTAAAATAACCTATATAATTACAGATTAATAAATCAAAATGCTCATTTAAAAGTCATTATATACCTTATAAAGTATTTTCAATAACTTTCAAACCTAAAAAGTTCTTTGGCAACTACTCCGTTCACATGCATAATATTGTAGAAAACTTTATTTTCACGTCCGACTAGCACAGGGAACACTTGTATCAAATTTGAAATCCGTATCTATTTTCGTTATTCAGCAATACGTTTAAAACCAAAAAAAATTATAGCAGCACTTCTTGCGCATGCGCAATTTTTTCGAAAACCTTAATATGACTTCCAACATGAACTACGAACTCGTGTACTAAATTTGAACTCCGTAGATCTTTTATTTCGAACTGTAAAGTAGTTTCAGACAGACAGACGGATCAATGTAAAAAAAAACAATATTTTTTTAGAATGTGCACCCTCCCAAACGTGTAGAAAGCACAAAACCTTCATTTTGTATTATTGAACCCATCGCAATACTTTTATTACCTTATATTTTATATTAGGTAATTGATAGTGATAACTTTAAAAATTGGACGGGTATACAAAAGAAGTTTGGGGGGGGGGGGATAGCATGACGTACGGACAGAAACAAACTAACAGTCAGACCTACAGGCAGGTGGCCAAATACTTTTCATTGTGGTCATCTAAATTTTTACGTTCGAACCAAAAAAAAAAAAGAATTTTTACAATCAGGCACTTTGGATCGGAAATTGAAAGGGGTATGGACGGACTGACAAAATGATGGACGGACAGGCAAACTATTAAAAAGTATAAAAGATATCTGTGAAGATCTGTCTTTCAAACAAAAAAAGAATTTTGAAAATCGGAATGTTAGAACAGGAGTTATGACACTCGTATGCATCAAATTTACCTAAAAAATGACACTTAGCACTTTCTTCCACTAAACGACTGAAAAAATCTGAAACATTTCGGAGGAAAAACATGCCAAGTGCAGGAGGCGTCACGCGCGTTTCGTAAATGACGTGTTATTACGTAACGTACGGCTAAGCCAAAAGACAACAAACATTTTGAAGAACTAAACTAAAATATCATGCAGAAAAAACTATGATTTTGTTAATTAGAGAAAAGTTGCAAACCAAAAACTTTGAAGCTCATTATCTCGTTTTCACCTTTTTGTCACTTAGCACGTTCTTCCACTAAGCTCTTCAATTGAAAGTACAATTATGTCAATCAACAAATCAACCTTTAATAGTGTTTTAGTTGCTTTCGACACGTTAGAAGAGCTAGGCATTAGATTAAGTTGCTGGTCTAGAAGATTTTTAGTCTACGGGTCAGTCGACCCCCGTAGGTAAAGTGTTAATAACTGAACTTACTTTTTTCACGTATCCTTAATGTCACTTAGTACTTTAACATTCCAACCGCACTCTGTCGGTGAGAAACAGTCGCCTAGATCAATAGTTCCCACAGAAACTTTACTAAGTCATCTTGACCTTACGCCTTTTCGCACGAATAAACTTAAATTTGATTGGTCAGTGAAAGAGAGCTGTACATCCCTCCAATCTATCATCTCCCAATGTCTAACTGTTAAATAAAAAAGACTTCTACTTCAAAGCTTCCCTGTCGACTTATTTTACATACAGGGTGGTTATAAAATAACGCTCGCTATTCGGAGTGGTCTGTAGCTTGAATGAATAATCCAAATGCATCAAAAATTGAGACACGTACTAATCAAGAAGGGGGGGGGGGGATCATAAAAAAGACAGAATCCTAAAAAATAATCATAAAAAAGAAACTCGTCTCTTGACCAGGGTTCCAAATTACGAGGCGTAACCAATTATGGTCAATTACGGCCAACACAGCTAATTACGAATCGTAATTTAGAACCCTGGTCAAGAGACGAGTTTCTTTTTTCAAAAAGAATGGAATCATAAAAAAAAAAAGAAACTCGTCCCTTGACCAAGGTTCTAAATTTCGAGGCATGGTCAATTACGCCTCGTAATTAAAACCCTGGTCAAGTGACGAGTTTGTTTTTTATGATTCCATTCCCCCCCCCCCACACACACACACACCTTCTTGATTAGTAAGTGTCTCAAAGTTCACCCTGTATATACCAAACATTAACCCTTGCTTCAAGTATTCTGGCGCAAAATTTACAGGCGAACTCCAATTTTTTAATTAAATGTAGTATAAGCAGATTATTAAAAAGTGTTTTTGTTTTTAAAATTATAATTATTTTTAGTTTAATAATCAAATAAGCCAAAAATGATCATATTTGGATCATTTTTAATTAGAAAATCGTAAGTGCGAATTTAGAATTTAAATTAAAAAAATCTAAGTTGGATATCGAATACTTATCGTAACCCAATTGCCTTTTCATATTTTAAAAATGTAGGATGCTATGTAATAATATTTTAACTGAACTTCTTAAATAAAAAATCGATTAAATGCTTAATAGCATCTTCATTTACTATTCTTTTTAACTAATTGATATCAGACATGGTTATTTTTCATTTTGAAAGGCTATTTTTTTCTTCTAATATTCATTTTTAAAGTGGTGAATCAAAATGGTTAATTTAAAATTAAGTGCCTAATTTAGTTCTAAAGCATTTTTAAATCTTTTTTACCATTATAATAAGTACCCTTAGTGAAAAAAAAGTAATAAGATGTTTAATTATAGCTGCTAAATTCATTACCGCGATAGTTCACTCATGCTTGATAATTAAAATCAATCGCTAATTTGTGTTAAAACCACTGTGGTAAATAGATAAGTGGTTAATTAGATAACTTCGTGCCATAACACGTTTGAATTATTTAAGACTTAACACGTTCTTTCATGTTGACCAAATATGCGTTCACACAATTCCCTTTCATAATTTAAATTTTACGCCAATATAATTTATAATTATTGAAAATAATTAATGTGTTTTTCGTCATATGATTGACTGAGTTATTTTATTTGCGATTTGAACAGTGCTTTTTAATTGGTTAGGTTAGTTTGAGTCATCGTCACACAAGACCTACACGATGTCTATTGGTGACGAGCGTAGTAATTTAGAACCATAGTCAGGTGGCGAGCCCTCACCTGAGTAGGCACTCAACACAGCCGTTAAGAGCCACATTGTGGCTTTGGGTAGTGGGCTTTACCGCATTTAAAGTGCACTCCCACCATACGGGGGATTATTTGCTGGACATATTTTGGCTGCATGGGCCGTTTATTGGTCGGCAGTTATTTTGTCGATTCCCTGACCCGAACCTGGGACCTTCCTCATGCAAGGCGAATGCCTTAACCGACCGGGCTCCCCAGCCATCACATTTTCCCACTATTATTATATTTTATTGGTATATTCCCACTCCATTTGAGATGTATTTAATAGGCGTTAAAAAAACTACGAAAAACGAAAAAGATAATAGGATGTTTGACAGTATCGCTAAAATACCTTCCAATGCTAATTAAATTATAGTTTGAACTCAAATATAGCAAACGTGTATGTTGTTTTACGAAATAAATCTTTAAATAATTAGTAAAAATCACTTTCAGATGGCTTTTTTTTCATCGGTACGTCACGTGATCACAAACACGTCGATTTGGCTGACGTCACTAGTATGTATAAACAAACCGGTGTGATGCATTTTTTGTTTGTTATTTAACTGGTTTTAATCTAACTTACTATTAAAATAAGAATTATATAGAAAATGGGTGGATGTTTTACACACAGAAGCGGATAGTTAAAATTTGCTTAAAATAGATTCCAAAATGGTGTTTCAAAATTTGTTTATAGTTACTAGTGACATCAGAGATACCACGTGACATCCACAAGGCTTTTTCGAGAGTTATTTTTCGTCCTAATTTTATTTTTTTCCCTTTTTATGGGGTATTTAAAAAAAAACACTGGTCTAATATTTTTGGCACAAGAGTATTTTAAGCCAATAAAAAGATTTTAGTCAAGTACCCTATTGTTAAAAATAGAAGTGTATAAAGAAATTGAAAAGATGATCTCGTTATCTTAATCGCATAGGAAAATATAGAGCTTATTTCTATGAAGAAACAATAAAACTGCTAAGGCCGTTTTAATAAGTTGCTTTTTTTTATTGAAGCCTACAACTTATGAACACAAAATTAATAAAAGGGTTTATACTTCAAACTAGAGGATTAACTCTTTTTAGCCCTTCCTTAATGAATTTTTTACGAGTCCCCAAGGACTTCGTCTACTTTTTAGAAAAATATGAGCAAACTTTCGTTAATTTAGAGAATATTATAGCTCTTAAAAAAACATCTATTTCCAGGTAAATGTCATCATATACAATATTTAACTTATATTTATGCAGAAAACTCTCTTACGAAAAAGATGTAACTTAGACATATTTTTTTTAGCCTACTTAATTTTTTAGCTTCGAAGGAATTAAAACAAGGAAATCTACAAGAACTATTAAAAAAATCTTACTTTCCTGTTACTTTAATGCTCATTGAAATTCTTATAGAAAAACCAAGTAGGTCCGTAACAGTTTCTGTGACCTACAACCAATTCTACACAAAATTTATATACCTTAGAAAAAATCGCATTTAGTGCTAATTTAAACTTTTGAAGGACAAAACCAACAATTTTCTTTAGCAAAATCATAGTTATATTCATGAGTCATATCATCATTATAGTTTATTAACAAAAAAAATCTTATTACAAGTAGAATGCAGAAAAAAATATTTACCCAAGTCACTTAACCCTTTCAGTCCCACTGACAATTTGGCATCATCATTTTAGAATTTTTTTTTCTGATCGTCCATAGCCATTTATGATATCAAAAAGCACATCATTCGATTCTTCAAACTTTTTTCTATTGGAAAATATATTTTTATTAATCACAATAGATGTCAGTCCCATTATTATTTTTTAATTATAATCAGAAACATATGATGCCAAATGACATTACTGGGACTGAAAAGGTTAAACGAAAAATTTTTTTTCTGTTAAGTATTATTATATTTAACTATACGGAAATCCGATTTCTTGATACGGTTCGCGAAATTATTTTCTTCAAAAATAAAAAGGAAACAAGGCTCAATGGAAAAGATTGAAAAGGATTAGGGATCAACGCAACAGAATTAAAAGAGCGTCAGAGAAAATACGGGATTTCGTCTCCATTTCCAATCGACATGTTGTCTTTGTTCGTTCCGAAGAAGCTCCAAATTTATTTCTTTTGTTTTAAGGTTGAATAAGAAACTGGGTCTCCATAGCAAAGTGTATCAGTGTTAATCCAATGGAGGAAAAAAATATTTTCTGTGCCACATTTCTCCGACTATATTGAATCTTTTTACAAACGGATTTTTTGTGTGATAAATGCAGCTGACTTACAGGTCCAAACAATCCCACAATTGGTTTTAATTTTTTTTTCTTAAATTTTGTATAAATATTTGCACAAAAAGTATTCGAAGCCATGAAAAAAAATCAGATTGTATAGACCTGTAAGTTATCAACATTTATTATTTAAAAAAAACGTTTGAAAAAATATTCAATACAGCCGGAGAAACGTGGCAAATTAAATAGTTTTTTTTCCATTGGATTAACACTGAGGCACTTGAGTTTGAAGACCCGTGGTCCCCAGCGCGCTTATTCCCCCTTAAGAAATAGCTTTTTTTTAATTGTGAATGAAGACATGGGATTTCGAAGAATTGAATTCAGAAAAGGATTTAGTCGCACGCGTGGAAAATCTATTTATCTTCATTTTTGTATGGCGGATAATTAGATTTTGCGTCGGTGTAACTAATTCCACGTATGAATAGTTATAGTGGTTTCAAAGTTAATTTTGTTGAATTTTCTTGAAAAGACCACTTGGGCTGTTGAGCACGAGCAATTCATTGAAGAAAAGGTTTAATCGCTTTCAAAGATGAAAAGAGGAAATTAAATATTTTCGGATGCTCTGAAAATCCCTTGATGAAAGGATGGTTTAAAATAACAAAATTAAACTGAGACACTGCTAAATAGTTAAATTATTTTTATAATGAAAGTGCATGTGGTTTATTTATTTTAACTACATCTACTTAGTATGCATTTATATCATGAACCACATATATGAATTTCTATAATTATCGACATATGTTGTTACATATGGCATTTATTGGAAATTCAATCCATAAATACAGGCAACCCACGTGACAAAAGGTAAGACAAACAACTTTAGATATAACAGAACAGAAAATATAACAGAAACATTAACAAGAGAAATATGAAAAAAAAAACAAGAACGATTAGAAAATAACAATTTAGCAGTAACAATTGAAGCATGGAACTATAGAGAAAACAAGTGCCGAACACAAAACAAAATGATATCTTTAAAAGTGTCATTAGTTCATTAGGTCCCTTGCGTTCCAGTATAGTTTACAGATGTCTCCACGGTTCTGGGATTCTTGGTCAAGGCCGGGGCAAAGGAGAAGATGCTCAGCATTCATAGTGCCCTCTCCGCAGATTTGGCACACGTCTGTCGCAAGGATACCTATTCTTTTTAGGTGTTCTGCAAGGCAATCATGCCTGGTCCGAATTCTGAAATTAGCCACAGCTTCCTTACGAGGCCTGTGGCTGATTATCGACAGATATTTTCAGGCTTGTGTGCTTGGTCAGAGACCCGCTTATAAACATTCGTCAAGTAAGACAGACACAACACACACATAAGTGAAAGATGCTTCCATCTATCGCCACCTCCGCAATTTAGACATGTCCCTGAAGAGGAAGGAAATAGTCTCCAGAGACCTGTACCAGTGGACTCGGTGGGTCTTCAGTGGTATCGGGAGTCGATCGCGGGATCGTCCTATTCCGCGAACGAGGCCTTAACCACTAGGATACCCACGGCCCTCAATATGTATACTAGACATGATTAAATCCGAAAATCATTAAAAATCAAATTAAGATTTTAAATAAATGAAATAATCCTATAAATAAAATTACTGAGCTTTTACGTTACGTGCTACCGTTGAAATATCTTTCAACCCTTTAAATAACAAACCAGAAATTTCATTATAAATTTTAACGAAAACCAGATATAAATTTAAAAATTTATAACAACCATCACAAACCAATTTACTGTTCGAGCTTAAATGGAAACCCAAAGATAAAAAAAAAAGGAACGAATTTTAAAATAAATTTTTTATATGTAATAGTTTATAGGCCAGTAATTACTTTTTAAGAAATTGAAATTCGAGAGTTACCTGTAAAGTTTAAATATTTGTTGCCAATGGGAGTGTTTTTCAGGGTAAAATTTAAAAAAAAAAAGATATTTTTAATTTTTTTAATGCAAAATTCTAAGGCGTTGTACAGGGTGAGGCAAACAAAACCGGCCCCGAGGTGGAGATAAGAATACGACAGAAATGTTGCCAAGTCAAAAACCAATACAAAAACAGGTTTGCTAACTGAAGCTTTTGTTCGCTTCAATATTAAGCCCAAACAAACCCTTGGCGACTTATTTGCCGGCAACTACGCTATGGTTAGAAAAGCTAGTTGAAATGAACGATTAACAAGGTTTGTGGGGCTGATCAAAAAAGTTCCCCCTTGAGATTATTTCGGTTGTTATTTATCCTAGAGAATCGGACCTTTTTGTTTTTGGTAATACAAAACATTCTAAATTGATTGCAAGACACAAAATTTGCATTATGGGACGCCTTTATACAATACGAACCAAGATCTGAACTCACCACTAGTCTATGAGTAGCTCTAATGTGAAGCTAATCCGATCCAACCAATGCAAAAACATGTTTCAGGCGGCTTCAAGATTTTTTCTCGCCAAGCATTTATACGTATTCCCATCTCTAGATCGGGGCCGGTTTTGTTTGCCTTCTATACATAAACCTATCTCACTTCATTTTTTGTTATCTTAGTTCATGAGTCTATTCTTTACAAAAACCAACTTCGATTTACATTGTATTTTAAAGTAAATTTTTTTTTAAAAAAGTGTTAAATTAGTTTTCCGAAAACGCGAGGCTTTTTAAATTAGCATTATCACAGAATATTCATAGCTTTTTTTAAATGTATTTTCACAAAGAACGTGCAGATTTTTTACTTCATATTACGTAATAAAATTGAAGACGGTTTAGGTATTTTAAATGCAGCTTCAAAATTCATACACTTTAAATTTGTATTCGTCAATTTAACAAAAATGTATTTTCAAGAACATAGTTTAAAGAAGATAAAATGTTAAAACCAGAACTACAAAAAAACTTTATTTAAAAAAAACTAGTGTCTTGTAATATAACTGAAACTAAAAAATAATAAATTCAGCTTCAACTATATATTTTTCCTTTTGGCAATCAGTTTTTAATTTATTTCATTCAAACAACAATCTAAAAAATAATTAGGTACTTTTTAACAAACTTTCTATTGTAATATTCACTTTTAAACTGTATAAACACCAATTGCAATATTTTTTATAAAAAAAATATAACGTAAAAAGACTTAACAAAAATAACGAATACAAAATTTAAAAAAATGAATTTATTCATTAACTATATTCGTGCAACTCATTTTACAATAAAAAAAATTCTATAATTACCACCAATTTTTGGGAAACTCACTTTTTAAATTACTTTTGTCACCATATGTTACCAGAAAACTTCCATTTTATGTTCTCGCCTCTATTATAATTTCGAGGATTTAATTCAAATTTTTTCGCACTGGAATGCAAGAGAGCGTAAAGGATTCTAATGGAAAACGAACAATTTCGTTTCTATTGCTTATACTTCCATAACTAAGTGCGCACCTTGGCGTCATAATTAAACCGCGATAACAGCGAAATGTCCTTTATTAAATTACCCAAATTTGGATTTCATGGAGTGCGTTTACTTCAAGCTCTACGAATTTCATTAGAATGGTCTTAATTAGTTTCGTTTCTGCATAGTTTTATTTTTATGAGGTTTATTATTTCATTTATGTTGTATGAATTAAACAATGAAGCAATTTTTGCGTCGCATATCATTGCGTCATGCAACTATGGGACATAACAAATTATTAATTACGTTATCTGTATATTATACCACTAGTGTCTCCCTCGTAAGCCCAAGATCACGGGTTCGTGGCCCGGCTGAGTCGTCGGATTTTCTGGATGTAAAAAACGTGGGACTCATGTCATATGATTATGCGGCATTTAAAAGATCTCTGGAGGGCCCATTCGGCTTGGGTTCCCTCGTCCAAATTAAATATCGGCATACTTTAACATCCACACAGAGCTCAGAGTCATTGTAATATGGTGCCTTAAGAAAATGGCCCTCTGTTCTAGGGAATATGCCGAGTCTGCAAAGACTTGACCACCAATATTACAGCCCGATTAGAGAAAAAACATTATACCACTATATAAATTTATAAATATGAATCATTATTTCAAGCGGTTCTATGAACAAGCACACAAGCTGGAATATATATGTATCATACCATACCATACCATACTATCATTATTTCGAGTTTGTTATTTTGTGCCTGAAATAACATGTGTAGACAAATGTAGTTACATTTTTTTTAATGATCGCTGTTTTATTTATTAAACATAAGTTATAAACATTTTTATGGTTTCTTTATGCATGAAATGTGAATTGTGAGCTAGAACTTCAAACTCTGACTGAGAATTCATTAAAAAAAAATAAATAAAGTTTAAATACGTGTATGTTTACATATACCCATCCCTCACCTTAACAACTCTTTATTTTCATTTAAATTGCCTATTTACCCTTAAAGGCAGCTTTCCTGCAGTCTTACAGATATTCATTTCTTCACTCCACTGGTTAAGCTGTTAATTACTGGTGTGCGTGTTTGCGTGTGTGCAAGGCTGATTTGTAAGGCAATGCCCATCACAGCAAGATACCGTCAAGTTACGATAGCAGAAGTACGTGATTGTGTCTATACTCCGACCAGATTTGTTTTAAGGATTAAATTTTTAAGCCTTAAATCATCATTAAATTTTCATAATTCATATTTTATTGACTTTGAATGGTTAAAGACATATATTTCCACACATACGTGACAGATGCTTCCATCTATCGCGCGCCACCTCCACAAATTAGACATGACCCTGAAGGGGATGGAAATAGTCTCCAGGGACCTGTACCCGTGGGAAACTTTGCAATGACAGCCCACAGGTTTTTTGGACCCAACTGATCTAACGAGCACGTACTCCGCATATACTCGACAAAATACCAACATCCATAACCACAAACACAAACATCCATGCCTCATCGAGATTTGAGCCCGAACCCAGAAGCTCCCAGAACCCTAGCATCCTAACCGTTTTGCCGCCGGGTCAACTTTATTGACTTTACTTTTGTTTGAAAAACTATTTAAAAAATGGAGAAAATTTGCATATTTTTAAAGCTAAATAGTTGAATAACAAACTTAACTGTATAGCAAAATGCAGAACCATATACCTATGCAGGTTTTGCCACCATAATTATGTCGCCATGTTTAAAAATAAAACTTACAAACTTTTTTTAATATTTTAAAATACCACTATGATTTTTTTTAAATTTTCGTAAGTTGAGACCAAATATCCCCTAATGCAAAGCTAATAATTTATTAATAGGAAATTTTAGCGGTGGTAGAGGCGACCATTTTTTTTTTATTTTTTTTTGTCGTGTATATGACGTTGCCGAAAAGAGGACCGTCATAGAGACGACACAAAAAATGGTCGCATCTAACACCGCTAAAATTTCCTATTAATATAACCATTTTACTAAGGATGTATAAAGTGGAGATTAAAAAGCAAGCTTCTAGCCATTTAGACAATTTCTACAGAAAACGTGAGTATAATCCAAACTCTGAGCTTATAAAGTCAACGCAAATATCTACTAAAATATGCATCATGTACTTCATTTAAATTGTAAATGAGGTTCAGCAAAGCATGCCTGTTTTACGCCTGTGGTCAAATCGTTATCAGCTTCAACACTACCACGAAAATTATGTCATCATGAGACTTCTCAAACGATATTGCGATAGCTATTTGCTTTGCTTAGTACTTTAAATTTTTATCAGGTTGAAATGAGTTTTGTTGGCAAAAAAATTAGAAAATCGATATTAATATTCGCTACTCCTCGGCGTGACAACCCATTACTGGGCCAAGGCCTGCCGTGTCCATATCAGCTTTCGTGATCTAGAGCTCTGAGGTGCTAGGCATATGTCCCGGTAAGGTGGTCAGCCTCACGCGGAACCCCTCAGTGTTTAGTTCCCAAGCATGCCTAGTACCCATTTTATCGACCCACTCAATGAATGAAAGGATGATTAATATTCTATGAGTTTAAAATATGTTAACTTTTTTTATGCGAAATATGTTTGTCTTGTAAACTATTATTTTTAATCATCTTTTGAAATTGACATTTAATATTTATCATGTATATGTATATTATATATATAAAATAAATATCATATAAAATGCATACCATATAAATCATACACATTATCATTGCAAAAACACCATTTTTATAGCAGACCACAAACGTCCCAACTTCATTTACCCAAACAATTCGATGCTCCTTTCCAAATTAAACAAAACTTCTTTTAATGAGTAACTATTCATCTTCTGCCCGATTGAACACAATGAAGTCTAACATCCATCCACCGCATTCGTCATTTCCCTCGTTCAAATAGAGACGCGGTCATTTTCGTGTGCAGGTAATGAAACACCTCAATCGCTACGCAAATGCCATCGATCGCTTTAGAGACAGGTATGAGGGAATCGTTTTGGCAGGTTAAAGGTAGTTACTTTATTAAGAACAGTGCCTACTTGTAACTGTTTTTTTTATTTGATAAGTGGTCTCCAGCTGTTTTAAAAATGTGTTGCGGAAGGTCCCAGGTTCGGGTAAGGACATCGCCAAAATAGCTGCCGACCTATAAACGGCCCGTGCAGCCAAAAATGTCCGACGAATAATACTCCGTGTAAGGGAGTGCACGTTAAATATCCTTCAAAGTCCTAACGCTGCGTACGAAGTCTCCCTTAACGATTGCGTTGGGTGCCTATTCAAGTGTTTTCTCGTCACCTGACTGTGGTTCTAAAATACGACGCCCGTCGCCAATAGCCCTCGTGTAGCTCTAGTGCGATGATAATTCAAACCAAACCAAATGTGTTGAAGGAAGCAGGCGACTCTGTTTAGATTCAGGTTTGAATTATCGTCGCACTAGAGCTACACGAGGGCTATTGGCGATTAGATTCTCAGCACTGGGCGGGCATACTAAACATATGCCACCGTGGCGCAATCGTTAGGATGCTAGCCTTTGGAGCTGCTGGGGTCGAGTTCGAATCCCGGTCAGACATGGATGTTTGTGACTGTCAATAAATGTTGTTATTTATCTATGTGTTTGTGTTGTAATTTCTTTGTGTGTCTCTTGTGCTTGTAAAACTCTTTCTCTGTCTGTCCCACTTGACGAAAGCTTATAAGCGGTTCTCTGAACAAGCACACAAGCTGGAATATAAATGTACCTACCATACATATTAAAATTATGACAGTATTTTGTCTATACAATGAGAAAAAACTTATGTTGAAATAATCAATGTACGTTCAATACAAAATATAGTGTTTTTCTAGTTATTACAAGTTGCGTTGAAACAATAAAAGAATTGTCGCTACCCTATAATAACGCATGGTAAACACAAATATTGTATTGAAGGCAGCAACACGCATGTATTTTTCCAAAGTTCAGCACCTGCTCTTTAATGTTTCAGATGAATAGCTATATTTAAGCTTAAAAAATGTGTATTATGCTACTTTAAAATGAATGTTATAAATTTTTTATACATATTTTAGTAAACAATGTATTTTAGAGTCTCTTGTTAATCGTCCTTTCAAAATTAAACAAAACTTCTTTTAACTTTTCTTACTCTTTTTTTAAAATAAAAAACTCTTCATCTTCTGCCCGATTAAACACAAAGTCTTACTTCCACCCACCGCATTCGTCATTTCCCGTGTTCAAATAGAGACGCGGTCATTTTCGTGTGCAGGTAATGAAACACCTCAATCGCTACGCAAATGACTACGCAATGGCAGGTATGAGGGCTCCTTTGGAGAGATTATATCTAGTTACTCCGTCAAGAACAAGGCTTATTTGATTATGTTATGTATATTTGATGAACTACTATTTGGTGTAGTCCAAAATCTAACTGTTTTTGGTTTTTGAAAAAAGAAACAGACATCTATATTCAGGATTCATCTGTCGATATTGTGGTACTATAATAAACATATGAAAGTTGTCTATACATTCTTATACATCTACAAAAAACTTGCCTTGACTTTCAATACGAAAAAATTACGTTTTGGCTAGTTATTAAAAGTTGGGGGGTCCAGTACCTTTTCCCCATTTTTTTTATTTATGAACTTATACTATTAAGATTTTATACACTGGTGCATCATGCATTAATACAACCTATCATCAAAATAAATTTTGAAAATGACTTAATTTTTTTAAAAATTTAATTTTTAAATTTTTTTAACAATTTTAAAATCCCTACTCCTCAGTTATTTTTCGACTCTTTATCAACAAATTTTTTATTTGAGTACCCCAATGATTTTTTAACAAAACTATGCATCCAATATTTAATCAAGATTCAACTTGTTTTTTAGAAAAATATTTTTCGAAGTTAATAAAAAAAAATTACTACAAAACTAAAATTTAAACTTCGAAATATTTTTCAAAAATACTGGCAACATAAATGAAAAGTTTTAATGCATAGTTTTGTTCATTATACTTTTAGGATGCTATAGAAATTTACAGAAACTTTTTATGTTATATTAAAAAAGGAGTAGTATTTTTCACTATCCTAAAATTTAAAAAACACGAACAGAGATACGAGTATTAAAAGTATAGATCTATGGTAGGATACTTGAAGAGTGAGTCTCATTCAAAAATTAAAAACTCAAAAACTAATGCATAAAATTTGAAGCGGTATTTGCGAAATGTTAAAAAAATTTCAAATATAAAAACTGTATGGTGACTAAATAATGATGCATTGTTTAAAATATTCGGAAGGCCAAACGCAAGTATTCTTCAAGAATGCAGTTCAGCATACTCTCTTTAATGTTTCAGATTAATATCTATTCTAAAGTAGTTATTTCATTAAGAACAATGCTTACTTGTTTATATTCTTTTGTCAAGAAACCTTGCCACTTTCGCTTGCAAGGCTAGCACCTTATCGACTGGGCTCTCACTATTAATTTTGGTGCAAACTCCAGCAGTTTTCACACTATCCAGAAGGAAACAGACGAGCCAGTCTAGTTTCAGACCTGAGCATACGAAATATATGAAACCACTAAAAATGTAAAAAACAAAGAAGAGGCAAAGAAAGCAAAGCAAATTTAAGAAACACATTTTTCTTAAATTGTCCTAAAGCTGCAAATCATACGAAATAAAGGGTGTCCGTAAAATAATGTCCGAGTTTCAAATTGTATTACTATCAGCTTCAATCGTTCGATGGTTGTGGTTGAAGGTGCCGAATAAAGAATAACTCCAACAGTTTCAGATAAGCGCATGCGTTTGTACCGCTACATAGTTTTCACAGTTGTACGGGCTGTTGCTTCCATTACTTAGAACTTGCTGCAGACAGTATGGGAAGAATTGCATTTTCGTTTGGATGTGTGACGTATCCCTACAAGCGTACACATTGAGCACTTATAGGAAAACTAGGTTAGTTTTCCTTCAAGTTCATGTATGATTTGTTATATTTAGTATAAAATATACTCCTGTGATATACCATTAAAACTCTGACATTCTTTTACAGACACCCTGTATATTAGCAATACAAACAAAACTGAATAAACACCAGGATGGAAGTAACAGTTCGTTTCTCGTGTTCACCTGCCAGGTTTATATTACTTTTTAATGATAAATCTGCTGTTGAATTTAAAGAGGCGTAAGGGGAGGGGGATTGTGTTAATTGCCCACTGCTTCTTAAAGAGTGCGTGAAAGAAAGATAAGAAAGAAATAATTATATCTCTCTTTTCATCGGTAGAAAAGTAAAGATAATTTTTGATTGCGATAAGAAATGTTTTTCTTGATTTAAGGGGGAATGGGACCGCAGGACGGGGGATCTCCAAACTCAAGTGCCTCAATGTTAATCCAATGGGAAAAAAATATTTTCTTTGCCACATTTCTCCGGCTGTAGTGAATATTTTTACAAGCGGATTTTTTATGTGATAAATGTAGCTGACTTACAGGTCTCTATCTTCCCACTTTTTGAAATTGCTTCGAATATTTTGTGTAAAATAATTTATTGAATATTAAAAAAAATATTCGTACTAATTTCAAAAAGTGGGAAGATAGAGACCTGTAAGTCAGCTACATTTATCACATAAAAAAATCCGCTTGTAAAAATATTCACTACAGCCGGAGAAATGTGGCAAAGAAAATATTTTTTTCCCATTGGATTAACATTGAGGCACTTGAGTTTGGAGACCCCCGGTCCTGCGGTCCCATTCCCCCTTAATTTTGATTTTTATTCGCTTTTAAATGGAAAATAAAATGATCTTTATTAGTGTAAATACTTTCTTTTATATTTTGCCTTCAATATTTTTAAAGTTAAACTTTAAAAAATACTTTTTTAAAATAAATAAGCATTAAGGGGAATGGGCGTGCAGGACCGGGGGTCTCCAAACTCAAGTGCCTCAATGTTAATCCAATGGGAAAAAATTATTTTCTTTGCCACATTTCACGGGCTGTATTGAATATTTTTGCAAGCGGATTTTTTATGTGATAAATGTAGCTGACTTACAGGTATCCAACTTCCCACTTTTTGAAATTGCTTCGAATATTTTGTGTAAAATAATTTATTGAATATTAAAAAAAATATTCGTACTAATTTCAAAAAGTGGGAAGATAGAGACCTGTAAGTCAGCTACATTTATCACATAAAAAAATCCGCTTGTAAAAATATTCAATACAGCCGGAGAAATGTGGCAAAGAAAATAATTTTTCCCATTGGATTAACATTGAGGCACTTGAGTTTGGAGACCCCCGGTTGTGCACGCCCATTCCCCCTTAACAAATGCATTTTTGTTGATAGGTCTAGCAATTTACAATAGTAGACAAGCGACATTCAACCAGGACGCGATAGAATTTTCAAGGCCCATTTCATGGGTCATTCATTGGCGACTTTATCCGATTAAATTTACGATCGCCAAAATTCACCAACGAACGGGCCGGACGCTATATCTTAGTTTTAGTTTGGATAATGTGATTTTTGCTATTACACCCTTTACATGTGATATAACTCTCGAGGCTTAACAAATGAGCCAGTCGGGACCTTTATTCCTTGCCAAGAGTCATTCAATACCAAATTGTACTGTTTAGCACAGAAAAATCATGAAAAGTCATAGTTTTAACCCGTTGGCGCTGGCTTTCTTAAACCGCCCTAAACAAATTATACAGTAGAGTCCCGCTTATCCGAAAGGTACGGGACCAAAATTGAGCAGCAAAAATAAGAAATAACGGCATATTTTGAGAAATAAATCCAACTTTGTGAGTACGTATTTATTGTTTGTGTATTTATGTATGCGTATACATTTCATATTTTAACCTAAAGGCTCGGGATTTTTTTTTTAATAAACTGAATTTCTGATAACCGGGATGCGGATAAACGGGACTTTACTGTAATACCAATTTTCTGCCTTCTAGACCCAAAGCTATCCATTGTTCTCCAGGTAAGATCTTCACTCTTAAAACAAAAGAGTGAAATCCACTCCAGTTGGAGAAGTGCATTTTCGACACTGGAAAGGAGTGAATATTAACTCAGACTGAGTTAAATTCACTCGTTTGGAGTGATCCTGTTGGAGGTTTAACACACAAAGGATCCACTCCTGTCGGAGAAGTGCATTTTCAAGACTGGAGGAGTGAAAATTACTCAGATTGAGTTAAATTCGCTCGTTTGTTTTAAGAGTGTTAATGAACTAGAGTTACCATACCCCCACGTTAACACGACATTGTCAGTAGCAATGTTGAACTCTATTTTCGATCAAGCCTAGTAAGATTACTAAGGTAGAATGCTAATGTCTTACCAACTAGGCTATTCGGGTCTCATATTTCCTTACCCAAAAACACAAGATAGAGACTGTCAATATTGCCTTTGTACTACTTCTAACAGAGTCACGACAGCTAATAGTTTAGGTAATTTTGTGAAAAATCTCCTAATCCACACAAGTAGTTTAGTACCTACATACTGCCCTCTAGGCCAGAGTGAGTTTTCCGTCATGCCACGACTATTCTAATCTGACTAAGTTGGTAAAGCTAATACCCTTAAATTCCTGTTCCAGCGGACAGAAACCAAATTTAACTGTTTTATTACAAGCAATCATAACTATCTCATCCGTTTCTCTTTCTTTTACACTTTAGAAAATAAAAAGGTAGAGTTAATAAGGACAAATGAGATTGGGGAAGAAGACGCGTTTGATAGGGATTTCACGGAGTTTTTCCCTCTTTTTTTCCGCTAAAGTAGGGAGGACATTCTAATGGGAAGGATTAGCACAAGAAATGTGCCGTGCTTAATGAGAATTTCTTGTTGAAAAGTACGGTTTGTGGACAAATCCTATTCCGAGGTCCGGCGACAGATGGCGAAATTTGGCGATGTTTTTATTGATCTATAACTTACTAAATTTGGTAATTATTTACGATTATCCAAAGAGGGGGAAAATAACTACAAATGCAATGGAATGGGTGATGTCTTAAAGTTTTTACATTTAAGGGGGAGATCATAGTTAAAAATGACCAAAAATTTGAATTTTTGAAACCAGTTTTTTCTGATAGATGGAAGCCCGATCTTTCGAATGAGACCAATTTTGTATCGATTGGTTAATTATTTCTTATAACATGCGTCGCCCCTTTTGAATTACTAACTGTATGCTTATATTATTTATGTATTACATTATAAAATATGAATTTGTTTGCATTGATATTTGAAAACTATTCACTGGCTCAATGTAAAAGAAAAATTCCTGATGATTTACATGAAATTCGGTTCAAACAAAAAATGTTTTGGTGGTCCCTTCGATTTCGTGTTAAAGGTGTTCGACTGTATTTGTTTTTTTTTTTTTGCGTTTTTCTCAAAACTATAATTTTCAACACATAGGTACACTTTTCTCCAAAGCTATTAAATATTTCTTAATAATTTTTTGTGTGTGTTATAAAACCATTTTAGATCTATTTAAGTCACCTAATTTAGTCTTACAAATTAAAAAAAAATATTATTTTACACTTTTCCTCGTTGAAAATCAGAATTTTTATGAATGTAAAATATAATGTTTTTAAAATAAAATTAAAAAATTATTTTAGGCAAAAAAATAGGTGACTTAAATAGATCTAATATGGTTTTATGACACACACAAAAAATTATTAAGAAATATTTAATAGATTTGGAGAAAAGTGTACCGAAAATATACTTGTATTTTTGAAAATTCGTAATTGTATGTTTCAAAAGATGTCTTTTTTCTTTAAAAAATATTTAAAAATAAGATTCTTAGGTGTAACTATAATAATAAAAGTACAATTGATAATTTGGTACACTTTTTTATTGTACCATAATTTTTAGATGATTTAGGGGCTGTCGAAATCAATACTAAGAATTGCTCATTCTTGCTGTCGCTAACTATGATCACCCCTTAAGAGCGGTTGTTTTTATTAGTGGTGAAATTTAACTTTTTAAAGAAAGATGTTATTGATATTTTTATGATGAAGTAGATCACCTTTCGTTTTCTACAAGAAGCTATAGTCATTTACATTTTAATTGTTTTTGATGTCAAATGGAAAAAATAAAAAAATAAAAGAGTTCTATAATATGTAGTTTTTAAATATATCAGTGATTATTTTTTATGATAAGATTTTTTTAAAAAAAAATAACTTGTTTAAAGATTTTATTTAAAAAATACAACTAAATTAACTATTTTAAGATTTTTTAAAATATATATTTAGTTTCTTTAAAACACAAAAACTGGAATGAATGCAAAAGTATTTTTTAATTCAACTTTTTCAGTTTTTTCGCAAAACTTTTTTTAAATAATTCGGGTAAATTATTTGACTTGCTTCGTTCCTCTCTCTGCGTCCTAATAGCCCTTACTTTCCCGTAAAAATTAAAAGTATAATTTATCTCATGTTCAAAATATTTTTTATTATAATGTGCAAAAAATAAAGTTGTAACATAAGTTTTTAGTGGCATAAAAAAAGCAACTTTTACGCATTTGTGTTCAATAGTATTACCGTTTTCTTAAAAGCGGGATTTTACTTACGAATATTGATTGAAATAAATGAGATTTTTCACACACGGCTTAATAAAAAATGTCTGTGAAGTCGAGCTCTTTTTTTAAAAAAAAAGCGAGTGAAAAAAATCCAACTTTTACATTATGATTTCAATATCAGAGGTGTGCGAAAAGTTAAACTGTTTGAAACCGTGACAAAAGTACTTTTTCACCCAAAAGCAGTGAAAAAAAAGTACTTTTTTTTCACTTTCATAAGGTGCTAACATTCCAAGTAAAATTTTTGTTTCGTATTATTCATAAAAGCCAGAGATTTATCGATCTGCTTCATTTAAAAAATATTATGCAAGTGAATTTTTTTTTAACCAATCATATTTTCTTCACGTAATTATACAAAATAGTGTATGCATCGCTTGTGGAAAGTAAATTTTTTAAAACACGTATAAGTTAATATACCGTATGCAATATTTAAAAAAATTGCTCCAGGTGTAAAAAATATGTATCCAAGCTATGTGCATAAATTCAACCTTTATGCCCAAGGGAAATTAGTAGACTCGCTTCGTTCCTTGCTCCATTACATCCAAACATTTTTTGTCGTTTTAAAAAAGTTTACTTTTCACACTTGTTGGATAAATAATCATTTTGTAATTACGGGAAAAATCAGACTTTCATATCATAATGAGGTTGTTTTACGTCGTGGATGGCAACAGTTCTATGTGTGTGTTCAATTGTTGTCTAGAATTACTTTTGCTTTGGTATTCGAAAATGAGTTATTTAAGAATATTCTACTTGTTACATTTTTTATTCAAACTCTTTGGTGTTCTGCTGGTTGTTCAAATCATTCGTTAAAGAAAACTTTCATAAAAGGAAATGGGTCTCTTTTTCATCTATGACTCTCAGTTTCAGAGTGAAAGCGAAGCAACCAATGAACTTACAGAATCTGTCACTTAACCCGCTTTGTTTATTTAAGTTTCTCAAGCGATTATCTCAAATGGCAATGGTGATTTAATTCTAATAAAAATGGCTTCCTGTGTTTTTTAAATGAGCATTAAATTTTGCAGTATTTTTAATAATAATTGAAGTACTTCAAATTCGAATTCTTTCCTGAAATTTTCAATGTATTCGAATTTCGATTAGCTGAATTTTTCGACGTATCACCCTTGTCTGCAGCATTTGTAGTTTGGGCTATGAAAGTAGGTGATGGACAGACAGACAGACGGACTGAACGAATATAATACCTTCCACATTTTACGTCATAAACGTAGTGTAGAAGCAAAAAATAAGTCTCCTTTTGTAGTTCCAGCGGTATAGCCTTTTTGCGTAAAAAAAAAATTATATACGTGAATTAATGCGATTCGATTTTTTTTCCATTTAATTACAAAAAATAGTATATGCAACGAGTGTGAAAAGTAAACTTTTGAAAACGCTTGTGATTATTTCAATAAATTTTAAAAGTATTACTTTTCACTCTAGTTGCATAAATAACTCTTTCCCCCTTAATTTTCAACTAGGATTTTTTTTATCGTTCGAAAGTAATTCACATTAATTGTAAAATTCATTTGTCTGTCATTGATAAAATTCAAATTAAAATGTACGCCTTAACAATAAATGAAATAAAAAAATTATATCTTCTTATATTTCATTTACACCCACAATTCAAGCTCAATTCATTCTTCCAACCACGCAATTTGCCTAATACTCCTTTTGTGTTCGGGGACCTTCCTTTCAGAGACAGACAGTAAATATAATTGAAATCGCGACAAACTCTGAAACTTTTAAAAGGATTTTTGCGCGAAATCAAATTACTTTAAATCCTCCTTAACTGAAACTTGACACTTTCCTTCCTATTTCACCACTGTTCCGTGTGAACACTTTCTTCAGATATCCGGAGCATTCCTATTCATAATCAAATGAACATTTCCAATCTGTCGCCGACATTGAGCAGTGCGGACCATTGATCCTTTCAGCAAACTTTGATTAAGCCTCAAGAATGCGCGGGGATTGGTTTGACAAAAGTTTAATTGGCTCGTTTCAGATGACGTAACGCTCTTGTTTTCATTTTCATCCTTACCGCGGCTCAGTGGCTGAGAGGTTAAATGTGTCCGCCTCGTAAGCCCAAGACCCCCAGTTCAGTTAATATTACAAACCTACTATTTTCCGTCTACAAGAAGATCAGTAAATATAGCATTGCCGCCCCGGTGGCGCAATCGTTAGGACTCTAGCCTTTGGGGCTGCTGGGGTCGGGTTCAAATCCCGGTCAGGCATGGATGTTTGTGACCTTCAATAAATGTTGCTACTTGTCTATGTGTTATTCCTTTCTTTGTGACTGTTAATATTCTCTCTGTGTCTGTCCCACTTGTCGAAAGCTTATAAGCGCTTCTCTGAACAAGCACACGAGCTGGAATATATATGTACCATACCATAACATAGCATCAGTAACAGGGAAGAAGGACATTTCTGTGCTTTTACTAATTCTATTTTTTCTAAATTTGCAATGGTTTTTTTTTATTATTGTAAAGAAAATTTACTTTGATTGGTTACAATTAGCTTGTTTCATGTGGTATCTGGCAACAGCTCTGCGATCTTGTTATCATTTTCCTCGAATTACTTTTGTTGAGATTCGAAATTGAGTTTGCTGAGAATAAGTTATTTTAGTTGTTATTTTTTTAATTACAACTTTTAGCTTTGCTGTTGGTTGTTTTAATCATTCATCAAGGAAAACTTGCATTGAAAAAAGTTGGAATTAAAAGAAAAATAACTGAAATATTCTTAGAAAATTCAAATTGGAATTCCAAAGCAAAAGTAATTCGAGAAAATGTTGCCAGATCCCTCCTGAAACAAGCCCATTACAGTAAATAATTATCTACACACTGCTAAACAAGCAATCTATCTACTAAGGATTTTTTACTTTGATTTACTTTAATTTTTTACTTTGATTTATTATAATTACAGAAATATAAATATTTCTTCTTGTACGTACAGAGTAATTATGACTAGTAGTTTGACAAATGCTTCCTTTCACCTCCCGAGTCGGCTGTGTTCCAATTGAGCCAATTTCTTAGTAGCACCAAAACAAATAGAAAGTCATTTTAGCCAAAAATATCATATGCAGCATTGCCATACTAATAAATCGAATTCTTCTCTGCGGGACTTCTAATGTAATAGAATTCTATGAGAACGAATCCCGATATTTGTAGAGACAGGTTGGTCGTTTAATGTGAAAAAGCTGTAAGTTACAATAAGACAAATTTGAGTATACTGTTATTGAAATCAAAAGTCATCAATATCTCCTATAAATAGGGCTTTTGCAAGCATCGTCGTTTTATGTGTGACGTAGAGAGAGTAGTCCAATCTGACAGGATGAGCACACGTACACTTCAGAACATTTCTCAGTGGAGTTTAGTTTGTTAACTAGATCGTTATAAAAATTGTGCTAAATAGTTACCGTTTAATTTCGTCATAGATTTTTTTCAATCAAAGCAAACTTAAATTAATGCTTATTTCACAATCGAAAATTTAATCACTAAACAAATCTGTCACATTGACCCGTACCAATCAGGTAACTTAAAAAGTTGTAGATTAATGTCTTAGCATTGTTTTTCTCTGTTGTGATTGATTGGATAATACTACTTCAAACACGTCATTGTTTGGGTGCAGATATCTTCTCTATAGAAGGTGTTGCATGAATGAAACATTTTTTTTTTCAGAACCCCAAGAATTCAACGAACCATAGTTTTTTTAGAAATTGGAAAAAAAAAAACTTTTAACAGCAAACTTGCTTCGAAATTAATGAAGAAAAAAAATAACTACAATCTTTTGAGCGGAATCTACACTCCGTGCCAACATAACTTGGGTAAAAACAAATAGTAAAAAGGCAGGGGGAAAAGCACGATAGGTCCGTTAGTTCGAAAGTCTTGTAAGGTAATATTTACGTACATAATGATCTGAATACAATTTAAGCAAAATACACTTTTCATTCTCATAAAATTGCGAAATTTTCTCAAATAAAATTCAAATCTGTTAGACTTTAAATGAAATTAAGTTTTAAACATGTTTTCTGGATGGATTCGCAAATAACTTATGGAACTCTTTACATCCGCGGAAGGATCTTCACCACAGCATATTTCTATTTACCCAACTTAGGTTAGCAAGGAGTATATTATTACAACTTGAAAGAGTATAAAAGTTTTTTCAATATTTAAATTAATTTTAAAGTAGCTGGACTTATGATTTCTGAAAAAAAAATATGTGTGTACGAGTACAAGAAAAATTATAATGAGATGTTGCGGCTAATATTTTGTGCAAAAATATTTATTAAAATTTTTTTAAAAATATTCGAACCAATTTCAAAAAGTAGGAATGTAAAGACCTATAAGCCAGCTACATTTATCATATACAGGGTGAGGCAAATAAAACCGGTTCCGGTCTAGAGATAGGAATACGTTAAAATGCTTGGCTAGAAAAACTCTTGAAGCCGCCGCCTGAATTCGCATTGGTTGGATCGGATTAGGTTCACATTAGAGCTACTCATAGACTAGTGGCGAGTTCAGATCTTGATTTGTATTGTATGAAGACGTCCCATAATGCAAATTTTGGTGTCTTGCAATTAATTTAGAATGTTTTGTTTTAACAAAAAGGTCCTTTTCTCTAGGGTAAATAACGACCGAAATAATCACTAGTGGGAATTTTTTTTATCAGCTCTACAAACCTTGTTTAGATTTCATTTCAACTAGCTTCTCAAACCATAGCGTAGTTGCCGGCAAATAAGTCTCCAAGCGTTTGTTTAGGCTTAATATTGAAGCGATGAATAGCCTCAGTTAGCAAGCTTGTTTTTGTATTGGTTTTTGACTTGGCAACATTTCTATCGTATTCTTATTTCTACGTTGGGGCCGCTTTTATTTGTCTCACCCTGTAAAAAAATTTTAGTTTGGAGATCCTCGGTCATTTCGTTTCACTCGCTGACAACTATTACTTAGGGCTCTTACAACCCACCAAATGTAAGAGGAAATCTGTCCCTTGAGGGTTTAGGAATAGAGGGGGGTGCTAAACGGTTTGCGATATTTTCGTATGAAGGGAACTAAGGGCATTATTTGTGGGCATTGCTTCTGAGATCCCACTTATAGTAGGAAGTAGTTTGTATAAAAGAGTTTTCATTGTTTTGTGGTACGTGTTATTTAGTACTGTGATGTATGGAAGTTTACTTTTGGCTACGCAATTTTAGTGATGTCTGAAATGAAGAGTACAGGGGAAGAACCACTTTATTTCGTAGAAAGCTCTCCTTAATAGCCTCCCCGGAGATGATAGCGAGAAATCGCCTAAACTGGCGTAAAGAAACCGGTTACTCGCTTTGTTTATCTTTCGTTGCAACCCTGATTCACACCAGAGATCAGTGAATAAGAGCCAAACGTTTGTACCGTGAATGAAGAACCGAAAGAAAAACCGGTTTCCGGTCGCCAATGTCCGCCAAGCAGATGGAAAGACCAAGCAATTACGGAAAGACTCTAAAGAAATCAAGCGGTTATTCCCCTGTACTCTTCAAATGTGTAGTTTACCGTCGTTACAAGTGAAAATAAGATATTAGTGAATAGATTAAAACTCCCGAATTCACAAAATGTTCTGCTTTTGCGCAATTCAACCAAATTTTGTTATGAGTATGTTTTAGGTGCAACGGTCCCTTGCAGTTAATTACCATAAATATAAAAAAAAATTAATATGTTTACTAAAAATTAATTATACTTAAACACTTTTCTTTTAAAACATTTAACAATTCTAATAAAGAATTAAATATTCTCTTGTATAGAAAATGTACTATATGCCCAATACATCTTTGGGTACTTTTACCATTTTAATCTTTCTACTAAGATCGTTTAGGAGTAATCGAATGATTGCAGGAAGACAGGGGTTAACTTGTCCCCCAAAGTGACGTCATTGAAAACAAGTTTTGAAGGAACTATAAACGAGTTTAATGAAACTATTCAATACCGTAAAAGAAGCTAAACGATTTTGATCTGCCGGAAGTATGACACATTTCGGTAAAAGTGAAGTTAATTTTGTAATTTAGCAACAAAAATTTATTAATAGGAAGTTTTAAACCTTTCAATCCCAGTGATGCCATTTGGCATCATCGTGTTTCTCATTATAATTTTTAAAAAAATAGGGCAGACATCTATTATTATTAATAAAAAAAACTTTTTCCAATAGAAAAAAGTTTAAAGAATCGAATGATGTGATTTTTGATATCATAAATGGCTATACACGTTTAGGAAAAATTTCTAAAATGATGATGCCAAATTGTCATTCATTGGGACTGGAAAAGGGTTAAACTCTAGTATTAGTTTATGGAAAAGGTTACTCAAACATGACCAATAACGGAACATATCCTTAATTAAAACACACAAGAAACAGAGGAGAGTTGAAAAACTTTCAATGAAATTTTCAAAATTAAAGGTTTAGTGGCTTTATAACAAAAAAAACTTATATGATATGCTTCGTCAGATTAACATTTGTAATTTATACGAATGGATATGTGAGTTATTGACAAAAATTATACCCTCCGGAGTTGTGATTAAGAGTTTTAATTAAGGTTCAATTAGAGAGATTTCAAATCGTTTTAATTAATTTTTTTAATATCAAGTCATTTGAAAAATACTTTTCAACACATTAAAATTAGTTAAATAATTTGTTTAAGTTGAATGATCATATTTATAACCAATAAGTGTGCAGATTTTAATTACTTATGAAGGATATTAAAGTACAAAAATAAACTGCATTTTGCGTCAAGCAACGCTATTGATTTACGTCTTTATTAACAAATTGCTTTAATGATTTATTTTTTAAATGGTTTGTATAAGAGTTCGTCAGTAGCTTAGCCGGCCCGTCGGCGCAATGGTTAGTGTACTAGCCTTTGGAGCTGCTGGGCTCGGGTTCGAATCGCGGTAAGGCATGGATGCTTGTGCTTGTCAATAAATGTTGTTATTTGTCTATGTGTTTGTGTCGCCCTTCTTTGTGTGTCTCTTCTGGCTGCCTCTTCTGGCGAGCTGGGTAATGGGCTATAAAGCCTACACTCTCCCTTCTAGTGGGCGTAATCACTGTCATTTGGCATCGTCATTGTCGCCAGTAGCTTACCTATCACCAGAAGTTCAGCCAGGCGAGCAAACGGTACGTCATTTTAACCCAGTAATGCATGATTTTTTTTTCATCCCGAAAAAATATATTTGTATCTTTAATACTATACATTTTGGGAAAAATACTGGAAAAAAAATTAACTTGAAAATTGAAATTTAAATAATTTCAATTTTTTAAACTTTTGCAATGGCAAAAACCAAATAACCAAAACAGCTGATAAAAACCAACTACAAAACTCCAATTTTGACAAGAATGATTAGAAAACTACTAAATATAGTTTAAAATAACCCTCTTGAACCATAATTATTTTTTTATAATTGCGTGAAAAAAAATCCGACTTTTACATTATAATTTCAATATCTAACGCGTGCAAAAAGTTAGACTTTTTGAAGCAGTGAAAAAAAGTACTTTTTTTCACCCAAAAGCAGCGAAAAAAAGACTTTTTTTTCACTCTTTTCATAAGATGCCAACATTTCAAGTTAAAATTTCTATTTCATAATACTAATAAAATTCAGATATGTATCGATCTACTTTTATTTAACCCGGCAGCACTCGCCTGGGGTCTAATAGACCCCACAGATAGATTAAATAAACTTCTAGATCTGAAACTCTGATTGAATTACCATTATAAGGATCTTCTATATTAAAATTGACTTAGACCCTAACTCCCCCAATTGTGTCTAAGAGAACTAATGTAATGGTTCACGGCTGCCTTTTTCTAGCCTCCTTTAGAAGCTTTAGCACAGTCAATTGCGCCTCGTAACTTAGAACCCTGGTCAAGAGACAAGTTCCTTTTTTTTTTCTAAAAAGAATGGAATCATAAAACGAAACTCGTTTCTTGACCAAGGTTTTAAATTACGAAGCATAGCCAATTATGGCTAATTACGACCAACACATCCAATTACGCCTCATAATTTAAAACCCTGGTCAAGTGACGAGTTTGTTTTTTATGATTCTATTCTTTTTTTTTCCTTCTTGATTAGTCCCTTCCCCCTTCTTGATTAGTAAGAGTCTCAAAGTTTTTTTGCGTTTGGATTATCCATTCAAGCTGCAGACCACTCCGAATAGCGAGCGTTATTTTATAACCACCCTGTACATTTCGAAGAAACAGTAGATTTGCAATCGGAAAGTTCAATTATGTCAATCACAAATCAATCATTTATAGTGTATTAGTTCCGTTCGACACTTTGGGGGCGCTAGGCATCAGATTGAGTTCTCAGTTTAGAAGATTCTTAGTCTATGGTAAGTTAGCGCGAGTGCTGCCGAGTTAAAGATATAAATGCGCGTGAAATATTTTTGGACCAATGATATTTTTTTTCACACAATTATAAAAAATAGTGTATGAAACACGTGCGAAAAGTAAGCTTTTTAAAACACGTGTCGTTATTTCACTCGCTCGTACCTCGCTCGTGAAATAAAATCCACTAGTTTTAAAAAGTTGTTACTTTTCACACTTGTTGCATAAATAACTATTTCAAAACAATTTGTTTGTATTTGGTACCAATACTATTATACTTTGAATACTGCCAAAGACGTTTCACAACAGTTAATAACTTCACTTTTTCATTTTGAATACACTTTTACTACTGTCATCTATGAACGGAATGCAATACATGAAAAAACCAGATTTGTCGAAAGGGAGCTCTACTTTAATAGAATAAAGTGCACTCTTAAAACAAACGAACGAATTTAACTCAATCTGAGTAATTTTCACTCCTCCAGTCTTGAAAATGCACTTCTCCGAAAGGAGTGGATCTTTTGTGTGTTAATCCTCCAACAGGATCAATCCAAACGAGTGATTTTAACTCAGCCTGAGTTAAACAGTTATTCACTCCTTTCCAGTGTCGAAAATGCACTTCTCCAACTGGAGTGGATTTCACTCTATTGTTTTAAGAGTGTGGATTATGTTACTTGTTGCCATATGGCAACAGAATGCATTAGGGGGTTAACGATATCCAATATTTTTCATGCATAAATCGTGCAACCCAAATAGTCACTATCTATCATTCTTTGAATGGATAGTTAAAATAAGGACCAAGCATAATGAACTAAGTTCCGCTTGGGGTTTACCGCCGAACACATGCTATTACCCCAGACTTTTGGTCATGGAAAGCTGAAATGGGCACAGCCACTAAACTGAATTTAATTTCATATTATTATGTGAAGAGTACACGGGAAGAACCACTTGATTTATTATGAGTCTTCCCGCATTTGTGTCTGCTTGGCGGACATTGGCGACAGGAAACCGCTTTTTCTTTCGGTTCTTCATTCGCTGTACAAACGTGTGACTCGCGTCTACTGATCTCTGACGTGAATAAGGGTTGCCGCGAAAGAAAAACAAAGCGAGTAACAGGTTTCTTTACACCAGTTTAGGCGATTTCTCGCTATCATCGCAAAGAGGCCTATTGAGGAAAGCCTTCTACGAAATCAAGCTGTTTTTCCCGTGTACTCTTCATGTATTATACTAATTATCACAGTTTCTAACTAAATAAGGACATTACCAACCATTCCTTTTCCATATCTTTGCAACGGGGAATAAATGACTTGTAATACAAATGCACGGCACCGCTTTTGGACATAAACAAAAGTAATAAGCCCCTTTAGCTCGCTCGTTAAATCCTGAGATAAGGTGTACAAAGCACTTAAAAGACAGGCTTAATGAGTTTCGAAGATTCCAATGGAACCTCCTCTGTAAATGTTAATAACAGCCAAGAATTCTTTGGTAGCAAGTTAACACTTTTAGAGGTCGTTAGTTCCCATAGACTTAATACTAATGCCTGCGAAAATATTGCTTTACAGTTGCTATGCTGACTATGTTTCATTGTTTCACTATGATGAAAATACACTGTCAAAAAAACTCTCAAAAATGAACATTAGGATGTGCTCATTTTATTTGGAATCAACATTCTCAACAGTAAATACATTGGAATTCTAAATTTGAGAACTGTTAAAAATAAAACTCTGAAAAAAAAGTGGTAGAATGAATAAATTTAATTCTTGTAAACAATATCTACGTTTAAATCTCAAATTTGAGCACTGTTAAAAAATGAATCTCTCAAAAAAGAGTACTAGGATGTTCTTATTTTACTTTGAAAGCAGTATTCTCATAAACAAATGTCTCGAAATTGAAATCATATTCTAAAAAAATTCGATACGTCTAGAGACGGTATATCTCAAAACATAACCAAATAACGCAAATACTTATATCACATAAAAAAAATCAGTTTGCCACATTTCTCCGGCTGTATTGAATATTTTACAAAGAAAATCTTTTTTCTCTATTGGATTAACACTGAAGCATTTTGCTTCACTCTCAGAAATAACACTTTCATTTTTGACGATTCATGAATCTTCAAGCCTCATTTCGTAAATTTTGAGGATTGTTTCGTCAAACTATCACGTGACTTTTGAGTAAACGCGAATCCTCACTTTTACGATCGTAATTTGATGATTCTGTATCTTGATTTTGAGGAAACTGAATCTCATTGTTGTACTCACATGCTCAAAAATGACGAAATAGTTCTTTAGATTAGACGACATTCAAATCCTCATAAAAATGACGATTCAAATTTCCTCACTTTGAGGAAACGAAAACTCGGAGCATTTGCCAGTAAACGAATCGTCAAATTTAATGAAAATTTCGTCGTTTTATGAGCATTCATTTTTTAGAGTGTTTGGAGACCCGCCGTCCAGCAAGCCCTTTCTCCCTTAAGATTTGCGTCAGTGCTTGTATCTCCTTATGACCTTAATTTCTAACTAAATAGAGACATTACCATCAATTCCTTTTCTTCAACTTGGTAACGGGGAATAAATAGCTTGCAATACAAAAGCACGGCAGAACCTTTTAGACTTAAATAAAAGGAATAATCCCCTTTAGCTCGCTCGTTACATCCTGAGATAAGGTGTACAAAGGACTTAAAAGACAGGCTTAATGAGTTTCGAAGATTCCAATTGAACCGCTTCTGTAAATGTTAATAACCAGCCAAGAAGATTTTGGTTGCAAGTTAACACTTTGAGGAGTGTTAGTTCCCATAGACTTAATGTTATTGTCTGTCAAAGCATTGCTTTACAATGTTGCATTATTTCACCATGACGGGGCTCGGTTTTTTTTTTTTCGTTTTTTTCTCTAATGGGGCTGCAATATAGGCAGTCAAGCCTTTGCAGACTCGGCATATTCTCCAGAACAGAGAGCCACTTTTATGTGGCACCCTTTAGGCGACTCTCGCTACCAATTTTGACTCTCAGATTACAATGAATCTGAGCTCTCTGTGGATGTTAAAGTATGCCGAGAAGATGGGGGTCGTTAGTTCCCATGGACTTAATGTTATTGTCTGTCAAAGCATTGCTTTACAATGTTGCATTGTTTCAAAAATGAGTATTAGGATGTTTTCATTTTATTTTGGAAACAGTGGCCTCAAAAGTAAGTACGTTAAAGTCTTAAATTTCAGCACTGTTACAATGGAAATCTCAAAAAGAGGTATGGGTTGTTCTCATTATAATGTGATAGCAACATTCTCAAAACCAAATGCATTGTTATCTCAAATTTGAGTACTGTGAAATATAGAACTCTCAAAAATAAGTGCTCAAATTTTGTTTTTGAGAAAATTTCCTCAAAAATAAACAGGTTGAATTCTTAAATTTGAGCAGTGTTAAAAAGGAATCTTTCGAAAATTAGAACTAGGACGTTCTCATTTTATTTTAAAAACAGTATTCTCAAAAATAAATGACTCGAAAACTCGAAATTGAAATCATATTCTTATAAATTCGATATATCTAGAGGCAGTATCTATCACACAACCTAACCATATAACCAAAACACCCATTTGCTTCTAAAAAATGAAGAGCTTAGAGGAAGAACGTGCTAAGTGGCAAAAAGGTGAAAACTAGAAAATCAGCTTTAAAGTACACTCGAATCTGTTGAAAACAATACATGTAAACCTTAAAAATATATATACTAAACTTAAAGTTTATGGAAAAGTGAGAAATAAGTATAGTTAAACCTCACAGTCCCAATGACAATTTGGCATCATCATTTTAGAATTTTTTTTCTGATCAAAGCATTTATGATATCAAAAAGCACACCATTCGATTCTTCAAACTTTTTTTTTCGATTAGAATTTTTTTAATAATCCCAATAGATGTCAGTACTATAATTTTTATTAATTATGATCAGAATCATGATGATACCAATGGCAACTGGGACTGAAATTCTTTTTAAAAAAAAGTTAGTAAAATGTTCATTGACACCAAAATCTCACTTTTGTCAAAAGTGCCACTTAGCACGTTCTTCGACTAAGCTCTTCAAATGTGATTTCACATCTCTCTAACGAATTGACCGTAAGATTTACCTCAAGGCTTCTACCTTCCCGAATCTCTTGTGCTGAAATGGGCACAGAAAGCCTAGAGCTGCTAAGTTTGATTTAAGAATAAATTAGAATTAGTTCACGCGAAAAATAACCTCACACCTAATAATTTCTCAATATTTTATACACTTATTTTTTCAATAATAAAACTGATTTATGGTATCTGTTTATTGCTATTAAGGCACACAAAAAAACGTGTAATAGCATCATTTTGCCAAAAAATATAAATTTTCTAACTAAACATTTACTCTTTTTAGAAAACTTTGAACCTAAAAAAAACCATAAACATATCTTCCAAAGTACTCTTTCCTTAATAACGATCATGACAATTTATGGTAATGATGCTATGCTAAAATGCAGCACCTTGTTTGTACAAAAGAACTTCACCATATTTGATGATTTAGATGAGCAAATTTTGTGTTGGAAAAGATTTCATCTCATAACATGTTTTACATATGTTAACATCGTTACGATAATGACAGGAAAAAACTGTTTATTCACTTTTAAACTCTTGATGTTTTTTTGAGATTCTTAAATTTAAAACTGGAATTTAAACTGTAAAAGTTGTAACAAAATTATTTGCGCCGTTTGCAAAGTTTTTAAATCTCTTTAAGTTTTCATGAAGAAGGTAATGCTAATTAAGTTTTGATAGTTTTAATAAAAAGAATACAATAAAGTCTAATTATTGTACTGGTTTCAAAATGTATATTGTTGAATTTTTCCAATTAATGAATTATAACTTAATATAAAAAGTTTAAATAAATCAAGAAGCTATAAAAGCGAATACGCTTACGTACGCTTTTACTACCTTGATCAAAAAGTTCCCGGAATAACCACCGTGAGGCGCTCCCGCCTCCCATTGCTTCTATTTGAGTTTTTTTTTTTGTTAAGTTGGTACATCTGTTGTTGATATTCCCTAAAAATCTTAACGTCATAGCTTGACATTTTCAAAGTTACGTAGCCAAGAGTGCATCTATGTCTGTGGGTGTTGGCGATTTTTTAGAAATGGATTTAAATTTGCAACAACAAACTTGTATCAAATTTTGCGGACGGATCCATAGGCAAGTTAAAGTCCTCCGCTGTTTCTAAGATGGTTAATTTGCTGTTATTGACCAACATTTCTTTTATTTTATCAAATTTTTCATCTGTTCATAATATCGATGGTCTAATACTGCGTTCCTCATCTTCGATTGACTCTCCAACTTTGTATCAAAATTTTGCGTGAAAAACGGATTTAATGGCGCGCGATAGTTGAAAATGTTAGAAAGTGTTTCCGCAACGATTCTCTGAAGAAAACGGTCGTTTATCAGTGGCACTAGCGATTTAAAAAGGGGTCGTGAGTCAATCGAAGATGATAAATGCAGTGGCAGACCATCGACTTCGAAAACCGATAAAAACATTGATAAAAAATAAAAGAAATGTTGGTCAATAACCGCAAATTAACCATCAGAGAGATAGCGGCAGACTTGAACATTGCATATATGGATCCGTCCGCATATATTGATGCAAGTTCGCTGTTGCATATTTAAATCCATTTCTAAAAAATCGCCAACACACACAGACATAGATGCACTTCTTGGCTACGTAACTTTGAAAATGTCAAGCTATGACGCTAAGATTTGAAGGGAATGTCAACAACATATGTACCAATTTAACAACAACAAAAAACTTACATCGAAACGATGGGGGCGCTTCACGGTGGTTATTCCAGAAAATTTTTAAATATAGATATAACTAACTAGTTGATAAATATAGATATAACTAGCAACTACATTAAAACAAATTCGAAGTAGTAACTAAATGCAAAACTAGTACAAACTTATCACTAAATATAAACTAGTAACTAAATATAAAACTAGTAAAAAGCGTCATTACTTCTAGATAGACCAACGTAACGATATCTTAAACGTACATAAACCCTCTCTCATATTCATTTCTCGAAGTTTGTTTTCCATATAAGACAAACAGGGCGGTCTTGACCAGTGCAAACAACAAAGAAACCTTCACCATATTTCTCCAACTTTACTTTTCCTCCACAGTCAACAGCGTGCCCTAAAAGGGAATGTCTAGAATTCCCTGCCAACCAAATAAGAAACGTTAGGGATGGAATATTTTCAGAAAAAACAACCGGTGTTCCCAAAACCAGTTTTTGGTTTAGACCAGCCTTATGACAAAAACCGGTTTTTCAGTCAAAACCGAGGACAAAAAAAACGGTTTCGGTTTTCCATCCCTAAAGTGTTTCAAATAAGGGTGGCGGGAAGTATAGAATTCCCTGCCAGTCCATCACGGTAAAAGGGTTCAAATGTATGTAACTATCTCGCATGCTTTTACTATGCTGCGAAAAAATATATGAGTTCAATATAAAGTGCATCATCGGTTTTGAATATTTTTTGAAAGAATTTCTGAATTTCAACTTCAACGAAATAAATTTGTAAGTTTTGAAAAGCGTTCCAGAATTTTAATATTGGTAATGGTAATGCAATGTAATCGCTTCCGGCTGCCTATTTCTAGTCTCTTTTTGACTTTTAACACAGCCAATAACGCCTCGTAATTTGGAACCCTGGTCAAGTTACGAGGTCGACGCCTGAGCGGGCACCCAACGGAACTTCGAGCGACATCGTACGCTGACCCCGTCGGAACTTTGGACTCCACAGATTTAACGAGCACGTCTGCCCCAGTGTACTCGGGCCCATCCGTCACGAGTAGGATTTTCTACTCTTTCTCTGTACAGATATCTGATTTATAGGATGACTGGCAGTATGTGGGATTCGAACCCTCAAACTCCTGAGAAGGCTGAATCCTGAGGCGGACGCCTTAACCTTCCGGCCATAGACGAGCCAAATATTTATTGTATCATTTTATAGCCACTCAATTAAGGGTTGGGGTTCGAATCCCGGTAAAGGCATGGATCTTTGTGTCCGTCAATAAATGTTGTTATTTTTCTATGTGTTTGAGTCGTTTCTTTCTATATGTGTCTCTTGTGCCAGTGTCATTTCTGGGGTTAAATACAATAGACTTGAGGTCTCAGTGCTTGGCAAACTTGCCCTCCACCAGGAAAGTCATAGCCACTCAATAGATATTTAAATTTAGCTAAAAAAAAAGCACATCATAGTTTTAGAATATGGTGGCTGGGCCATCTGTACAGATGTCCCGAGGACTTTCCCACCACTAAAGTGACTTTTTCTAAAATTGAAGGTTCAAGACGTAGGGGACGACCACCCACACGATGGTTAGACGACGTTGAAAGGGACCTCAAAATAATAAGACTCAACCGATGGAGAGCCATTGCGGCTAATAGGGCCAACTGGAGGAGGATCAGCGAGTCAGCCTTGGCCTGCAAAAGGCTGTTGAGCTCATGAAGAAGAAGAAGAAGAAGTTTTAGAATATTTAAAAATAATTTCAGAACTCTAACTTCTAATTAAACAAATTTGTAAGTTGCAAAAATAGGGTGGTGTGTGACGTTTAAAATAATCACAATATCCCATGCAAATATAGTTTTCTTTACTATTTTTCTGTTTTTTGCTACATAATTAAAGGAACTTGTATGAAAACTGAAAAAAGTTAATTCGTTGTTCAGTTAAAAATAAGTTTAAAATAAAAAAAAAACCTTTTGTATAGTTCTGGTAGAAAAAAAATTCCACGCATGTAATTTATATCTTTTAATTAAATCTAATTTTACCATTCTGTGATTAAATATTCTTCAAAAACAATTAAATACTTTACTTAAATTAATTTTGGATATGCTAATTTTTAAGGAATGAAATGAAAGCTCATGGAATTATAACTACATTTCAAAACAAATAATTCATGTTTTAAAAAAGCATTCACACAATCCAATTTACGTTTCAGTAATTAGCTTTTGTAATATGTCGTGATATCAATAAGTGGAAAATTAATTTATGTAAATTTCTTTTGATATTACAATTTAAATTAATTTCACATTCCTTTTTAGAAATACCTGCTCTTCGTTTGTTTAATTTCACAGCATAATTATTTTAGTTGGCTAATTTTCTCTCGTCTGCTTTTTCATTGCCACATTAGAATAAATTATCGTATTCAGTAATATTATAATTTTTCAGCGTAGAATAATTCCATGCAATTTGTTTTTATAATTTTATTTTGAAAAAAGTTCAAGTTAAAAGTAAGTAAAGAAGATATTAATTTTTTTATTATATTAATACATTTACAAGAATAAATATAGGTTTTTAATTAATAGGTTAATATATAATTAATAGGTTTTAATTAATAGGTTAATAAAATAAATTTAAATGATTGTTTGCATCAAAAATTAAATAAAACGATAATTTTTTTTATTATTAAGGTATGGTATTTCAACAAAGTTTAAAATGTCGAACAAGCGTTGGATGATTGCAATGGAATTTTCTAGTAGAATTATAGCACAAAATTATAAATTTGGAATATTCTCTTTTTTGAAGTTCTTGTTTTCTCTAAAACATATGGTATGGTATGATACATATATATTCCAGTTTGTGTGCTTGTTCAGAGAACCGCTTATAAGCTTTCGTCAAGTGGGACAGACACAGAAAAAAATTTCGCAGTCACAAAGAAAGGAATAACACATAGACAAATAACAACATTTATTGACGGTCACAAACATTCATGCCTGACCGGGATTCGAACCCTATCCCATCAGCTCCAAACTCTCTAAAACATATTAAATATATTATGATACTATAAAGGTTTAGAGTAATCCTTTAACAATGTACACAACAAATCTTCATAATTAGCTTTTTAAATGCAAATAAAACACAAATATATTACAATAATTGTATTTAATAATTTTAGTAATCAATACCAAAATTTATTAAACCCTAATATATTCGCAAATTTCGCTTACATTTCTGAATTATTTTTATGCTTCATAATATCTTAAAAATGAAATGCATTCGATATTTTAACTAACTCAGGCGGTCTTTTTTTCAAAACATATTTTAAAAAAAGAACTTCCAAGCGAAAATGTAAGCACTTTTTTTATCAATCCCCGTGCTTTTAAATTTCTACTTTAATAAGTAAATATACATAATCGAATATATATGAATTCCAAATGAAACAAGTTCCTTGTGCTTTGATAAAAATATGCATTAAAAAGCAAATGCAATTTACAGATATTCGTAAAAATTCCATTTCCGAGTTGCATAATTGACCATTTCCCACTTTATTCCAATATTCTGGGAATGCCATTCCGGTGAGAGAAAAAGTCATTAAGTTTTTAATTAACCCATCGAATTTCATTAGCAAAAAACCTAATTTCATTTCTAAAGAATTCTTTGGAAAGGAATTTAGTTGAAATAGATATTATAAATATATATATATGGAATGTTTTTTTATGTTAGTAAAAAAAATAGATGTGAAGAAATAGAAAACATAAAAAATGCCATTCGGAATATAAAATATTTTTCTTGTTGTAAAAATAGTATTCATAAATTCTATAGGTATAGTTAATAAAATTCTACGAATGCCTAATACACTTGAAGCAAGTCAAATAGTTTATTGCCACCTGAAAGAAGAAAACATAAAAAATGCCATTCGGAATATAAAATATTTTTCTTGTTGTAAAAATAGTATTCATAAATTCTATAAGTAGAGTTAATAAAATTTTACGAATGCCTAATACACTTGAAGCAAGTCAAATAGTTTATTGACATCTGGAAGAAAAAAACATAAAAAATGCCATTCGGAATATAAAATATTTTTCTTGTTGTAAAAATAGTATTCATAAATTCTATAGGTATAGTTAATAAAATTCTACGAATGCCTGATACTCTTGAAGCAAGTCAAATAGTTTATTGCCACCTGAAAGAAGAAAACATAAAAAATGCCATTCGGAATATAAAATATTTTTCTTGTTGTAAAAATAGTTTTCATAAATTCTATAAGTGTAGTTAATAAAATTCTACGAATGCCTAATACATTTGAAGCAAGTCAAATAGTTTATTGCCATCTGAAACATGCGTGATCTAATATTCAAATTTTGCGAATGATATTAGGACCATGCTTTTTTTTTTTGCGATAATTATTTCATTCGAAGATACATAAAAATATGCCACTAAAACTGAACTAAAAGCAATAGTAATTATTTAACATGAAGTTACTTTCCTTCGCACACTTTGAGGCAACTTATTTCTAATCCAAAAAATATAGCCGATGAGTGTTTTGAAGCATAATTGGTTATTTACTTTTAAAAATAAAACTTACAAGAATTAAGTAGTAATTGAGGTTATTAAGAGTTATACCGCTTTTGATAGAAATTATCTTAAGTTACTCTCATGATAATTTAGCGAAAATGTGTAAAAATTATCTAGATTATTACCTAAAGCAATAAGAAAAAGATATTCAAAAAGACAAATTTTAAATTATTATTTGGGATTATACTTCAGGATAAAGACTTTTATTTATTTTGTTTAGAATGTTAAAAACTTATATCAATCTCAACTCCCTAATAAAAATTTAAACTTAATTTTTAAATGTCTTATTCATTTTAAAAATGAAATAGCTCCCCTCTACAATTAAAGTAGATTGAATTATACAATTACAATTTATAAATAGCAAGCTTTTTTTAAAAAAAAAGTTCCTTTTAATTTTCTTAGAATAAAGTACAAAAAAAACTACAAAGAGTTAAAAAAAATCGTGTGTTATTATTAAATATAATTGTTTAATTAAATATTTTATCGTTACTTTATACTAATGGATGGTATAGAAAAAGTAATTTTTAATTTACATGCATATTAAGATATAGTAAATGATGATAGCTTTTTTAAAGAATAGCTATTGTAGCTTGAGAATAATGGGAATGAAAAATCGTATTTAATAAAAGGCTCTCTCAAACGTAATTTGATTAGTTTTTAATCTCAGAAATGCGCGAGTCTCAAATGCATTCCATATAAAGGATACATTTTTTCAAAGAAGTATGAAAGAAAAAAAAGGTAAAGCGATAAAGAGTAAAACTATTTTTTAGAATATAAAGTAAATACTTTTTGATCGACAATTAGTCCAGGCATCGAAGAGTTCTAGAGGGAAAGTTTTGGAACACAATTTTTGACTTCATAACTTTGTTTAGACTAGTTAGGAGGTAAACATATCAAAAGTCCCCGCCCCTAGCCCCTGTGCTAAAGGGGGGAGGGGGGGTTGAATGTCCCATTTTTTGGTTTTTCGCTTATATCTCGAAAACTATGAGTTCTAGCTATATAATTGTAGTACACAAAATGAAAGATGATTAAATTTGCTACAAGCTGCACCCCTCAAGTGTTTTAATATCTTGTATAGTTTTCGAGATATCCGCTCTTGAAAGTCAGTAATTTTGGAGAAAACACTTCTCCCCCCACATTTCCCCTCTTTTTTGACCGGATAACTCTTCAATAATGCACCGAAACACTAAATTTTGGCCCTAGATTGATAGAGAATTTAATTCTTTTCAATAATATATCTTATTTTACTATTTTATCTATTTTCCTTCAAATTTTAAAGCGGTTTCAGTGTTGAGTGTAGATTGTACTGAAAGTCCCATAGAGCTAATGCATAAGTTTTGAAATCGCAACTTTTGGAAAACAATTTATTTGCCATGTTATTCCATTTTCACAAGGTATTAGAATCACCATAACATCAATTTAACACAAAATTGAAAAGAAAATAACATCCGGTTATTTAATTATTAATTAATAAAGTTTTAAAATAGTGGCGCCATCTGCTGTATATGTTTGAAATTTTAAAACTTCAAAAATATATAATTAAAAAACTAGATAATATTTTTGTTTCAAATTTGTTTCATTTCGATGTTATGTTGATTCCCGTACCTGGATAAAAAGGGCTAACATGGCAAAGCAATACATCTGTGGAAGTTGTTATTCCAAAACTAATGCATTAGCTCTATCGGACTGACAACCCCTCATATGTACACTTATTCTATACTGAACGTCTAAATAACACTGATACTCATTTTGTAGGCACGTTGTTACTTTAATATTTTATCTATTTTATTTCATTCCTCGAACTCCAGTGGGAAAACGGTCAGATGATCCCCCTGTTCTTCTTCATCTTCGGGGTCAACTTGAGAGACCCTTTTGAGGCTAGTCCCCTGGGAATTTGGGCATTCTGAGGAACATTTGAGACTTGATTTTTTACAGCTACAGTTTGAGCTGGCACAGACTTGCATGTTTCTGCAGAAAATTATTTTCATAATATTGTCAGGTGCTGCTGCTAACTCACCGTGCACTTTGACCATCAGAAATTATTCTCAATCTTCCAATCATACACAAGAGGAGGCAGGTCATTTCCCAGCCACAACTCATCTTGGTGTAATATTCAGAGGAAATACTGTTTTACTGATTCCTCGGTGGGAAGAAGACGATATATCAGGCTTGATGGCGGCTCCGGATTTCAAGAGTGAATTATACCTGTGGCATTGGGGAAGGCCTCTTTCGTTGGAGCCCCATAACACCTCAAGATGCAGGTATTGCCTGCCTTTTGTACCTGATATGTGGTTAAGGAAGGGTATGAAAAGACCGATGCTGCTTTCTGGACTTCTGACGACTTCGTACACAACTTCACAAATGCGATCCCGCTTTTTCGAAATGTGAAAGATGTAGTGTCGCATCCAGCTATTGTTTTTGCAAAAATAGCACGTCCTAAACCCAGTTGCTGTAACTCTTGGGATGAGAATAAAAAATCATTTGTCTTCCCACGTCCAGGCTTTATGAAACCGATGTCCTTATGCACATCAGCTGTAGCCATCAAGAGGACTGTGAGGTCGACACAAAATATTAAAGTATAACAACGTGCCAGCAAAATAAGTATCTGTGTCATTTCCGACATTATCACAGCCGTATGCCGTATCCACTATCAGAACGTCCACATCCCTTTCTGCTCGAAGGGTCCTACATTCAATTGTCCTCAAGCTACACCTTAAGTATGTTGATGAGACCATTTAATTTAAATTGTTCGACAGAAAATCATCTTGTTTGACGTTTATCTTGGTGTCTTCAGTGAAAAGGATATCAACCGACTGCGACTTCTTGAGTCGATAGCTCTTCTGCTGGCCCCAGTGCACAGTGAGTTACCAGCAGCACCTGACGATGTTCGGATGATGCAAGAAAGACTGTGCCAGCTCAAGTGTAGCAGCAAAAATAGCAAGCCTCAAAGGTCCCAGAGCATGCCAAACTTACCATTGGAACAGCATCAATGGGGTCCCTCAAATTGACTCCGAAGATGAAGAACATGAATAGCATCTGACATTTTTCCCACTGGTGTTTGACGAATGAAATAAAATAGATAAAATATTAAAGTAACAACGTGCCTACAAAATGAGTAAAAGTGTTATTTAGACGTTCAGTACAGAATAAGTGTACATAAGAGGGGTTGTCAGTCCGATAGAGCTAATGCATTAGTTTTGGAATAACAACTTCCACAGATGTATTGCTTTGCCATGTTAGCCCTTTTTGTCCAGGTACGGGAATCAACATGACATCGAAATGAAACAAATTTGAAACAAAAATATTATCTAGTTATTTAATTATATATTTTTGAAGTTTTAAAATTTCAATTATATACAGCAGATGGCGCCACTATTTTAAAACTTTATTAATTAATAATTAAATAACCGGATGTTATTTTCTTTTCAATTTTGTGTTAAATTGATGGTATGATGATTCTAATACCTTGTGAAAATGGAATAACTTGGCAAATAAATTGTTTTCTAAAAGTTGCGATTTCAAAACTTATGCATTAGCTCTATGGGACTCTCAGTACAATCTACACTCAACACTGAAACCGCTTTAAAATTTGAAGGAAAATAGATAAAATAGTAAAATAAGATAGATTATTGAAAAGAATTAAATTCTCTACCAATCTAGGGCCAAAACTTAGTGTTTCGGTACATTATTGAAGAGTTATCCGGTCAAAAAAGAGGGGAAATGTGGGGGGAGAAGTGTTTTCTCCAAAATTACTGACATTCAAGAGCGGATATCTCGAAAACTATACAAGATATTAAAACACTTGAGGGGTGCAGCTTGTAGCAAATTTAATCAGCTTTTGTGTATTACAGTTATATAGCTAGAACTCATAGTTTTCGAGATATAAGCGAAAATCCGAAAAATGGGACATTCAACCCCCCCTCCCCCCTTCAGCACAGGGGCTAGGGGCGGGGACTTTTGATATGTTTACCTCCTAACTAGTCTAAACAAAGTTATGAAGTCAAAAATTGTGTTCCAAAACTTTCCCTCTAGACCCTTTTTTCAGCCTTCGTTGCCTGGACTAAATGCAAATTGAACTTTATTTTATCAAATTAAAAAGCAATGGATGGCACTTTAAAAAATGAAGATTTACTTACTACGGAGAAGGTTTCGTTATTCCGTATAAACTTATAATAAAGTATTTTTGTAGTTCTTAGGATTTGAATGTCATTTTCAATAAAAATTCAGACTTCAATTTAACAAAATTCATAAATTCACATTATAAATATAATTCAAATTATCAATTTAGCTTTTTTAAACCTTTTAAAACTCTTTGAGGACGAAGTTTAAAGTCGCTTAAAATTTCTACCATCTTTAGAAGACAGAATTGTTATTTTTATTTTCAGAATATCCTTCAATTAAACTTTGTTTTTAAGCATACATATATGACACTCTATAAGTTTCCAATAAGTAAAACCAAAAGAGTCCTTGCAACAATCTATTATGTAATAAAATAACTATACAGTGTGTGAAGACAAATATCGAATTAAAAAAGAATTAATCATAAACAATTGAATTCCGCATTACCCTTAAACTTAAAAATACGACACCATCTAAATTTATATGAGATTTTAAAAGCATTCCCTAAAATATAAAGTAAGAATTTTCCAATCAATACAACAAAAAAATATCGGTATAGTATTCTCTCGTACAAGGATTGAAAGTGAGTCTTCAAAGTTTTATACAAAATCTGCATCCGATCCTGGCTTAATAGCTATTTTCAGTAAGCTTAAAAGATTTTTTTTATTAACTGACGGGGGAAATATCTGGGTGAAATAGAGTTTAATGGGAAACGATCAAATTCTTTTGAAAGCTGATTTTTTAAAAAGAAATTACCGTTGCTGAAGCAGCATCAAGTAAATACTTAAGGATTACGCGAATAGCTTGAAAATTTGTTTTTTCTGGAAGTAACTATTTAATGCTATGTTATCTGCATATATTATTTTATTTAATTGAAATGTTTTCCTTTAAAATGATTTGAATACCGAAGAGAAAATATTTATTTCTAGGCTACGTAAACGATATATATGTTTGTTATGAGTCATGTATGTTACGAAATCTATAACTCCTTTGACGTCGTTTTTAATAAAAATATAGTAACTAATATTCGTACCATAAAAAAAAGTAATGTTCGAACTTTCCGAAGAAGTTCAATTGAAATATTTTCCTTTAAAATGATTTTAATACCGAAGAGAAAAATATTTAAGTTATGTGTCTCGAAATCTATTACTCCTTTGACGTTGTTTTTAATAAAAATCAACTAACTAATATTGATACGATAAAAAAAAACTAAACTTTGCGAAGTTCAAGATTTAAAGGACTTACAATCATTTTTAGGTCCAATTAAGTTACAACAACTAGATTTATCACAATCCTATCAAACTTTTATTTTTTATTTATTAGCTAAATAAAAATATAATGTACTTCGACATTTTTATTGTATTTTTTTCTTTAGAAGTCTCATATGTATGAAACTTTGATCGGTATTAAAACTTTTCTTTCAACATTCTAGTAAATAAGTTAATCACTAATTAAAGTCATAACTATTTCATTTTCTGTAAAAAAAAATTATGCAGTATATGACATAATTACGAAAGAACTTTTAAAAATGGAATGGAATATTTACTTTTTGGTATTTAAGTTTCCAAAAAGTTATTTTTTTAACATATGGAATTATATATAATTCTGATAGCTCGAATTCATAAAACGTAATTTTTAGTTTAAAACCATATCACTTTTATATTAGTTTCGCATGGCGCACTGCATATCCACTCCGCATAACAATTATCCACAAAGCGGCTCAGTGGCTGAGAGTTTAAACGTGCATGCCTCGTAAGCACAAGATCGCGGGCTCGAGTCCCGGCTAAGTCGTCGGATTATCTGGATGAGAAAATCTTGGGCACTCGTGTCACCTGTGGCATATAAAAGATCCCTGGAGGGCCCATTTGTTTTGGGTTCCCTCGGCAAAATTAAATCTCGGCATGCTTTAACATCCACAAAGAGCTCAGATTCATTGTAATCTGCGCGTCGAAATTGGCTGGCGAGAGTCGCCTAGATGGTGCCACAAGAAAGTGGTTCTCAGTTCTAGGGAATTTATCCAGTCTGCAAAGGCTTGGATACCAATGCTGCAACCCCATTAGAGAAAAAACATTTCTCCACAAATGTCTGTGTCCACGGGTTCCAGTTAAATATCTATTTTGAGGTGTGAAGTCACTATGTAAAAACAGAGGCAACACTTGCTATCATTGATTTTACGGAGTAAGATCTTTATTTGTATAAAGTTTCTCCATATATTCGATGTAAAAACACTGCATGAATGTGGTAACGTTAAACCAAGGTTTTAAAGTGCATCACATCATGTGTGATGGTTACGATTCTGCTGCCATTCTAAAAGCGTAAATTCGGCAATTTAAAACTAGAACCTAGGTGTCCAATTTAAAACAAGCATTCTATGGAACCTTAATTTTCCCGAATATGCAAGTCATTTGTGGGCAATTATAATTAATATAATGTTCGAAACATATAATTTTATAGAAAAAAATATATTGCATATCATTGCATAATATGTTTTTAGAAACCTCCACTATAAGTATAAGAATCTTTTAATGTCAAGTGTAGCATTATAATGCAAAAACTGAAGATGTCAAATCTGAATGGCAATTAAAAAGTTCTTTATTTTGGTTTCATATAAACCAAAAAATTAAGATTTTCAAAAATTATATCCAACGCATAATAAAATTAAATTAAATATTTTCGCATATCTCATATTTTCACCTGAAAATGTTCTAAAACAAATATACAGGGAAAAAAATTATTCCAGTTCCTAATATTTTTTCATAATATTCTCGATAACCAAAAAAAGAGCAAAATTCTTTTTTAAAAAAAGCATTTTGTTTGCACATACTATTTTGTTTGCGTTTCAACCATGACATTTCAAATCCTCTTTTTTTTCTGAAATTCTTTTTTATTTTACTTTTGACGAAAAGAATAATAAGAAATATGAAATCCTCTTGGAACGGATTTTAATCTTAACTTACTTCGAACAAACTTTTAGGCAGCCAAGGGCGAAAGAAAGTGTTAGGTTTTTATCAAAGAGAAAACTCTATCTACTTTGCAAAATTCTTAGAATAGTTCTAAATCTAAATCTAAATATGGTATTTAAAGTTTAATTTTGTAAATTAATATGTATGTAACTTTCATTTTCGTAATCTATTTTTTATATTTCGTTAGTAATCATAAAATATTTTGAAAAAGTTTTAATTTTCTTATCATCATTTTTATGTAACAAAATTTTAAATTTGTATAACACTACAATAGGCCAACCCGGCGGTGCAATGGTTAAGGTGTTAACCTTTGGCGCATCTGGGCCCGGGTTCGTATCCCGATAAGGCATGAATATTTGTGTTTGTCGATTATATGCAGAGTACATGCTCGTAAAATCTGTTGGGTCCAAAAGTCCTGTGAGAGGTCATTGCTTAGTTTTCCACAGGTACAGGTCCCTGGAGACTATTTCCTTCCTCTTCAGGTACATGTATAAATTGTGGAGGTGGCGCGCGATAGATGACGGCAACTGTCGCGTATGTGTGTGAGTTGTGTCTGTCTTACTTGACGAAGGTTTATAAGCGGTTCTCTGACCAAGCACACAAGCCTGAAAATATATGTCTACCAACCAACTGCAATAGGTTTGTTTACCGTCGTGGATGGCAGCACCTCCTAACCATTTGTTTTCATTTGTTGTTTGCAATTGCTTTTGATTTGGTATTTAACAATGAATTTTCTAAGAATATTTTCCTTATTAGTTTTTTTAATGCCATCTTCTTGCTGCGATGTTGGTTGTTTAAAACAATCTATAAAGATTGCTTGCAAAGAAAAAAGTTTATTTTCATCTATATCGGTCAGTTGTGGGAGTGAAACAGAATCAACCAATGAAATCGCCCATATTGTCTCATATTTCATTTATTTAGATGAAATGGGAATATTTCAAATGACGCAACGCTCCTGCTTAGATCCCATTTCATTTCCCCCTCTTATGGTTTCATTGGTTGTTTCGGTTTCACTCTATAAATGACCGTCATGGATGAGAAGAAACTATGCAAGCTGTCTTTAACAAAAGATTTGAACAACCAACAACACAGCATGAAGTTGGCAGTTTACATTTTCGAATACCAAAACAAAAGTAATTCCAGGCAAAAAAAAGAATGAAAACAATCCCATTAAACAGAAAGCTTATTTTCAAGTGATTTTTTTTTTTTGCCAACCGTTGTTAATGGGTTAAAGCAATACAATTTACAATATGCACTCACATCCAATATTTATAATTGTATTTCACAATTCACTTAAGAACATTGTAAATGAATAGAACCTAAATTGTTTCTACTTGTCACTTACATTCACAGCTATGCATTGTTCAATGGGACAAAAACTAATATCTATTCTTTTCCTCGACGTCATTTGTGTCAAATGAATGGGAAAATTGCGCATATGCATCCCGAAAAAGCTTTCATCCACAGAGTTAGGAATAAGAATTAGATGCTTGGCGAGAAACAAAGTGAAGCCGTCAGAAAGTCGCCAAGTCAGCCCTCGTAAGCCTGTACCACCTAGATTAGAAGGCCGAAGAACTAAGCAACACAACGTCACGCTAGTAGACCAATTTTGATTTGTTGACCAATAACGTCGTATCTTAAGATGACGTCGCCTCTTGATTCATCATATCTTAAAAAATTATTCAAATACAAGATCTAGTCACGAATGATCATTTTTCAAAACCACAGAATCGGTCCACTAATATGACGTCAAGCATTTAGTTCGCCGGCCTTTTAATCTAGGTAGCCCAAATAAACCGCTCGGTACGTAGTTCACGTTGAAACGCAGCATTTTATTCTAGAAAAAGCTCAAATAGTTTTCCTAAAGAATCGTGACCGGCAATATCAAGCTAAATCTGGAAACACCGACGAGTTGGTATTATGGCAACCTTTAGCGAAAGGAGAAATTGCATTGCCAATATCTGAATGTTAATCCATTTAAATCCTTGAATCCATTTGAATCTTTGAATATTCTAAATACTTTTAATTTAATTTACTTTCTTTTAATTTATTCTGAAGTTCTTTTACACTAATATTTACTTTAAACTACTATTTACTACATAATTTATATGGTTAACGATTTTAAATAATTATTTTTTTAAAGTGATTCTTCAGCGTTTTAACGTTTTGTGCATATATTTAAAGTTCTTTTTCCCTTTTTCAAGCTATTCCAGAAAGTCTCTTAAGGGGGGATCATAGTTAACAAAAACCAAAAAATCGAATTTTTGAAACCAGTATTTTCTGATAGATGGAAGCCCAATCTATCGAATAAGACCCATTTTGTATCGATCGGTTAATTATTTCTTATAAAAAATTAAAATTATAAAAATAAACAAATGTGCCACGCCCCCTTTGAATTACTAATTGTATGCTTGTATTATTTATGTATTACATTATAAAATCTGAATTTTTTGTGTTAATATTTGAAAACTATTCACTGGCTCAATGTAAAAAAAAAATTCCTGACGATTTACGTGAAATTCGGTTAACAAGAAATGTTTTGGTGGTCATTTCGAGTTTGTGTTAACGGGATCGACTGCATTTGTTTTTCGCGTTTTTCTCAAAACTATAATTTTCAACACTAAGGTACACTTTTCTCCAAATCTATTGAATATTTTTCAATAATTTTTTTTGCGTGTTATAAAACCATTTTAGATCTATTTAAGTCACCTAATTTAGTCTTACAAATTAAAAAAAATATTTTATTATTTTACACTTTTCATCGTTGAAAATCAGAATTTTTATGAATGTAGAATATAATGTTTTAAAAATAGAATTTAAAAATTATTTTAGGCAAAAAAAATAGGTGACTTGATTAGATCTAAAATGGTTTTATAACACACAAAAGAATTTATTAAGAAATATTTAATAGATTTGGAGAAAAGTGTACCGAAAAAATACAATTACGAATTTTCAAAAATACAAGTATGTTTCAAAAGATGGCTTTTTTCAAAAATAATAATTTTTAAAAATAAGATTCTTATTTGCAAATATAATAATAAAAGTACAATTTAGAATTTGGTACAATTTTTTTTATTGTACCATAATTTTTAAATGATTTATAGCCTTTCGAAATCAATACCAAGAATTGGTCATTTTTGCTGTCGCTAACTATGATCCCCCCTTAAAGAAAGTTGAGAAAGTTAAAGTAATTACGAAATTACTACGAAAAAAATAAAATTTTATTCTAAAATTACAAAATAAATATTATAAAAATACAAGAATAACGTTTCAAGTTCTTAAAATGAAGCAAGTATTTTTATAGCATTTTTTTTTTTAATTTAGAATTAAGTTTTATATTTTCGCAGCACTTTTCTCTTTAAAATGTTGTCAACATTAGCTTCACAACCTTCCAATTTTGCTCTAAATGCTCGTCCCGCATGGAGAGCAAAATTGACATTGGAGGTCACGTGATCCGCCATTTTAATACTTTAACTATGATCTCGTGGCCCGTCCGTGGCCGAGTGGTTAAGGCATACGCCTCAGGATTCAGCCTTCTCAGGAGTGCGGGGGTTCGAATCCCACCTACTGCCAGTCATCCTATAAATCGGATATCTGTACTGGGAAAGAGTAGAAAATCCAACTCGTAACGGATGAGCCCGAGTTCACTGGGATGGACGTGCTCGTTAAATCTGTGGAGTCCAAAGTACCGACGGCGTCAGCGTACGATGTCGCTCGACGTACCGTTGGGTGCCCGCTCGGGTGTTGACCTCGTCCTTGACCAGGGTTCAAATTACGAGGCGTTATTAGCAGTGTTAAAGCTCATTTTGGAGGCTAGAAATAGGCAGTCAGAAACGATTACACTACACTACACTACCACATCTATGAGGGCCGTGAGGCGCCCTGTGGTCAGTGTCGCGATCTACGGATCGGAAGGTTCCGCGATCGAGTCCTGGTCGCTGAAAACTCACCGAGTATATGCGGAGTACGTGCTCGTTAAATTTGTTGGGTCCGAAAGTCCTGTGGGCGGTCATTGCGCAGTTTCCCACGGGTACAGGTTCCTGGAGACTATTTCCCTCCCCTTCAGGGACATGTCTAAATTGTGGAGGTGGCGCGTGATAGATGGCAGCATCTGTCACGTATGTGTGTGCATGTGAGTGTGTGTTTGTTTTGTGTATGTCTTACTTGACGAAGGTTTATAAGTGGCTCTCTGAGCAAGCACACAAGCCTGAAAATATATGTATATCAATCAACCAACCAACCACAACTATGATCTCTATGCGAGAGCACCGGTTTGGGCTCACTACCAAGCGATCAATAGCTTCACTAGGCAAAAAGGGTTTTTGCATTATAATTTGGCCGACAGGAACTCTATCTTCCTCTTAACTTCCATACTTTCATCACACTGATTATTTTGACAATGGGTGTGGCCAGGCAAATCATTACTTTTTGTCAATATTTCTTCCGTCATTTTCCGCATACAAAGGTGTATACAAAGGCTTTATGCCAGAAAATACAATGATGGACATTACTTGCAACGCGCAGAGTTATTGTGTTTGTATCTAACTCGCAGTTTGGGAATTGGCTATTTAAGGATAGCGAGAGAGATTGAAGTTGTTATTAATGAAATAATATTATACTGTTTTTAAAATATTAGAGCATAAAGTTTTCTCGACTATTTTGTAGCATTTCATTTTGAGCAATTGAAATTGAAATAAGACGATATGAAGGTGGAACGTTTGAAAAATGAGATTCGAAAAATGAACTTTTGAAAAATTAATACTTTGACTATTTTTATTTACCTAGTTTAAATAGAAAATATTTATATATGGCACTCTTCAACTTATTTCTGTATTTTCTGTAATTAAGTAGGAATTTTTAAGTATAGACAGCACTTTCAAATGTACTTGTAAAAGGCAGTTTCGAGAGACATTAAAAAAAAAGAAACTAAATACAATTATTTCATGTATAATTTCTAAGGAATGAACGTATATTTATTGTAAGAGGCTGTGAATATCCGGCCTGTTTAATGTCAGCTAAATCATTCAACTAGTGTTGAAAAATTAAATAAAAGACTCATTAAAAATACTGAACAGACTTTTTTTTTAGACAAAAAATAAAAATTCTTGGTATGAAGAAACAATCTACCAAAATGTATAAGAAATGTTACTAATTAAAAATATAAATACATTTTTAAACTAAAAGGAAAAGTCGTGTAATAAAAAAATTCCACAAAATTCCCTTAAAAACAACAAAAAAAATTGCAATAAAAGCCACGTATGAAACTCTTACCCCGGGCATTTCAAGAGCTGCTAAACCCCACTCTTCAGGGAGTTACCAAAGATTTCTCATTAGAATGAACTGCACATTGATAAACCCTAAAGAGAGCAAACATCACTACCTAAATCACGTGGATTTGACGAAATGGCTTGGTGAGAAAGGGAGTTAGCCGAACCAGCAAACTCTCAGCATAATTCTAAGAGATATTTTGGCTTTCAAGTGTTTTAAAATGACTGTAATGAAATATTTTAACAAAAATATTTATTTTCGATAATATTTATTGCAGACCTGCAACAAAAATATCTTTAATTATTTAATTTACTGGGTCGACTCAGTGGCTGCGAGGTATATTACGCTCCCGCGGGTTCGAGCCCCTGCTAAGTCGGCAGATTTTCTGGATGTTAAAATCGTGGGCACGCATTTCATGTTAAAGATCCCTTGAGTACCCATTTAACTTGGGCTCCCTTGGAAAAAATAAATTTCGGCATACTTTGACGTCCACCGATCTTGCTCAAATTCAATGTAAACTGTGGGTCAGAATTAGTAACGGGAACTCCCTAGTAGATGACGCCACAAAAAATGACTCTCAGTTCTTGGTTTGGTTTGGTTTGAATTATCGTCGCACTAGAGCTACACGAGGGCTATTGGCGACGGGCGTCGTATTTTAGAACCACAGTCAGGTGACGAGCCACACCTGAATAGGCACCCAACGCAACCGTTAAGGGCGACATCGTACGCAGCGTTAGGACTTTGAAGGATATTTAACGTGCACTCCCTTACACGGGGTATTATTCGTCGGACATTTTTGGCTGCACGGACCGTTTATAGGTCGGCAGCTATTTTGGCGATGCCCGGACCCGAACCTGGGACCTTCCGCATGCTAAGCGAGTGCTTAACCGACTGGGCTCCCCAGCCCTACTCTCAGTTCTAAAGAATATGCCTAGTCTGAAAAAGGCACCGAAAAAGCAGTCCGGTTGTTTAGGTTAGTTTGAGTTATCGTCGCACTGGAGCTACACAAGGACTATTGGAGATGAGCTTTGTAATTTAGAACCACAGTCAAGTGACGAGCCGACACCTGCAGTTCGGTTGGGGAAAAATACTTATTGCTTGCTCAAATGCAGTGATAAGTTGCCAAAATAGAAAACCCTTCTCTCCCAATAAGCAACTCATCTTGGCCGCCCTCCCAACTAATCTTTTTACTAACAGATTGTATGTCTACTTCACTCATATCGTTGTGAATTCCCACAGATAAATCGCTTAACTCTGATTTATGGAGCTATAAAATGTGGACATCTTTAGGGGAGGTTGTCGATTTATCTCAAGCCGTCTTTAAAAAAAAAGAGTCGTGATGATACACAGAGAGGGGGTCGTTAATGACGCCAAACATGGGACGACTCGAATTCAATTTTTCGTCTTTTTAAAATCCTGTTGCTTATCGGAAGAGGTTTAACGTGGTTGAAGTTTATCTCTGGAAATAGATGTTTACTGTTATTGTTCTCTCGTAATAAATAAACTTTCAATTACTTAATTAGAAGAATCCCACACCTAACATACGATTTACCAACCGTGAAAGGTAGAATTGCACTGTTGGCTGTTGTTTCCATTACTCGGACTTGCTGGGGGGCTGGGGAGCCCAGTCGGTTAGGCACTCGCCTAGCATGCCAAAGGTCCCAGGTTCGGGTCCGGGCATCGCCAAAATAACTGCGAACCTATAAACGGCCCGTGCAGCCTAAAATGTCCGACGAATAATACCTCGTGTAAGGGAATGCATGTTAAATATCCTTCAAAGTCAGTTCGCTGCGTGCGATGTCGCCCTTAACGATTGCGTTGGGTGCCTATTGAGGTGTCGGCTCGTCACTTGACTGCGGTTCTAAAAATACAATGCCCGTCGCCAATAGCCCTCGTGTAGTTCTAGTGCGACGATAATTCAAACCTAACCTAACCAAACCGGACTTGCTGCCCACAGTAGGGAAGAATTGCATTTTCGTTTGGATGTTTACCGTATCACTAAAGGCGCACACATTGTGCACTTATGGGAAAAAACTAGGTTAGTTTTCCTTCAAGTTCATGTATGATTTGTTATACTTAGCATAAAATAAACTCCTGTAATATACCGTTAAAACTCGGACATTCTCTTACGGACACCCGTACATACATAGCATGGAAAGTATTGCAATGGAATATCAGGAATAGAGTTTTCTACACGTGTTGGAAGGTGCTGTTTGTAAAAAAAGTGGGTTTGAACTTTGGTCTGCCTGTGTGAAACCACTCTACAGCTTGAACTAAAATAACTAGCTTCGTACTTGGTCACAAATTTTGTACACGAGTTCCCATCCACCTTTGCCGACCAGGCAGCAGAACGATTGGGGAGCTAGCCTTTGGAGCTTCTGGGTTCGGGTTAGAATCCCGGTAAGACATGGATGTTTGTGATTGTCAATAAATGTTGTTATTTGTCTGTGTGCTTGTGTCGTCCTTTCTTTGCATTTCGCTTCTGTAAATTAAAAAATACATCAATATCGTCGATTAACAAATATTATTTAAATACAGAATATTTAAATTTGTTTAATAAAGGTATACTTTGAAGTTCAGTAGGCAGTTGAGTACTTTTGGAAAAGGAATAAAATAAATTTCATTTCAACGTCTATTAAAATGTGATGAAAATCTATTTCAAATGTGAAAATCTTTAAGGAGGACCATGATCGTTTAAATTAAGAAGGATACTAAAAACACTTTGTTTTTGTTTAACATCCTTACTATGTATCTGTATTAGTCCAAAGCAATTGCAGTCGCAAATGGTTTTCAGTTTCAGTGATTAATGGATACCTGCTGCCTTTCGATAAAAGTGGGAAGATTATTTTAAAGAGCGTGGCAAGGAGGAATTCGAAATGACCCTGTTTATAGAGTACGTTTTTCGTATAATCTCTTCAGTATAACTCCGCTAAATCTGAAAAATTTCAACACTTGGAAATATTCTCACTGTTTAAGTCAATAATCTATTCCATTAATATTTACACGAAGGTTTTGATTCCAAAAAAGTCAACTTGGCAGTTTAAAAAATGAAGTACGATGTATTTGCTTATAAAAAAAGTTAGAAAGTGTTATTTTTTAGCATTAAAGTATGCATTGGTTTTTTTAAAGGTTTTCAGTGCGTTCCAGTTTCGATGCGATGAAGTTTTTGGATGTATCACACTTTCTATGGTATTGGTATGGTTTAGGATATGAAAATGAGTGACGGAGAGACAGAGCTTTTATAAAAGTTATCACTTTTTACTTTTCAAACGGAGTGTACATTTAAAAACACAAAATATTACCTTAGAAGTTGGGTTGCATCGCTTGCGAGAAAATTTTTGTACTCCAGAGTCTAGACAAGTACTTTAGATTCTCCATAAAATTGAAGGTAGCAACGTTTAGTTAAATATAATTGCTTTTAGAAAATTAAATAAATTTTCATTCTCGTTATTTCATTCATAATTACTCTTAATAAAAGGGAAGATGAAGCCAACAAAAACCTTAATTTAGGATTTTTTGCCATTAGTAGTGGCATGCTTATTTGCAGAAATAAACTTAATGAATAAATTGCGTAATAATGAAAAATAATCAAGCAAAACTCAGTTATACATATAAAAACAAATGTTGACTATCCTACAAGATTATAACACTCATTCTTCAAAATTAAGTCAATCTTCCTTAAAGTTTTCTTTTAATTAAACACAAATTTCCTCGAGGTCGGGAAAAAAATAACAAAGTCACTTTAAATAGTTAGTAAAGTTCTAAAAAAATTATTTTAAATTTCAAAGTGTTAAACACTTAGAAGTCATCTAAATTAAACTATTCTACAAGTTCAACTGTTTTGAAATTTCATCTTTTGAATAACATTTCAATGTTGTTTACTTTTAATTCCGGCTTTTTAAGTCCATGCTACGTCGACACATAATTTAACTGGTTTTAAAACCGCTGTCAAAATCTCCGAAAATAATTTCAAAGTTTTTGCAAATGCATCCATTTCTAGTATTTCTTCATCTTTAATGAAATGTCCTATTCCATAGAAAAAATCCTCGTTGAACATTTACGTAATTTTGCTAGTCACACACACTAAAAAAACTTAAATTGCAAAGATATGAATAAGAAGGCGAGATTTTAAGAATTCATATCTCTTTTAATTTTTTTAGTTGTTATGATGCTAAATTGTCAAAAAGTACTCGAATTTTGTAAAACGTTAAGAGTTTAGCTTCAAATGTAGCTCTTTTATTTCTTGTAACTAAAATTATGGTTATATAAATGTTTTATAAAGATTGAATAAACCTTTATTTTTTTTTTTGCTTTTTGTTAACGTAAATTATCTTGACATATAAATTAAATATTAATATTTAAATGAATATGTTATGATTCAAACTTCTCAAAAACTAAAGAGTAAAAGATAAAATAATTTTTTCTAATTTGGGATCTTATTTATTAGAACTTAAAAAATTCTTTTAATCTTTTTTTGAAACAATGATCGAATTTAATTTCCAAATAATTTAACTGTATGTAATATTTAAATTTCAAACGAATTTCTTTCAAAATAATAAAACCAGCAGCATTTAATTCTGAGTTTCAAGTACCAAATCAAGAACTAATAAAAAAATTTATTAAAAGAGTAATGAATTTTCATTAGAATATTTTCAGAAGATTCTACGTAATAAAAGTGATATTATACCTGCTTTCCTGTCCCATTGTAAAATAATAAACATTATAAATAGGGAATTACAGGCTATTTATAACTTTCCTTTCACGTAATTAGTTTCCTTTGTAGAAAAAGCTATCAGGAATTTGAATATCCGGTTTAAAAAAATTATCATTCATTGAAATTGGTTTTTATACCTTTAAAAACAGCTGGAAATCGAAAATGTCTTCAAATTGATCCTAAGGCATTTAATTCCTTTTACTATTATTACCAGATATCCAGACTAGCTTTTCAAAACTGAAATTCAAAATGAAAGATATCTTGCAAAATGTAAAAAATTGGCTTTTTTGCATTTGGAATCGGTTGTTTGACTGAGACAAAAAAAAACTCCAAATATTTAGAAATTCGTTTTTGATTTTGCCTTTATAATATCTTTACATGCATGCACATATTGCCCGATGGAGAAAAATAAGCAAAAATAGGCTGTTTAAGGAATTAAATTTGCATTGCGAAAATTCGTTACTTTGTTTTAAATCTATTGGTTATTCAAAACACCAATTCAATTTAAAGCAGGACAAAAACAATACTGTGGTCCTTTATACTAAATATAAATTAGTCTTTGTATTTCTGGAACAATTACAAGACCCTTCCGTAAGTTCCGGAAAAAGTTCTTCAACAAAAAGTCCGGAAAAAGTTTATCCAACATTTTTCCGGAAGTGCTGTCTTGGATGCCTTACTTCTTTATGGTCTTTCGAAGTTAATAAAGTTTCGAAAATTATTTGTTTTTCTATAAATAATGTCGATTTCCAATACATGCTAATACAAAGACACATTTGCAGAAAAGTTTCACTTTTAATTTATGATATTGTTATAACAACTAACAGCAGTGTAGTGTAACACTACAAATCAACTTTCTCTATTACTACTCAATCAATCAAAATCTTTGAGGGGGAATGGACAAGCTGGATCGCGGGTCTCCAAAGCAAAGTGCATCAGTGTTAATCCAATGGATAAAAACTATTTTTCTGCCACATTTCCTCGGCTGTATTGAATATTTTTACAAACGGATTTTTATGTGACAAATGTAGCTGACTTACAAGTAACGACAATCCCACTTTTTTAAATTGATTCGAAATTTTTTTTAAATTTTGAATGAATAATTTTACAAAAAGTTTTCGAAACAATTTCAAAATGTGTGATTATAGAAACCTGTAAAATATCTACATTTTATTATTTAAAAAAAATATTTGTAAAAATATTCAATACCGCCGGAGAAATGTGGCAGAGAAAATAGTTTTTTCTCATTGGATTAACACTGATGCACTTAATTTTGGAGACCATCGGTTCAGCGCGCCTATTTCCCCCTTAAAGGTACTAATATGCACCTGCAATGTTATTTAAATAATTAAAATTATTTTATTATTAAATTAATTTAATAAAATTTAATAAAATTATTTAATTAATAATTTAATTATTAAAATTTATTTAAATAACTTTAAAACTAAAAAAAAGTTTTATGGCAGTTACCATTTGCGTATTAGAATGCCCTCCAAATCTATTATGACGTCCTTGGCCACACATTTCTAGTGTAGACGCTATAACCGATCCAAAGCTTCAAAAAAAAATTTATAAAATAATTGTAATATTTATAACAATTGCTGAAATAATATATGCATAAAAATATGTATAACATTTTTGGCGTTTTATTGGGAAAGACCACTGTCTAATCAGCGAATTGGAGAGTGGATTTATATTAGAAACTCAATGAATTTTTCCAAGAGTCCCAGATAACCCAAAATTTTAGAAACATCTGAAACTTTTGATTGGAAATAATAGCATCTACAACAGGAAAGTTTCGTAGACTCCTTCACTTACAGGGGCTGTAAGGAGCCTAGTGGTCAGGATCTCGGACTCGAGATCGGAAGGTTGAGAGTTCGAGACCCGTGCCACTGAAGACTTACCGAGTATTATGCGGAGTACGTGCTCGTAAAATCGGTTGGGTCCGAAAGTCCTGTGGTCGGTCATTGCGCAGTTCACCATGGGTACAGGTTCCTGGAGAAAATATCCCTCCCCTTCAGGGACATGTCTAAATTGTGGAGGTGGTGACAGATGGCAAACATCTGTCATAAGTGCTTGTGTGTGTCCTGTGTTGTCCTACTTGACGATGGTTTATAAGCGGGTCCTTGCGACCAAGCACACAAGCCTGAAAATATATGTCAACCAACCAATCAACCATCCTTCACTTACCTATCAAATTCGTCTCACCTATCAAATTTTATTCGAATCGAAACAGAACAACTTACGTGACAAAGTAAATATCAAAATATAACGAAGTGTGGTCAGTGTCTTGATCTGAGGATCGGAAGGCCCCGCGATCGACTCCTAGTCGTTGAAAACCCACCGAGTATATGAGTCTAAAATAATCCTCTGAATTCTATTGGGTCCGAAAGTCCTGTGGGGGGTCATTGCGCAGTTTCCCACGGGTACAGGTTCCTGGAGACTATTTCCTCCCCTTCAGGGATATATCTAAATTGTGGAGGTGGCGCGCGATAGATGGCAGCATCTGTCACGCATATGTGTGCATGTTAGTGTGTGTGTTGTGACTGTCGTACTTGACGTAAGGAAGATTTATAAGCGGCTCTCTGAGCAAGCACACAAGCCGAAAAATAAATGTATGCGATCAACCATAATATAAAGTTTATGAATGAAGCTGGTAACGAAAATGGCTAGTAAAAGCGATGAAGAGGAAACAAAAACTACTAACCATTTTAACCAAATTTATTGAACACGTTAATGCCAATCTATTTGGCAAAGTGCAATCAATTTTTTAACTCAAAGTTCCTGCTGTAAAGTTGCCTAATTAACTAAGCATTGAACTACGGCTCCATAATTAAATATTTCGTACGTAACTTCTGAGTTAATGTAGGGGCAAAAACATTTTATACCTGAAAATACCACACAATTGAAACAAGCAATTCCTTACAATTATTTTTTTTTCTTGCCTAACCCATAAATTTCGGAATTAATATTCGTGAGGTAACCCATAAAGGCACACTTAAGAAAATAAAAATAAAAATGCGTTATTAGAAAAGAAAAACTTGACGGTGGAGCAATTTGATATGCTCTGTACAAAAACACAAACAAAATGAAAAGTACGAGCGTGATCCCCATTTCTAAAATGAAGCGGAAGCCACCCGGGCTGAAAGAAAAGTTATTAAAGTGGGGCGTTTTAAGAGCCGCCTATCGCACTATACGAGGGGATAAGTGGACGATTCGGGACAAATGAAGATACACGGGAAAGAACCGAGTGATTTTATGAAGGTGGACGCCCGCAATTGCTTGCTTGGAGGACATTGGCTTGCTCGGCGGAAAGCGGAAGGACCAAAGAACTGGTGGCTTTGGGAGTCGTATTGTAAGCCAGGCCATGGTCCAGGTATGGACTGTTAGTGCCGGGGAATTAGTTAGTTTGTTTCCAATTAAGGTACAGGCGAATACCCAAAATTCCCCCCAAATTCTAAATTTTTACTCTTACATTAACTTTATAATCTTTTCCAAATTTGGCATGGAATGGAATGGAATGCAAATGGCGCCCTCT